>QTSX02004408.1:0-216021 GCA_014839935.2 Entomophthora muscae
ATGTTGTAAATTGTGCTATTAATGCTATTTTAATTTGCCCTTCAAATATTGATAGCTGTAAAGATTTGGCTGAGTTTTCTTTTGAGTTTGGAAATTTCTTGCCTTCCGCAAATGGGTCTGGTTCAATATTCACCCATTCCAGATTATTGTACCTGTCTGTGATTGATCCTGGTATGACCTCATCCCAACGTGACCCCCTCAGCCACTCTGTCTTTCTATTGAGTGATCCCCACTTCTTGTCAACTATTTAAAGTAGAAGCATTACTCCTAATAAAGACAAGTTTATCCACATTTGTGTTGGCTTTTATAATCTTCAAGCTTTTCCGGTCCTTTCTGCCAAAAGTACTTTCTATCTCGTTTTCCAGGAAATTAAGGTATGTGCCCTTAATTTTGCCCTGAAGGCTAACCCAAGGCTAGCTTCAAACCTCAAATCTTTTGTAATAAAGATTTCCCGCCGTGTCCTCCAGGATGTCATCCCCTGGAGCCAAACACGACAACCTACATCAAAGGCTGTGAGACATGCAGAAAGACCAAACCCCATAGATCCAAACCTGAAGGCTTGCTAAGACCACTAGACATACCAGCGGGACCCTGGCAGTCCGTTTCAATGGACTGTATTGTAGAACTGCCTCCCTCTAATTAGTTCAATGCAAATCTAGTCATGGTAGATAGATTCACTAAAATGTCCTACTTTGTCCCTACCACCACCCACTGAACTACCGCAGAGACAGCTAGACATTTCCACAACCGCGTCCTAACTCAACACAGCACTCTGGCAGAAATCATCACTGATAGAAGACCACAATTCACCTTCAACTACTGGACTTGGGTGATGAAGGACTTAGGGGTAAAGCGCTGTGTATCCACCTTCTATCATCCACAGACTGACGGCCAGACTGAACAAGTGAACCAAATACTTGAACAATACCTACAATGTTACGCCAACGCCAACCAAGATAACTGGGCTGAGATGCTACCCATGGCACAGTACGCCTACAACAGCAAGGATCATTAGTCTACTGGAATGTCCCCTTTCAAAGCCAACTATGGGTTTGACCCCACATAAGACCCTAACATTGGAAACAAGGAAATCAATCTGTCAGGACCTGCCTGGATTAAACAGATCCATGACACCCAAACTGTATGCCTAGAAAACCTGAACCAAGAAGTACAGACATACAAGGCTTTTGCTTATTGAAAACAGACCCCTGGTAAACCTCTTCAAGTTAGAGACAAGGTCTATTTGGACTCCTGGAATGTGCCCCTACATGTGCCTTGCAGAAAATTAGCTAACAGAAGAAGCAGGCCACACAAGATCATCAAGCTCATTGGAGAAGTTGCCTTCAAGTTAGACCTACCCCACATGGAAGATTCAAAACGTGTTCTACTGTGCTTTGCTGTTTGAAAAAGATGGGAACTCCCTTCTTCACTGTCATGAATGACATTTCAATACTTGTATTGAAAACCCAAGAGTTAAACCCTGGTTCCCAGGAGGCAGATCCAACCCGCCAGACCAGTCCAGGACCCGCCAATCCGTTAAAAGACGGGCTCAAATTGGTAAATTACTCCGTGTTCCGCTGGCCTACTACAGAGGACCCTCCAAAGATCACTCAAGTCACACAAAGTGGACAGTGGACCGCCCGCTTGTTAAATTGCAAACCCTAGTTAACGAGTTACTACGAGACCTGCCAGCCCCCCAGAGACAGTTCCCCAAATAGTCATCAGATTAATGCCAACCTTGAGCCACCAAAGACCCAAACCTATGCAGAGGTTGCAACTTGCCTTAAGGAGGTTAAGACAAAACCTATTTTTAACCTTGCCAATGGCCACCAGCAACTGCCAGTCTCCCACCCAGAAGGGGTAGTGCAATTGGATTACTCAGGTGACATAGTGAACAGTGGCAGCAAAACAAAGCGTCGCCTTTCCAATTTGCCAGAACAAGCACAACCTGGATCTGCTGCCCTCGAGACCCCAAGCTAAGACCCACACCCTGCCAGTGCCTCGTCTGCAAACCTGAACCCTGCAAAAATCAAAGAAGCAAAGTCCCAGGGTATAAAAACCCTGGCGGTACGGCAAAACCCCCACTTTCATTTTTGATAATAAAGTTTTATGAACCTTTGGTTCAAACAAATCTTACCCTATCTAGTCTTAGTGATCTTCCATCTTAATTCCAGTCAAGTAGACCACCAGGCCGCCGCCCTCCCCCAAGACCAACCTGCCAAATTGTCCCAGGCATTATATCATCCCCTAGGAGCCCCCTTTGGACCGGTGCATTTTACTGAATGCCCCTAAACCCGGCCTATTCAGAGTACAACTTAGAAACCATCCTCATTGCTGACCCTTTGGAAAGGACTAGAAGTACCAAGTACATAGGACGCAAAGGAAAGAGGGTTTAGATCCTGCCCTTACTGTTCAAAGACAAGTACAATTACCTGCCTGCCTACTTTGTTCCTATGACTCCTCTTTCAACACCACAACCAGACCGCCCGTTGAAACCCACTGCCACAGCTGAGACCACCTCTACCCAACTGTTTGGAGTACTCTATATTACTTTGACAGGATTGTTAGATTCCATGGTCCCCAACTCCGGACCTTGGTCCTTACTTGGGTGATCTGTATCTTATATTATCAAGTTAGTACCCATTCTATGGTGGGCCCTACCCGCCGGCTTGGCTGTACCTCACCCCAAGCTGCCCAAGGCCTCTACTTACGACTGGCTTCCTGACATTCACCATAAGATCAAGTCTAGCCCCCCTGCTAATACAGAAGGACCACTCAAATGAGTACAAAGTTGAGTACATCCACGGCAACTGAGTCCACTACAAGACCCCCCAGTACTATGTTAAGTGGTTAGGATACCCAATTGAAAAAAGCACCTGGGAACCCTTGAGCAACCTAATCAACGCCAAACAGGCCATCCAACAATACTCAAGCAGGAAGGCCCTGAAAGGGGGAATTTGGGGGGAAGGAGATGATGTCAGGAATGACAATTTGGATGCTCCTGAATCCCAAAATACGGAACCAGAGTCAAACCCTGGACAAAACCCTTTGCAGACTGCCAGACCCATAGGCTGGGAACCTGATAGCCCACTACTTATTGATAAAATTGTTCCCAACCCGCCAGCACCCAAACCTTTAACTATCACACAGGATTCTGCAAGTGAACTGCCAGTGCAAGACGCCAGGAATTCCCCGAGGTGCCAATGCCTGACACCAGCAGTTTGCCTGGTGAAATGCACAAGTTTCTCAATGAGAGTTATTCCAAACTCCCCCAAAGCCCCGGGGGAGGTACTGAACCTGAAGAGGCACTCAATACCTGAATCAACAAACAGAAGGATTTGAAGTCTTCTCATCCTGAAGCAGCCAGTGGCAAACTGCCAGTGCTGAGCGCTACACTGCCATCTAAGACCCCCTGATGCCAAACCGCCCAAGCCCAGGAAACCCAACCAGAAAATGAAGCCTGGCAGTGTGGTATAAATACCTGCCAGGCCAAGATCAATCCCCATTGTCATTTTTAAATAAAGGTTATGAGATATTGGTTTCCCCAATTATTGCTGTATTTTATTCTTGTCATCTGCCAGTTAACTCATAGATCATCTGACCCCCCTGCCAGCTACATGCCACCTGCCAGGTGCTTCCTTTGGTCATGTCCATTTCACAGAGTATCCCTTAAAGCCTGAGTACAAGGACTACACTGCCAACAACATACTAGCTCCGGATCCCTTGGCCAGAACAACAGAGTTAACCAGATACAACCAAAAGGGTCCTTGGTATGTTACCAAACCCTATCTGTTCAGAGATAAATACAACTTCCTCCCTGCCTACCAATTAGACATGGAACCACCTGTCATTCCCAAACCAATGCCCACATCTGCCGCTGAGCTTCTGCTGGACCATACCAACAAGCTTTTTGGAATTGTATATATTACTCTCACAGGAGTAATAGATAATATTGTCCCCACTGCCAGTCTGTGATCATGGGTGGGCAAGTCAATGTCCTACCTCATTAAATTAGTGCAAATCCTTTGGTGGGCCCTGCCCACCCAGTCCATAACCCGCCAGTTCCCAAACGCTAGCAAGCCGACAGATCAGGGTTGGTTCCCTGACACAGACCCAGAAGAGAAAGACTATGCTGATAACACTGATGCCAAGGATGATGATGAGGACCAGTCAAAAAACTACTAAGCAGCCAGGACAAGGAGAACTTCTTGGCTGCCTTTGTGATTTCACCACCTTTATCTCTCCTCATCCCCCTGCCTCCTAATAAGCCTACTCATGATCTGGACGCCTTCCAGTCCTCTTGGTCCAAAACAAATAAAGAATCTTCTCTGGCTTTGCTTCTCAATCAGTACATGAGAATACTAACACTGGGGAGGTACAAGAAGACTTCCTTCATTTAGTTCATATGGTCAACACTTGAGCCTGCAGGACCATTGTCAGGATTTCTGGATATTGACTAATTAACAGTTCAACAAAATAACACAGGCCAGCAGTTAATCGCTCTTAGGAAGGGTTTCAACAAAATAATGCGGGCCGCGGGTTGTGGAATCAGTGATCAAATCATATCCTGGCATCAACATACTTGTGCATTACAATTAATTAATGGTATATGCAATTACTGCTCATTAATTAATCCACCTCAAACCACCACCTCAAACATGCTTCCCATAATAATTACTATTCTAAAACTTCAAATGAATCCTAGAACAAGAGGGCCATCATATGAACTGTCATCTGCATTACATCTAGAAGAGTCCAACATGGACTGGGCTGTCAGGCCAACCACTCTAAGATAAAAGGCTTTGAGCCTATTGTATTAGAGTAGCTCTGATTAAGTGAAACAATCATCTCCATGAACTAGTAGCCAACCACTGGCTAGCTAGCCCTGGAAGTGGCCCAGGTAGACAGAAAGAATACCAATCTGTGGAAGATGTCAATTTAGCCTTCCGTTAAAACCATCCCAAAAAGGCTGGTTCTCCTGCCGTGTCGCCCTAATGCTACTTCAGTCTCCTTTAGCGTCGTGAGCCAACTTGGATAAAATGTGGGCAGGCGGGCCGCCTTAAAGCCAGTCCATTAGAATAAAAGACTGATGATTCCTTATTAACTTGATGATTGATCCAAGTCCTATTTCCTTAACGTGATCCTCTCTTAAGTTTTATTAGTGGAGAGCAAAAGATGATACTGTTGTCATACAGTATAATTATCTATAGCAAAATATAGAGACAACTTATGAACCTATATCCAGAAGTAGGAAGAACTGTCCCAAATCCTTTGGGCCTTGTGCCCTGTCAGACTTGCTACTTCTGATGGCAACAAAATATTCCGGGCCAAAGGTTACGCCAAAGTCACAGGTTCTCTGCACTTTCCTAATGTTAGAAGACTTAGGATATCATCTGGCGGATGATAAAATACCATGGTCTGCGATTTTCTGACAACCATCTTCTGCCTTGGGATGATTATTTCACAAATAGCCAGGAAAACAGTTGCTCTTTCTTATGACAAGCAACTGGCTCAACCAGGGATGAAAGTCACTCACAAAGACAACAGTGCTGAGTGTCTATTCAAACTGTTGCATATGTTAAACGTTTCAGCCCCCTTAGAATCTCTAAAGGAAGCAAGCCCAGCTGTAGGAGCTGCCATAGCTACCTTCCTAGAGAAATTCAAAGGGCTTAGTTTTCACCAGGTTTCCAAGATTGTGAAAATCAGGAAGGATTCCCAGGATTGCATCTATATCAATCTGGTAGTGAACAAGACATACATCAGAGCTATATTAGATTCATGTGTCCTAGGGAACATTATATCTTTGCATTTGGTAAAGAAGTTGAAGTTGACGCCAGACTTAGCCTACCACAAGGAGTTTGGTACAGCTGGGCCCCAGACAACTAGAGCAAAAGGTGCCTACTCCTCTCTCCCTCTCCAATCTAGCAAACTGATGGTGACTGCCTCTTTATAGTGCTGGAGAATAACAGCTATGATATTCTTATTGGGACTAGTTTTATGATCCAGTATGGCACAGTGACCAATCATGGGGATATACCTTTGAAATCTTTGGTCACTCCATCCCCATGTTCTATCATGATGACTGACCCTCTGATATTTTCTTACACTGCATTCATTACATCAACTTAGAATATGAGAACAGAAAGTGTCAGTAGCCTATACCTTATGCATTAAGAAGGCTAAGGTGCTTTATCTCTTGATTGGAGAGGACAAGGGCATCTCAGTCTATGAATGTTCTACGGTGACTATCACTCCTGGGTTGAAAATGATACACAACACCAGACTCTCACAAGACCTCCCTACTGATATACATGGGGAGATCTTTGATACCTTCAATGCCTCTGGGCTGAAACCCTGGGTTGCCCCAAAAATCATCATGTCCAGCAACAAAAAGATTCTTGTACTGCTAGCTAATATGAGCCAACAGCCAATAATTGTCTCCAAGCATCAACTTCTGGCCCACATATGGTTAGAGAAGCATGCTAATCCACAAGATACTGTTCACTTTGCTGGCTTCTCAGAGTTGGGCTTTCCTTGTGGACAACCTATTGTCAAGTTGTTCTCTACTATGTTGAAATAGAATGGAACTAGGAGGGAAGTCTTTATAAAAAAATAATTGTAGTTTAAGCTAAGTAGGAGTTAGTGATCTGGGTGTTGCAACAAGGTAAAGTATATTATCTTTTTCCCTGTATTGGGATAATGTAAATGTGAGTCTTCTGAAATGTTAGGAAGAGGGCGCTTGAAGCTTAAAGGGAATGCAAAAGAAAAATATAGATAAACTTAGTTTTATTTAGAAAGTGAAATGACCTTAAATACCAAGGAAATTGATCTTTGTATTATTAGTGGAGACACTAATATGGCATAAGTCTGGTAGATGCATGGGTGACTCACTAATTGATCTTGATCCAAACTTTGGTAAACTAAACACTTTGATTAAAAAGCAAAAAAAACCTCTATTTTTTACTAGCATTATGAACCAAACTATATTTATGTTCAATTGCTAGTACTTTTGATGTTGGATTTACAGCACCTATGGTCCTATCAGTCATAAGCTGTGACTTCCCATCTGGACTATCAGAGAAACAGAATGTCCTAGCCATGAACCTCTTTGCCCAGTACAAGGACATATTTTCCAAAGATAAAACAACCTTGAAAAGGCAGTCAATGTGATAAGCCACATTGATACTCAGGAGAGCTCATTCATCTGCTCCAGACCAATATGGCACAGCCAAGCCAATCACATGATAGCTAATGAGGAGCTCTAAAAATTGTAGAGCACTGGACTACTGGTTCCCAGAAAGAGTCCCTGTGCTGCTTCCATGTTGATTGTCAAAAAGAAGGATGGCAGTGTTGCAACCAATTTTCTCTCCTTGCCTGTCAACATATCTTACAATATACAGGGGGCACTCAAAGAGCTACCTCATGATGTGTCTAACAACATGGATCAATCTGATGACAATGTCAAATTGCAGGAACTATCTCCTAATTAGGAGCACTGCTAATTTGACACGCTGATCCCTGTGCAAGTTATTCCACAAACCAAACCTTATATCAAACCTGCCACTATGTCACCCCCTGTGGCCTTGTGGCTTTCCCCATATGGTATATTAATCACAATATTCTACAATAAATTAAATCTTATCCTATTCATTCTTGTCCTTTCTATTGGACTGTTGTCTTTCCCAATCAAATACTGAACTTTCATTGGTTCAGTTGCAACAGTAGCAATAGAGTTGTGATCAACCATTGACACCTAAACACATTAGCCAAGAAGGACTCATATCTCCTCTCTTGCATCAACAACACTCTGGACTTTTTGGAAGATGCTAAGTCCTTCAAAGCAATGGGCCTTATTTTCATGAATGAAATACAATTCTAATATTGAACACAAGCTAGATCCAAGAATTAAACCCTGGTCCCCAGGGAATACTGGCTGCTAACCAAGAGGGCCGGCTGCCCATGTTTTTTGGGCTTGAGTCTGAAGGATGTTTAATGACCTGCCTGCTAAGCCAAGAATTTTTCCCAAAAGGAGTGTTGACCCCAGTAAAATGTGTGCCGCTGAAGATCCAGACCTATGCTGAGCTAGTTGCTTGCTAAAAGAAGATTAAGACTAAACTTAAAAATAAACCCTCCAAAGAACGCCTGTCAACATCAGCTCCTAGCACCAACTCAATTATGTATTTAGCTGGGCCTTGTGATACAGGGAATATAGACAGAGAAATAGAGGGTTACAAATCCTACTTTCCAGCACCAGCCAAACCAGAATTAGTCACCTGTGAAGCCTCTCCCAAATCCAAAGCCCCATTGGAAGAATGCCTGTGGACCTAAAGCCTGTGAATACTGAAGACGTGAATTCTAAATAGTATAAATGGCCCTGCTATGATGATAATGATGGTATTATCATTCTGATAATAAAGTTTAGATGAACCTTTGGTTCACACAAATTCTACCTTACTAGTTTTAGTATTCTACCATCTTAACTCAAGTTCCTCAGGCATACAGACCACCGCCACTCTCATCAACCAAACCGTGGACCTGTCTCCTGTGTTATACTGTCTACCAGGAGCATCATTTGGACCTGTAAATTTCATTGAGTACCCGCCAAACCCAGCCTATTCCAAGTTTACCCTGGAAAATATACTTCTCTCTGACCCCTTGGCAAGAACTAGAGTTACAGAAACAATTGGCTGTTAAATAAAGTGGTATGCATCCCTCCCAGGTTATTCCTCAATAAGTATAACTATCTGCCTGTATACCTGGTACCAATGTCTCCCCCTCACCCCATGGCCTGACTGCCCACAAAAAATTGCTACCACCACTGACACCACTTCCACTCAGATGTTTGGAGTACTCTATATTGCTCTTACAGGCTTGATGGACCCCATGGTTCTGAATTCTGGCCCTTGGTCCTTGCTCAGTCAATCACTATCCTATGTTATCAAGTTGGCTCCCATCCTATAATGGACACTATCCTGTGACCTGGTGGTCTCTCCGCCCGCATTAAACACTTCTCCCACCAACAATTGGTAACATGGCACTTATCAGCAGGCATTTGCAGATTGACTGTAGGGATACCAAGTGTATTGTGCTGATATGTTGGGGGTTGGCAGAGAGGGAGCAAATACAGGCATGGCCCATCAGAGGATGGGACCTAACTTTACCAGGTAGGATAGGGCTTTCCAGCCACAGCCCATGGGTCAGCCACTGGCAAGGCAGAGTCAATTGATCCCATAAGTATTAGGTAAAGCACACCAAGGAATTGATCACTCTAGCCAGTAGAGCCAGAAGTGGGTGGGGCGTGAAAGTGGGTTTGGGAGTTGGTGGGGGTTTTATTGGGACTAGGTAAGCAGAGGGGTTTTTTTACTTCCTGTTGAATATGAGGGGGTACTTAGTAATTTCTTTGATGTTGCAGACTATATAGTATGGATCTTTGAGAGCTTCTGGTCTGGTGTACCACATTAAGTCTTTCAAGTTATATGGTTCTTGGTTTGGGTTAGTGTCAGGGATTCATCCGTGGGGGGTTTCTGAGAACTTGCGGGGGGACAGCCCACAGGCCCGGAGGGTAGGGCCCACCATAAGATAGGAGCTAACTTTGCAATATAGGATAATGACTTGCCTAGGATGGCCCAGGGTCTGTTGGAGGGAACCATGGAGTCAACAAGCCCAGTAAGGGTTCTGTACATCACTCCAAATAGTTGTGTTGAAGTGGACTCATTGGTGTTCATAGATTCCTGCGGGTGTTTGGACTACAGGATAAGGGGCGGGGTTGTTGGAACTTAGTAGGCTGATAGGTAGTTATATTTATCTTGGAATAACAAAGGGGGCACAGTAATCCAGGCTGCTTCTCTGCCAATGTTTTCAGTCTCTTGAGTCCTAGCCTCAGAGTTGTATAGCAGGATTTCTTCTAGAGTGAATTCTGAGTATGCTGGGTTGGGTGGATATTCTGTGAAATGCACCAAGCCAAAGGGTGCTCCTGGTGGACAATCTAGTTCAGGCAGTTGGTCTGCAGTTTCTTGGGGTTGATGCTCTTGGGGGACAAGGCCGCAGAGGTTAGACTTCAAATGAAATAGAACTAAAATCAAATATGAAATGACCTGGTTGAACCAAAGATTCATATCACTTTATTGCAAGAATGGCAATGGGCAACTTCCTGGCGGCCCAGGGTATAAGTATGCCCATCTACCATGGGGAATCTTTTGTAATCCTCCTCGGGCCAGGTGGTACCATTTACCAGGGTTTGGCAACCCTTGGTGGCATATTGCATGAGGGATCTTTCATTGGCTGGGTTGAAATGAGAAGACTTGAATTCCCTTTTTGAGTTTCAGGATTGGTCATCCTTGGGTGGCCCACATTCCACGGGAAGCTTCTTCAATTCCCCAGCTGCAGTGGCCCCAGTTATCTTGGGATTATTGGCCAAGCCTGAAGTCTCATTGGCGGGACTAACAGTATCCTTTTGCAGGAGAGGCATTAGTGCAGGTAACTCTAGATTGATAGGTCTCAGGAGTTTCACTGAAGTTAAATTTGGCTCTAGTTTGAGCCCAGAAAACGCAGGCAGCTGGGCTGGCAGGATGGCGGCCTGCAGGGTTTTAGGGTTCAAATCTCATAGCTGATGTTTTTCTATGAGCATTGTTAACAAAAGTTTGTCATTTGTGATAGTTTCAAGAATACTCAGTAAAACGCACAGAGTCAAAGGGAGCATCAGGCAGGCGGTATTAGTTAGGTGTTTCTGGGTCTCCTGCTGTGGTGTGATACTCTACTCCTAATTGAGGTTGGAGATGTTTGGGCAGTTGCAGATGAAAGAGTATAAGAAAAGGTAAGGTAAAATGTTGGTGAACCAAAATTTCATAACAAGCTTAATTTGATAAGAATGACAATAACTAGTTCCACTGGGATTCTGAGACTATATAGCTACTCACCTGCATGTACCTCTGTGTGTTTTTCTCTGGTTATCTGGGTGGCATGTTTGGGCATCTAGTTTTTTAGCATCTGGTTGGTTGGCAGACAGCTAACTTTAGCGTCATCAAGCATAAATGTTTGGTCCTTGGCTGGCTTATCTAAAAAAGAATTAGCATTGGTTATTAAGAGGCTGGTTGCAGATTTCCTGGAAACATTTTCAATCTGGTCACCAAACTTGGACTGGTGTGACCAGCATTCATGAGCTTGAACTTCTTGATTGAAAAAGGGGTTCACAACTGGAGACTCCAAATTACAAAATAGAGGGGCTTGAACTGGGGACACTGAGCAGCTAAAAATAGTCTGTTTAGTGCCAGCTATGTCCATCAGTACTTGGGAATAGCTTTTGGGGCCCAGAACAGGTCCTGCAGCTGCAGGTATGGCAGGATTAATTTCCATACCTGAATATTTGCTTTTCAAAGCAAATTCAGGTATGGGTGTGGTCCCACCTGGTGGCAGAATGTGGGTTCAATTCCCGCAAGGTGCTTTGAACTTGTTACTTTTGTAACATTGACCTTCCCCCTGCTAACCAAGAGAAATGCACCATTCTTACTGACCAAGGGTTGTTCCAACCAACCAGGATGCCCCAAGGCCTGTCAAATGCTCTGGCTTCTTTTCAGAGATCTGTGGATGCTGTTTTGGGCAGCCCTAAGCTTTCCAGTATTCTATTATACCTGTACAACGTTAATGTGCTCTAATAGATCTTTAATGATCACCCTGGGCACTTGGAGGAAGTCTTTCAGCGGCTATTTGCAGCTAATCTTGAGCTCAAGCCCCAAAAATGCAACTTCTTCAAGGAACATCTGGAGCTCTTGGGATTCATCATTAGTCAGGATGGCCTCCGCCCTGTATCCTTAAAGGTGGAAGCCATTGAGAAAATGCAGAGTCTGGCCACCAAACATGATGTGCAAGTCTTCTTGGGAATGATTGGGTATTATTGCTGATTCATCCCCAACTTTTCCTCCTTGGGTGACCCCTCTTCCAACTTATTTTTGCCAACAAAGAATACTTCTGGAGCCCTGTCTGCTGTTCTGCCTTCAATACCCTTAAGGAAACCATGATTGCTGCTCTGCTGCTGGCATACCCTGACTTTTTCTAAGTCTTTTGTGGTAAATAAAGATGCCAGTCTGAAAGCAATTGATGGTGTGCTTTTCCAGTTGAATGCTGAGAGACTTAAACAGCATGTAGGATATTGCCCATGTACCCTTGATATCCATGAGAGAAACTACATTGTCGCTGAATATGAGTGTCTGCCTGTGATATACTTCTATCAGCAGTTTAGAGTGTATCTGCATGGGGTTTATTTCACAGTGGTAAACAACCACTCTTTTCTCCAGTTGCTCAAGACTCTGAAGGACCCTGAAGTACTCCTGGTACACTGGGCTATTAGGCTGTAGGCCTATGAATATGAGATAATTTATAGATCAGGCGCTGCTCACCAGAGCACAGATTGCAAATCTTACCACCTTGTGGTTGCTCTGGTGTCTCCTATGACAAAAATCCTGTATGATAAACTCTTATAGGACCCTTGATTGTGGGGGAAGAATTAGTGGATATTAAAAAGGCACCCAAGAAGCTAACTGCAGATACTAAGGTTGCCAGAGTACATCTCCTAAAGCTATGTCAAGACTCCTGGCTGCACTATATATACTCATCCCTAAACATGAACTCATTGGCGGCTGCACACAAGACCACTAGCCATAGTGGTATTCAGAAGAGTTTGGCCCTGCAGCAGCAGCATAGCTTCTGGGAAGACATACACTCAGACGTGGTGAAACCCCTAGCTGCCAGACATACCTTCAAATTTAAAGACCTAAGATTGCCAAGTTCAAACACAAGCTGGTCTGTCCTGGTTTTTCCTTCCATACATTAGCCATTGTGTTGCAACTGGACCAATTATAGTTCAATATTTAGATTGGGTAAAATGTTGTGTTTGGCTCCTGGGGACGGCATCCAGAAGGACACGGCAGGAAATCTTTATAACAAAAGATTTGAGGTTCAAAGCTAGCCTTGGGTTAGCCTTCAGGGCAAAATTAAGACCTGTATCTTAATTTCTGGAATACAAGATGAGGATTTCATTTTGGCAAAAAGGAAAGGAAAAGGCTTGAAAAATATTAAAGCCAACACAAATGTGGATAAACTTGACGTTATTAGGAGAAATAATTCTACTTAAATAGTAGACAAGGGACAATGATCACTCATTAGATAGACAGAGTGGCCAAGGGGGTCACGTTGAGGTGAGGTTGTACCAGGATCAGACAAGGGAAGGTATGGTATTCCAGAATGGGTGGATATTGGCACAGACCCATTTACAAAAGGCGGGGAATTCCCAAACTTGAAAGCAAAACCAACCAAATCTTTGCATATATTATTATTCAAAGACCATATCAAAATAGTATTGATGGCGCAATTTCTGACATCTCCCCCCTCAATATTGGGCACAGGGAGTTGATATTTGCAAAGGAATTTGGAATGGACTCAGGCAAAAGAACGTCCAGAGGACAGCAGTTTCACAGTATACTTGACGCCCTTCTTAAAGGTGACCTCACAGGGCCCAACCCAGAGGGAGTCTAGCTTATGGGCTATACCTCCTGTAAAATTCTGATAGTAGAGAACCAGGTCGCATATTTGATACTCAGGAAGGGGGCTCTAGAAGCATTGAACAGGGAGAGCTCTAAAGCCTTGACCTTGTAGGCAGTGGAATATGCTGTTGCTTGGATGTCGATGATAAAATTAGTTAAGTCTTTGACATGGGCCTCAGGATTGGCAGATGTATCAACTTTGATCAAATGGGGTCTTAAGATTGAGGGATTTGTGGTTTCACGCCCATACAGCATGGCAAAGGGAGATTGGCCAGTCACTCAGTGCTTGCTGAGTCAGTAAGCAAAGAGGGCAGCAGGAAGGAACATATCTCAATTGGCGGCATCAGAGAGGGTGAGTTTCCTCATTATGGACACCAGGGAGGGATTGGCTCGTTCAACAGTTCCATTAGTCAAAGGGTTATATGGCGCAGAGAAAGATTGATGTTTACCCATAGCTTCTACAATATACGTGATGAGGCAAGCATTAAAGTTGGTGCCATTGTCAGAAAGCAGGACTTTGGGCAGCCATGTCAGTAGAAGATATCTTGCAACAAAAAATTAGCAGTGGTCTTGGCAGTTATATCTTTTGTAGCTTTGGATTTAACCCATTTGCTAAAATGGTCTACAGCAACTAAGATAAATTGACACCCAGACCTAGACCAAGGGAGTAGCCCAACAGCATCAATACTCACAGTGTGAAAGCCATGTTTAGGGGGTATGAGTTTGAATTGGTGTTGGGAAGGATGAGGGCGTTGGAGCTGGCACAAATGGTAGGAGGCGAGAACATCAGAAATTAGAAGGTGCATATTTTCCCAGTAGAAGTTCTTGCGTAGCCAGTCATGGGTTTTGGCTATACCCCCATGTCCAGTGTCAATGTGAGCTTGGAGGATAATGACTATTCTCATGCTAGGGCAAACGTAGGGCAGATAGGCATTGTTGACTTTCTTGAAGAGTTGTCTATCTCAAATTACAGTGTCCTTGGATAGGGTTTGTAGCGCCAGTCAAATGTCTTCTGGCTCAGTGGTCCAAGAGTCAGGGTACCCTATTAATTTGTATAGGCAATCAGCGTCTGCGGGATGGATAGCTAGTATAGGCATCCTTGACAAGCCATCGGTGTTCTGGTGCTGGGTCCCAGGACAATGTACCACAGTGAAATTGTATCCTTGCAGGCGCAGGGCCCAACGTGCTAGTTGACCTTCAGGTTCCTTTAGTTGTTGCAGCCATTTAAGAGAGGAGTGGTTGGTGACCACAGTGAAGTGAGTCCCATAAATGTAGTTCCTGAATTGCTTTACTGCATGCAACACTGCCAGGCATACCTTTTCCGTGACGCTGTAGTTCTTCTCATGTTTATTGAGGACCCGTGAAGAGTAGGCTACAGGTCAATCCACATCTTTGTCATCAAGCTGGGCTAAGATGGCACCCACAGCTACTCTGCTTGTGTCAGTATACAAGATAAACTCTTTATCATAATCAGGGTAGACTAGGATAGGAGCCTCTTTGAGCTTGGCCTTCAACGCTTTGAATGCTTGTTGCTGACTGTCAGTTCACTCAAATGGGACGTTGTGAAGGAGCTTGATGAGGGGTTCACTTAATTCAGCAAAATTGGGTATAAACTGTAGATAGTAACCCATCATAGCAAGAAATACTTGGACCTCTCAAAGATTTGTGGGAGGTAGCATCTTGTCAATGGCTTCCACCTTATTATTCATGGGGCGGATTCCAGTCTGAGTGACTTCATGTCCTAGGAACTCAAGATGTTCCTTGAAGAAGGAGCATTTGGAGGGTTTGAGTTTCAGGCCAGCCTCACGGATCTTGATGAAGACAGCCTTGAGGTGTTCCAAGTGGTTGGTAAAGGTAGCGCTGAATACAGTGATGTCATCAAGGTACACAAGAACACAAGAGAGCTTTAGATCTTGTAGGATGGAATCCATAGCCCTTTGAAACGTAGCCGGGGCATTGCAGAGTCCTTGGGGTATCTGCATAGGTTCAAAAAGGCCTTCTGAGGTAATGAGAGCAGCCTTTTCTTGGTCTTCTGGTGATAAGTTGACTTGCCAGTATCCAGAAGCTATGTCTATAGTCAAGAAAAACTTGGAACCACCCAACCGTCTGAGAGCATTGTCAATTATGGGCAAGGGGTACGAGTCTTTCTTAGTGAGTGAGTTCAGGTGGTGGTAGTTCATTAAAATGCAATGTCCTCCGTCCTTTTTCTTGAGGATCAGTAAAGGTGAGGCCCAAGAACTTTGAGAGGGAGCCAAGAGTCCAGCATCTAGGAGTTGTTTAAGCTCCTTGGATACCTGGGCATCTTCTACCTTACTACAGCAGTATGTTTTGGTACAAAAAGGAGGTGCATCATCAGTATTAATCTGATGGATGACCCCTTTAGCATGGCCATAGTCTGTAGGTCCAGAGGCAAAGATATTGCTAAACTGGTCAAGCAGGTCCAACACATCTTTTTGTTGGATGGGCAACAGTTGTGGGAAGTTGGCAGCGGTGAATAAGGAGAGAACTTGAAGATTTTCTTTGGGTAGATTGAACACCTAAAAGTTCCAAAAGGGTAGAGAGATGCCACTTGTTCTGCTTCCAGTATACGGCCATGCCCTAAAACCTGGCCCTGAGACACCTGCATGGGTAGGTCTGTCAGGTTGGCAAGCAACAGTTGTATAGGCTCTTTGTGAGTTTGATCTAGGATTTCTGGACACAGTTGGGGTTCTTTACGGCTTAGGGATTCAGGTGAGTAAAGTTCCAGGAATGACTTTTTGGGTAGTTCATAAGAAATATGAGAGTCAATAACCACTTGGGAGCCTGGAGGGATGGTGATAGCCACTGGGACAAGAAGCGGTACACCTTACTCCATGGGACAGGAAGGAGGAGGGGTACGCATGTTGGAGGAGTGAGTCCTATACTTGAGAGAGAAGATACCTGTGGGGTACTCAAGCACGCAAGCTTTAAGACGTTTTCCTGAGAGCTGTGGAGGTTCCTCAAAAATCAAAGGGACCTCATATCCTAAGAGTGATAGATATCCATCTTGCAGGTTTACAATCCTGTTATACTCACGGAGAAATTGTGTACCAACCAAGAGGTCATAGCTTTTGTTCTCAAGGACAACAGCAGGGGAAGCAATGAGGAGTTTCCCAACCCTCGTGGGTAGGGCAGAGTAGGCACCAATGGCTCAAGTTTCTGCCATGCCAGCTGTGCCATACCACTGAGTGTAGTTGAGGTCAGGAGCCAGTTTAAGCTTCTTCATTAGTTTTGAAGATACTACATTGACTGAAGAACCCGTGTCCAGGGTGGCCTTGATTTTAACCTTTTGGATTGATACTTCCACACAGGTTGTATCTTTCCCAAAGAGGGGCAAGACAGCCAACACATCCTGTGCAGCCTCTAGCTTTTTTTTCCAATTTAGTTAACATGCATCTTAGGGCAGGAATCTCATTATACACAGTCTGCAGTGGGAGGGATACTGTCACATTTTGAAAGAGAGCTTCAGCTAGCTTGGCAGCTTCTTCAGAAGAGTCAATCAAGACAGGAGGTCAATGGGCCTGGGCTAGGTAAGGGTGAGCCACTATGGCCTTGGCTTCACTTGAAGGTGCACAAGAAGTAGTGGTGGTTTTCCCTGAGCAAAGCTTGTAAGGGACAGAAAAAGTTTCTGGAACAGCCAAAATGGAGTAGCCATAACTATCATATTCTTCACTATCAGAATCTTCAGGTTTGGAATCACTGGAGAGATTGTGGAATAGGTGAATAATAGTTGGGCCAGAGGAAAAAGGAGCTTCCTTGTTGGAAGGAGGATCAGGGGGAGATTGGTCAGCAGAGAGCGTCTCTGCCTCTAAGCTGACCTCTCTTTTCCCGCCTGTTCCTTGGGGTCACAACCTTATACCCAGGAATTAGTGCAGGTACATGAGTGGTGCCCTATCTGGCCGCAGTTATGGCATCCTTGCCTCTTAGTATGTCCACCTGAACCCAGAGTCATAATGTGTGGCGTACGAGAGGTGGTTCTGGCATTATTGGCTTTATTTTCACGCACCACTGTACCCCCATGGGTCAAATGCATGTCTTGTAAGAGCATCTTAATACTCTTCATGGAATTGAGTGAAGCCTTATGTGCCTTAAAGTGTAGGCATAGAAGCTGGTTCACTTTCAAAGCATTTGAACAAGCCGTGTAAGCTTCTCAGAGAGTTAACTGTCAACTGGTGATTAACTGTTGGCCTTCAATATAGAAGCAATCCGCAAACTCAGCCAGGGTTTTCTTGGGCTTAAAGGTGATGTGCATAAATGCATCTTTCTTGACCTCCAAGCTGAGATCTTCTCCAAACTCCTCAATAAGGAGGCGCTTTGTGTCCTTCCAAGTGACAATGGAGGGGAGTTTGGGGACCACCACTTCTTGGCACGTAGGGTGAAGACAGGTAAGAATATGTTCCTTTTTGAGCTTATCAGTAGCCCTACACATTGCAGTCTTGTAGATTGTTAAAAAGGCAGCAATAGTAGAGGTTTTAGGGGAAAATATCTGCTTGAAGGTTGGCTTGTAGTTTGGGTCAATAGAAGAGGATGAGGACTGGCTGTTTTCATCAGGGTTGAGAACATTGATGTTAGGATTGCCCTCAAACTCGGATTCAGCAGTGGGGTGTCTAGCCCAGAGAAGTCAAAGACTCTCCTCTAGGGTATCCAGTGTAGAGCTATTATGTCCACTGATATCTTGGGTGGTAGCAGTGGCAGCTCCAAATTCATCAATTTCAATCTGTTGTACTGCCAACATGCCAGTAACCCCATTGGTATAAGTAGTCAGAGAAGTTGTTTGAGCAACCAGAGGGGTAACTTGTCCATTTATTGTCTCTGTGAGTTGGGAGAGGGTTTGCACCTTGCGTTCTAGAGCATCTTGCCAATCTGTCACATCATTAGCCACTGCCGCTAAGTGATCTAAGGCAAGAGCACAGTTGACACAGGGTTGGCCTTCTAATCCAGGGCAACACCCATGGTCAAGGTGGGTAGGAGTAACAGAGACTTCAGTCTCCCTTTTGCCATCAGACTCAGAGGACGAGTCATTAGGGTCAGAGAGATGTTGCCTCAAATACTCAATCTTGCCTTGCAAAGTAGCCACTTGGTCAGTTAGAATGCAATGCAAGGATCAGGTGCAGGTTTGACAGGAGGAGGATGCGGGGCAGAGGCTTGACATTGAGTAGTGGCTTTGAGTTTGGTTATAGCTTCCCATACTCTAGCCTCAAAGGCAGATGGGGTATCAATCAAAAAAGTTGGCAGAGTCACTTCAATAGCGGCCACCCTATCATTGACATAGTTTTGAACCTGACTCAGGGTGTTCCCCAAAGCAGCCTTGTCCAAGCCATACTGTAGGTGCAGATGTTGCCCCCATGTATTGATGTGGGTCCCAACCAACTCAAGCTGGGTATTAACATGTTCTCAAAACTGATTGAGTTCAGCAACTAGAGTCTCAAAATCTTAACAATATTTAGGAGGGTTGACTCTATTTGGCTACGCCAAGTAGCTTGGTGGTCATCCAGTTCACAAAGTTGATCCTCAATATACCCAGGGAGAGAGGAGTGAAGGGAGTTTATAGACAAAGTTAGATACTTTTGTGAAGCTAGTGAGTTGTGCTGGTTATCTGAAATACAAGCAAAGAGGCTGTGGGACCATTCTTGATATGCCATATTTTGAGCATGATTGTTTGAGACAGCGGTGGCTATAGCATTTAAAAGCTGATTCTGGGATCCTAATGCAAGTTGATGGTGAACTAGGGCGGGTTGAATAAACTGATTGACTAACACGCCAATTGTATCCATGGACTCCATTAGCGCGGGGGGAAGACCAAAGTCCAAGAGGAAGAAATATAGGTCTTGAAAAGCATACCCAGGACAGAGACCAGGGATAGTGTGCATTGTCACAGCGCCTGTGTGAAGGAGAGAGCAGGCAGCGGTACAAGCTTGCTTGTAGTTGAGAGAGAAAGCTGGAAGGGGGCCCAAGAGGGCCCGGAGGACAGCATCATTACCATAGGAGTGGAGGGGGAATTGGTGATATCTTCTTCTGGAGGGGGACTAGAAACTTTAGGTTGCTTGGGCACTTCAGAAACAAAGAGAAAAGGACCAGAGAATGCACACGGGAACAGGGTAACCAAGGGGCTTGCAGCCCCTGTAGTGAGCACCATTTTGTCGTGTTTGGCTCCTGGGGACAACATCCAGAAGGACATGGCGGGAAAACTTTATAACAAAATATTTGAGGCTTGAAGCTAGCCTTAGGTTAGCCTTCAGGGCAAAATTAAGGGCATGTACCTTAATTTTCTGGAATAAAAGGTGAGGATTTCCTTTTGCCAAAAAGGAAAGGAAAAATCTTGAAGAATATTAAAGCCAACGCAAATGTGGATAAACTTGTCTTTATTAGGAGAAATAGTTCTACTTAAATAGTAGACAATGGACGATGATCACTCATTAGATAGACAGAGTGGCCAAGGGGGTCACGTTAGGATGAGGTCATACCAGGATCAGACAAGGGAAGTTATGGTATTATGGAATGGGTGGATATTGGCATAGACCCATTTGCAGAAGGCGAGGAATTCCTGAACCCAAAAGCAAAACCAACCAAATCTTCACATATATTATTATTTGAAGGCCATATCAAAATAGCATTAATGGCAAAATTTCTGACATAAGACAACAGTCAAAATAAAAAGGACAAGAATAGGAATAAGATGTACTTATTTTAAGAATAGTATGGCTAATATACTATATTTGGGAGCCACAAGTTGCCAGGGGATAGCATAGTGATGTATTCCATATAATGTTCTGGTTGGGAATAACTTGAGAGAGGAATCAGCATGTCAAATTGACAAGACTCCTAATTAGGAGATAGTTCCTGTAATTTGATATTGTGCTCATACTAGCTCATACTGTTAGTTACGTCATGGGGAAACTCTTTGAGCGCCCCTGTGTATTGTGAGATACATTGGTGGACAGGGGGATAATCTCAGTTGCAACACCCCCTTGCCTCTTGCTTGTTGTCAGACACTAGGATTTGAGTTTATGGGAGATCTGAAAAGGTATGTGCAAAGATTTTCTGGGTGGGAATGCTGCAGCAGGGACGCAAGCAATCATGGTGGAGTCTTTTGGTATTTTCTTGGGTGTCTTCAAGTTGATAGGTGTGATTATTGTAGACAGCTGCCACCTTGAAGGGCCTGGGGTGGTTGGGTTCAGGTTTCACAGAAGTAGGATTCAGGGCGTAGACAGGATCACCTACAGTATATCTTGCCTTGAGATGCTTGGTTGCCCCTTGATCTGCCCCTGCTAAGTCACAAGCTTTGGCTTGTCATTAGGTCAGCAAGGGGTAGTTGTGAGATAAGGTTTCCCAGGAATAGTGGTTTGCAGTTTCTCATCATCTACCTTGGTCAAGCCATCAGGAGTGCTAAAGGCCAAGGCACTGGGACTGAAGCCTAACACCATTGTTAATTCTGGCTCTCAATATAAGCAAGGCAGTGGAAAGGTGTTCCATCCTTGTGATGTTTGGGTGCTCTTGGGAAAGTTTGACAATTAGTTGCACTAGGAAACCATTCAGGCGCTTGACGTGCCCGTTGGCTTGGGTATGATACAATGTGATGAATATTTGTTTGTGGGTGTTCTTGACACAGTATGCTTTTTTGATGTTGCCTACAAGTTCATACCCCCCTTGGTGATAAGCTGATTGGGTTGGCCAAAGTGTGCCACAACCTCCTTGTCAATAAACCAAGTAATGGTTGTGGTAGTGTGATTGATGGTTGCTCACGTCACTGGCTAGTGTATAAAGTAATCAATAGCTGTGATGATACACTTCTTTCCCAGCTTATCCTCAGGCAGGGGCCCAAAAAAGTTAAAGACCCACTGTTTGAAGGGTTCCATAGCCTTGATGGGTGAGACTGATTTAGGCAGGGCAGGTTTATATGTGTTCTTTTTGTACAACACACAAGTCTTGAGGAGGTCCAGAATGTCCTGGCTCATAAAGTGCCACCAACCTTTGCACTTCATGATTTCAAAGGGGTTCTGTCCTCTGATATGGCCTAAGTTATGGTGGCAATGCAATATTGTGTCTCCTTGTTGTGTGGTGGGAATGTAGGGCATCTTTTCACCTGTCTCCGCTTGGCAGCACATGTTGCCAGTGTCTGTGGTGAACTGGCTTTTGTTGTACTTTAAATTCAAAATGGTTGCTGAGTTGAGACCCTTGTAGTGTGACAGAAATAACTGGATAATATGATGCTGTTTCTAAATGATGGGGAATTACCACCCAAATCCACATAGAATTGATGATTAACCACCAACGCGGCTTCAGATATTTTTTTGTGAATTTTCCAATTGTAACTCCAGGATTAAGTAGAACAATCAATCCTAACCAGAGTAAACCAAGATAAATGACCTGGGAAAGCATCAATGCATCTTCAGCGTAGAACTCTGGGCATTGAGAAGTGACCCAATTTTCATCTTCAGGAATGGAGAGAGGAGCTACAAAATCAGCTGGCATGAAATTAACATTTTGCGGCGCCGACAACAAAGTTCCAGATGCTGGGCCCCATCTTCCTGAAATGATTCTGTTCAGAATCAGATTGTACGGGATATACCGCAACAACCTGAGCACAGGATGCATTTTAAAATTTAAAATTAGAACTTGGGATAATTGATTTTTATTGAGTAAATTTAGGAGGACTCAACTCTTAGAGTTGAAACAGGGAAAATTATTCAATATATATCAGAAAATTTGACTAAGCAATACCACCTGAGTCTTGGCCTCCTATTCCTTCCACATTGTCAAGTAAGTATCTAGTCCAGGTTGCAAAAAACCCTTGTGTGACCAGTTTCTGACAACCATGCTGATTAACAAGCTCATATTGGGTGACCCTCATATTACGTCAATTTATCAACGTCAGTTTACAAGGGGGAGCTGGTTTCAGCTGGCATACTGGAGCAGCCGTGACCCATTTTTAATCGACTGTTTGGTTTAAATCTGTTAACTTGGTCAATTTTGATACAGGTTTTCCGGCCTTCTGTGCCTTCTTACTTGGACAGACAATACCCGGCATTATGAAACTTACCGTGACATTATCCTCTGCTTTAGCCCTGGGCACAATAACACCATCTGGGAGATGGGATAAAGAGAAATTCTTATGGGCAGGTGAGAGTTTCATTGCGGTGAGGGTAAGTTCAGGGTGTCTAATAGCAGTGGGATTGCGCTTGTAGAACTTGTGGATCAGATCAGAGGAATTTGAACAATTGTAGTGGGGAACCCAGGAGTTTTCAGAATCAGGATAACCTTTCCAAGATACCAAAGATTCCAAACGGCGACAATTCTTGCGGGAAGCTAGAATACAATTTAACTCATACTCAGGTTCTCCTTCCACAAGAATGGGTTGGGAAGAGGGGGTCTCTGTTCCTTTTAAGGGAGTAAGAAGACATTCATGGAAGGTGTGGAAAATCTTGAAAGCAGGAGGTAAATCCAGCCAATAGGCAGAGGGACCAATCTGACGTTCCACCTTGAAGGGACCAACTTGCTTGGGACCCAATTTATGACATGAAACTTTAAGTTTTATATTGCGAGCATCGACCATGACTAGATCACCTGGTCTGTAAGTTGGACCTTCCTGGTGCTTGCAATCTGTGTATTCCTTGTAATTTGTCACGGCGGCGGCGAGAGTAACTTGGAGCTTCTGATGGACCTGCTTTAATTCAGCGGCTTGATCAGTTGCAGCCTTCATGTTGCTAACCAAACAAGGACCCATGTTGGAAGAAGGATTGTAACCCACATTAGCATAAAATGGTGATACTTGAGTTGACATGTGCGGGGTGTTATTATATGTGAACTCTGCCATGGGTAGATTATCACACCAGTCATCTTGTCGCGCATTGGTGTAGCAGCGTAGGTAGACCTCCAAACTTTGGTTCACCCTCTCCGTCTGTCCATCGGATTGGGGGTGGAAAGCAGTAGAGCGGCACAATTTGATACCAAGGATTCCAGTAAAAGCTTCCCAGAACTGAGCAATAAATTGAGGACCACAGTCACTTACAATCTCCATTGGGATGCCATGTAGAGAGAAGATTCTGTTCACAAATAACCTAGCAGTTTCCACTGAAGTAATTGTGGTTGAGCAAGATACAAAGTGTGCCATCTTTGTGAAACAATCAACTACTACCATGATTGTGTTAAACCCATTGGAATTGGGAAGCTCGCCAATGAAATCCACCAACACAGACGTCCAAGGACCCACAGCAGGCTGAAGTGGGACCAGTAAACCAGTAGTCTTATTCCGACTGGCCTTGGATCAAACACATACCAGGCAATCTCGAACAAAAGTGGCTATCTGCACAGTCAAACCTTTCCAAGAAAACTGGTGGCGGATAAGTTCCACTGTTTTGTTTTTCCCTGGATGACCAGCTGTTGGACAGGTATGATTAGCCTCCATGATTTCATCCCAAATAGTGCCTTCAGGGACCCACAAGCGACCTTGATGATATAGGACTGGACCAATCTTATGATAACCCTGAGGCTGACCTACTGGGTTTGCACATGCTAGCTCCAATAGCCTATCATAACCTTTGGACAAAGGTTGCAGAAACTTAACCTTGGAATACAAGTCCAGGTCTGCGCCCTCAGCTAAAGACATGGTAGCCAACTTAGCTGGTGGAGGCAATACAAAAGGCACCACAGCCTTGTCTGGAATCATAGTATGTGTGTTAAACTTGGCGTCCATACTAGCATCTGGGAGATGGGAGGGATTCCTGCTCAGAGCATCAGCCAAGTGATTGTCAGATCCCTTAATAAACTTGTAGCAGAACTTGTATCTTATCAGATCACCATGCCATCTGGATTGGCGACCTGACAAAACCCTGGGTTGTCAATAATATAGAAGAGCTTTGTGGTCAGTTCTTACTACAAATAGATGACGTGCTGATATGAGATGGTGGTGCCAATGTTTTAACAATTCCACTACAGCCAACAATTCCTTGTCGTAAATCATGTAGTTGTGTTCTCGAGCCTCCATCTTCCGGGAGAAATACCCTACAGGTCTCTTGATCCCGTCACTAGCCGTTTGCAATAGCACACCAGCCACAGTGTATTTAGATGCATTGGTGGAAACAACAAAAGGAAGCTCAGGATCCACATGTCTTAACACTGGGGAGGACAACAAAAGAGCCTTGACTGCTGAGAAGGCACTTGCACACTCAGGCGTCCAGACTAAAGTCGTCTTTCCACTAGCCAAATATAAAGAGGCGGCCACCTCAGACAAGTGGGGAGTGAATTTCTTCAAGAACGTACATGTACCCAGGAAACTACAAAATTGGGATACTGTCACAGGCGTAGCATACTCTCAAACCGCAGCTTCCTTGTCAGGGGCAATGGTGTGGCCATCCTCAAAGATAATATTACCCAGAAAAGTAACCTTAAGTTTAAAGAATTCACACTTACTCCTTTTGATAATCAAGTTTGCTTGGAGGATGCACTCTACAACTGCCAACAAGTGGGCCTTATGGGACTCCTCATCTGGAGAAACACCAAGATGACATCCATATATGCAATGGCACAAACACCTAGGAGATCTTCCAGGACTGAATCAATCAACCGCTGAAAGCAAGCTGGGGCATTCTTCAATCCAAAAGGCATTACGCAGAACTGGAAGATACCCTTCTTGGTTCTGAATGCTGTTAATCATTAAATTCCTTCTGCAATCCTGATTTTATTGAAAGCATTCAACAGATCAAGTTTTGAGAATACCTTGGCCTTCTCAACACATCTAGAGATCTGTGCTTTGAGAGGTAAAGGATAAGGATCCAGAATTGTAATGTTATTCAAATTCCTGTAGTTGACACAAGGACAAAGGGACCCATCAGACTTCTGAACAAACAATAACAGAGAGCAGATAAACAAAGCCTTCTTGAAAATGTAGCCTTTTGCCAACATGTCGCGAGTTCATTCTTCCAAACATGTGTCTTCCTTCAAGGTTAAAGGGTAAATAGAAGATGCAATGCAAATCAGATCAACAGTAACCTTAAAGTCAAATTCAAAGTCAAACTGAGTGTGCTTGGGAAGGACCTCGCCTCTGGTGGCGTCAAATGCTGCAGACCAGGGTTGCAAGCATGCCAGTAAATCCAAACTTGCGGGGATAGGGATAAGCACTGACTGTATTGTCTGTGATGATTGCTCTAATTCAGACATATCCAACAGTGGAATACAAATGGTTATACCAGAAGAGTGTTCCACCTGCAGCTCATTTTTCTCCAGTAAGATTGATACATTATGATCTCTCCACCAACTCACTCCCAAAATGATAGGATACATCAGGGTAGAGCAAACAGAAAACCTTGCAGTAAAGGACTGACCTGCAACTACAAAAGTAACTGGCTTCTTCAGCTGGAAGGAGGGAAACGTTTGACAGTTTCCACCCCTAACAAGCATTCCAGGGTAGTACTTGAGCTGTAGCAAGTCTGCAGTCTCCACACTCATGAAGTTCTCAGAAGCACCTGTATCCAATAAAATAGCTGTCCAATAGATAGTTTGACCATTATCTATGTTACCATAAAACAAGAAGTAACCAGAAGTAGATTTATTGGCAGCAAAGGTTGCAATCTCAGCAGGAGTTTGCTTCTCCTTGGTAGTACAGACAGCAGCTAAGGAGGCAGGATGCTCCTGGAAGTATTGCTCAATCTTTTCTTGAACAGCGGCAGGAAGAACGGGATAGTTACAATCAATGGGCACAAGAGGCAACTCTTCGGACACAACCTCGGAAGGCTGGGTAGGTATGACGTGCTGAAGCATTGCCAAAGAGCTATTGGGACCAGACACCACGGGGGCTTCAGTCACATGGATGGGTTTGTTCACCACCGCCAATTGCAGCTGAGAAGAGCTATGAGAAGAACGATCCTGACTTTGGCTGGAAGGAGCTGCCACAGAACTAGGACCAGAAAACCAAGAGCGCGCTTCAGGTTTGTCCTCAATTACTAACATACCTTATTTAGAAGTGGGCAGATTTGAGACCAGAAAAAGAATTTGGCTTACCAGGGCCTCAGTTGTGGTTAACGGGGAATCCCAAACTGCCAAATCCTGGGCAGTCTGGTCAACTGCTAACCATAACGCTGAGAGTTTATTCACCTCAGGGATATCAATTGTACGGCAGTAGGTAAGAAACTGAGGAAGGAATACTGAAAGCGGTGTTGTACCCTGATGGAAGGCGTACAGCTTACAATATACTTTGAGCTCCTCAATAGATACACACAAATTTTTTAACAAAGGGTATAGAGATGCACTCTCAGTTAAAACACGTGGATTGTGCTCCACCGCGGATAACAACCATTCACAGACATCTTCAGAAACCTTTGTCATCACATGGTAAACTTGGGATTTGTGACTAAGGCTAGAGCCAGAATAAAATGATAAAGCTGACAAAACTTCACGCGAAATTTCATCAGTGGGTGGAGCAGGAAAATAATCCGGACGCCAAAATGACATGACACGACGGAAATAGGAAACAGAGGATCCAGTCTCTACAACTGCAGCTGGAGATGGAAACCAAAAATTAAAGAAAAGCCCAAACTGAAAGCTCAGAAATGAACTGATGCAAATAAAAATGGTAAACGCAGATATCTTGATGGAGCAGGAGAAAAGAAACACGAATTCATGACAAACTGCTTCCAAAAACTCAGACGTAGAAGAGTTGAGTAATGTGACAGAAATAACTGGATAATATGATGCCGTTTCTAATTGATGGGGAATTACCACCCAAATCCACATAGAATTAATGATTAACCACCAATGCAGCTTCAGATACCATTTTGTAAAACATCTAAATGAGATACTAGGATTAAGTAAAATAATTAATCCCAACCAAAGTAGCCCAAGATAAATAGCCTGAAAAAGCATCAGAGAATCTTTAGAATAAAATTTGGGACATTTAGATTCAACACAATTTTCAGGTAGAAGGTTAGGAGGAAAAATTCCAAGATCAGCAGGCATTGAGTTAACATTGGGAGGTACTGATGACAAAGTTCCAACTGCAGGGCCCCATCTTCCAGTAATGATCTGGCTGAGAATAAGATTGTAGGGAATGTAGCGCAATAATCCAACCACAAGATGCATTTTTAAAATTTAAAATTAGAACTTGGGATAATTGATTTTTATTGAGTAAATTTAGGAGGACTCAACTCTTAGAGTTGAAACAGTGAAAATTATTTAATATATATCAGAAAAATTGACTAAGCAATACCACCTGAGTCTTGGCCTCCTATTCCTTCCACATTGTCAAGTAAGTATCTGGTCCAGGTTGCAAAGAACCCTTGTGTGACTAGTTTCTGACAACCATGCTGATTAACAAGCTCATATTGGGTGACCCTCATATTATGTCAATTTATCAACGTCAGTTTACAAGGGGGAGCTGGTTTCAGCTGGCATACTGGAGCAGCCGTGACCCATTTTCAATCAACTGTTTGGTTTAAATCCGTTAACTCGGTCAATTTTGATACAGGTTTTCCAGCCTTCTGTGCCTTTTTACTTAGACGGACAATACCCGGCATTATGGAACTTACTGTGACATGTAGTGGGTGGCCTCAGGGCAAAGATAGATCATGAGCTAGTCTGGGTCTAAGCTGTCATCTCCTGTGATGGACGCTATGTACAGTCTGGAGAGGGTGTTGGCTGTGACAAGTTCCTTTCCAGGTTTATATTTGATATACAACTGATAGGGGGACAGGTGCTTGACCCAGCCTGCTTAATGTTGCGTTAAGTGTGACTGATTGTTGAAGTCTTGGAGGTACTTATGGTCCGTGAGGACTTGAGGTAGGAAGGTGGCACCTTTCAAATAGCAGTGTCATTTTTTGAAACAGTGAATAATTACAGCTAGCTTTTTGTCATGTATGGGATAGTGTTGTTTCATGTTGGTGAGCTTTCTGGACTCATATTCTACTGGTAAAAAAGTATCTTAATCTGTTTCTACTTGTAGCACACCCCCTATGGCTGATTTGAAAGTGTCATTCTCAAGTTTGTACTGGTGGTTTTGGTTGGGAAACTGTAGGATTAACATGGTAGTGAGTTTTTGTTTAAGCTTTTCAAATGCCTGATCTCTTGCAGGTGTCTATTGAAAACATTGTTTAGTGTTAAACAGCTTGGTGAGAGAGGCAATCAGCTTCTCACAGTTGGGAATAAAGTTATGCATCTGTTTAGTATATACTTCTGAAAAGTATAATAAACAAGAAAGGGGGGAAATTTAAGAAGAGAAGGATACTTTATTGTTATGAGTTTATAGTATTATATAGTATCATGAGAAGCCACATGCTGTCCATGTATGTCATGGTAGTCATTAGGCTTATACATGTACTTTGTTCCTCTTAGGTCATGAGGCTTGTCCAAGTAGTGTTCTGCTTAGGACTCAAAAGGTTTGATCCCCATAATAGATGGCCAATTAATAGGAGTGCCACCAACTTAATGATTAGTTGGGAAATTACTCAGGAATTACTTTCCCAAGAGGGAGTAATTGAAGATGTTGTAAAACATGTATGCAACCATTCCTAAGAATATACACACCTGGCCCACATCAGTGGGAGGTGGCATGTTAGTAATTACCTTGATCTTAGCAGGATTGGGTTTTATCCCTTAGGTAGAGATGGTATTCCCAAGGAATAACAACTCCAACCTGGGAAATTTTTCATTTTGAGGGCTTGGCCTTCAGTTGGTGCTTATAAAGGGTATTTGGTACAGCCTAGAGATGTTGGAGGTGAGTAGTTTGATCCTGACTGAACACAATGATGCTGTCAAGGTAAAGCACAACACACTTACCAACAAGATCCTTGAAGGTCTTGTTCATGTGCATTGCAAAGGTGGATGGTGTGTTGACCATGACAAAGTTCATGATGTAGCACTCAAAAAACCTGTAGTGTGTTCAAAAGGCTGTCTTTGCCTCATCCCCAGGGCAATCCTGACCTGGTTGTACTATGTGGCGAGATCAATCTTGTTAAAGACTTTCATACCCACAAGTGTATCAAACAGGTCATCAATTATTGGTAGGGGTACTTATTCTTTACAGTGACTTTGTTTAGGGCAAAGTAATCTGTGACAAGGCAGAGTGAGCTGTCCTTATTGGTCACAAAGAATACAATAGCTCTGTACAGAAAGAGAGAGGGGCCAATAAAGCCTTTGTCTAGGGCATCTACAAGGTGCTGACAGAGAGTTTGTCTTCCTTGGGCATTTGACGGTAGAGCAGGTGAATTTTTGGTAAGGACCCTTGTAATTGCAAAGTGTGTTGGATCTCTTGGGGAGAGGTTAATTGGTCTAGTGTTTCACTAAAGACATCCTTAAACTTTTTGAGAAGCTCTTGTGACGCTGTTAGTGGTGGATTGTTCAGAGGGGGGAGGCAAAGAGGGTTCAGAACTAATGACCTCAACTGAGCATTAGTTGAAATCCAACTTTTCCCCTTTAAATTCATAGGAGCCCTCCTCTGTTATCCGTACAAAGACAGTGGCATGTAGGATCTTACTCATTTCAATGGGGTAGATATGAAATCCTATACTGTTCCTACTATGGGTGATAACTGAAGTACCCCAGTCAGTATAGGGGCAATTGTGGTGCAACCAGTCTAGACCTGCTATTATGTTGTGACTGAGCCTAGCCATGATAGGCCCAGGGAGCCTGACCTGGATGTTACCCATTCTTACTGAGAAGGGTACTGTCTTGTGGGTGATGGCTACTCTGTAGGAGTCTGCTACACACTTCTTTGAAGCGGCTGGGTACTTGGTCTAACTGTTGTGAGTCTGTGAATTCTTGATTGACCATGAATGGTGTGATTGCTCCAGTATCTACTAATAGTTTGTGGGTGTTTTCACAGAAGCAAAAGAGAGGAGTCAAGCAAAAGATTTTATTTGATGAATGACTGGCTTAGAGAATGGGGTTGTCACTATGCATCTTGAATATGTCTAAGGTTTTCACCTTGTGCACATTATAGTCATGTAGGTTTTTAGTGAGGAGAGATTGGGAGTATGAGTCAAGTGGGTTTGCAGAGCCTCTTGTGTCTACAACCCCCAGGCTTTTTCCAAAAACTCAATCTGTGCCACCCGGAGCTCTCTCTCACAAGGGTGCTTGCTGTCATTATCCTGCTGAAAAGGCTGGCAGCATTCTACTTGGTTGTGGGTGCTTTCAGGCGCAGGACAAGGTTGAGAAGGTGTGACATTGGATCTGGGGAAGCACATGGTGGCTTAGTTGTTTGCTTTTATGATGGCCTTGTAGCAATTGTCAATGGAGGTGCAACACCCAACAGGTACCCACTTACAGATATGATGTTTCAACCCATCAACAATAAGGGTGATGAGCATGAAGTTTCCATCAGTAATGGCTTCTGGGGTGGCAGCAAGTGCTTGTTGCCAAGCAGTAAGGTACACAGGGACGCTCTCTGTTTGTTTGTTTTTTTGTTTGAAAGCAGGGGGATCTTACTACAATAGGTAAAAAGGTTTCACATAGTAGGACTTGGTGGTGTCTCTGAAGGCTGCCCAGGTGACTTTGTGTTTTTGCCCAGTCCAGTTGGTGAACCATATTGTGTTAGGCCCTGTGAGGCGCCCTGATGCAGTGGCAACCCACATGGGCTCAGGTACTCGGCAAATGTGGAGGCAGGGTTTGGTGGAGTGCAGCCAACTTAAGATGTTGGCTCCCTCTACGCCACTTGTGAAGGATTCAATTTGTAAGTTTATCATGTGCTGTGAAAGATCAGACTAAGGTGGGTTGACGCTAACCTCATGTTGCCCCAGGAGGAGTCAATTGTAGACACTGGTGAAAATTAGTTGATCCTGGTACATGATATAACCCTCAGTGATGTACCCATCAGGGATGGGGAGGAAGGTTTCTTGGTGAGGTGTAGCCATACAGCCAGCACTCTGTCCTTTCTTGGGGGAATTTTCTTATAGATAGGTTTTTAATCAATCCTAATTCTGCTACCACTGTTATAACTAAACCAAAAATAGTTAGGTATTTGATTGGGGAAGACAACAGTCCAAATAAAAAGAACAAGAATAGAATAATATGTGTTTATTTTAAGAATAGTACAGTTGATATACTATATTTGGGAGCCACAAGTTGCCAGGGGTGGCATAGTGGTGTGTTTCATGTAATGTTCTGGTTGGGAATAACTTGAGGGAGGGATCAGCATGTCAAATTAGTAATTCTCTTAATTATGAGATAGTTCCCACAATTTAACATTGTGTTCAGACAGATTCATACCGTTAGTTACATCATGAGGCAACTCTTTGAGCGCCCCCTGTGTATTGTGAGATATTTTGGTGGATGAGGGGATAATCTTGGTTGCAACAATTGATGTGGTGGTCCTACTAACAATTACCAACAGCAAGAACAGGTTCATCATTGTGAAAGTAGACTACCTGACAAAGTGGGTAGAAGCTAAGGCTATTCTCAACCAGACTGCCTTGACCACAGCCACACTCATACTTGAGAATATAATATGCAAACATGGTTTCTTGGCCCTTGGTGCCCAAGTTGGTTGAGGCACTCAACTCAGCCCCAGTGGTCCAAGGTTCAAATCCTGCTGCTTTTGCCTGCCTTGCCTCTATATTTTTAGTTATCTTTGGACCCTACCTGTAGTTGGATTTCCAGCAAGGACCAGCCAAACAATCCTTAATGACTAAAAATATTAAATTTTCCCCCCAGTATGATGCAATGATGATTCATTGGACCCTACCTGTAGTTGAATTTTCCAACCAGGGCTGGCCGGACAATCCAATAAGTGATGTGACAACATTAAATTGACCTACAATCCCCAAATTTCCTAAGGCTGTGGTCCTATATACCGCCGCTCATCAAAGCTTTAATAAAGTTCTATTTAAAAACAGCAAACATGGTTTCTCCCAGGCGCTGTTAACAGACAATGACACCAACTTTACTAGCTACATGATCCCTTGTGTCATGAATGACATTTCAATTCTGGTACTGAGCACAATTCAAAACCAAGAATCAAACCCTGGTCCTCAGAAAAGGCGGCCTGCAAGCCAAGAGGGCTTAGGGACAGGCCACCTGTGTTTTTTCTGGCTCAAATCTGAAGACTGTTTTATAACCTGTCTGCAAAACCAAGGAGATTTCCTGAAAAGAGCATTGACCCCAGTAGAATATGTGCACCCGAGGATCCAGACCTATGCAGAGCTAGCTGTTTGCCAAAAGAAGGTTGAGACTGAACTAAAAAATAAACCCTCCAATGAACACCCATCAACCCTAGTGTCACGGCCCATACCAGAGTCCGGCTGGACTCTCACAGGGGAGGCAGGCCGGGCCTGGAAGGCCATGTACACAATAGGTGCTATACAAACCAGGTAGTTTAGAGCAGTGGCTAGGGGGCGCCAACTCCCAGTCTGGGGCACAACTTGGTTGTCCAGCCCCAATAATGTGATATAGACAAACCCCAGCTTGCTAAAGTCCTGGGTGGGAGGCGCGTCAAGGAGAGGAGGGACAGTAGGAATCTCCTTAATAGCTGGTGGCAGATCCAGATGATGGGGATGAAAATACTCCAGGTCAAGGGTGTGGGGTGGTTTGGCAAGGGCAACAGAAGTATAGCTGAGAGGATATGGATATGCCAGTTTGTATTGAGTAGTGGATTCACAAATGAATGCAAAGAGAATAATTAAATTTGAGCAAAAATAGACAATTCCTGCAATAAGATAATAATTTCTAGGCATAAACTCTCTTTATTAAGATGTCAACAGTGAGGAGGGCTTCTTCCCCTCACTACTTATACTTACTGAAGATTCTGTGGCCTTTTGTGCCACCAGAGAACTGATGGCATCATTTTGAGTTGGATTTACAATTTTAACCAGAATTTGTGTGCTTGGGCAAGAGGGTGAGATCTCATTGGCTGCTATAACATTAACCTTTTGAAATTTGCAGCATGCCAAGATGCCACAGTTATTTATAGTTCCTGCAATGAATTGATTGTCTGATTGCGCAATCAAACAATTGCGCTCCTGATGTGCCATTTCCCAATAGGTGAGTGGCCCAAATTCAATAACAGGCTTGAAGCCAGGGATTCAAGGCTCGTGTGCCTCTCAAATCCCGGGCCATTTTCTAGTTGAAAGGGGGTTTTGCCCTGGAAGCTGCTTTGTGTGGGTTTTCACGCTGCATGTTTAATCAACTCTAAGGAGGCCAGTTGACTGTCCAGGGCAATCTGGGCCCTGACACCTAGGCTCCAGCACCAAATTAATGATGTATTTGGCCAGGTTGTGTGATACAGAGAATAGAGACAGAGAAATAGAGTGTTGCCACTTCTATTCTCCAACACCAGCCAACCCATAATTAGCCGCCTGTGAAGCCTCCCCAAAGTGCCAAAGTCCCATTGGAAGAATGCCTGCAGACCTAAAGCCCGCAAATTTTAGAGATACAGATTTTAATAGTATAAGAGCCCTGCTATGATGAGAATGGTGATATTGTCATTCTGATAATAAAGTTTAAATGAACCTTTGGTTCACACAAATTCTACCTTATCTAGTTTTAGTATTTTACCATCTTTACTCCAGTCCCTCAGACACACAGACCACCACCACTCCCACTGACAAACCTATGGTCCTCTTGCCCATGTTATTCTGTCCACCTGGAGCACTTTTTGGACCCGTAAATTTCACCAAGTACCCTTCAAATCCTGCCTATTATGGGTTTACCATGGAAAACATACTTCTTGCTGATCTCTTAGCAAGAAATAGAGTCACATAAACAATCAGCTGTGAAGGAAAGTGGTACACAGCTCCACCCAGACTATTCTGTGATAAGTACAACTATTTTGTCATGGCCTGGGTTGCTTTCAGGTGAACCTTCAGTCAAAAGAAAGAGTTGAGCCTGGAAGGCCCAGTAGATGACAGGGGCCATCCTTGTCACACAATTGAAAGTTGTGGCCCAAGGACGCCACACTCCCATGTGATGAATCACTTGCTCAGCAAGCCCCAGCATGGTCAGGTAGGCAAACCCAAGCTTTCTGTAGTCATATGATAGGACAAAAGGAAGAAGGGGGAGTTTTCCAGCAGCGGTGCTCATGGTCTGGTTTGACTGAGCAAGTTGGCAGAGCAGAGGGACACCAGGAAAGGAGAGGAGGGGTGCAGGAGAAGGAACTATCTCCTGATCCAGCACTCTATGAGATGGAATAAAGGCTGACGTTAAATGGTTGGAGGAAGCAAAAAGTTTTTCAGTGCTGGCATTGGTGCGGAGATGCTCTCTATTTAATAGCACCAGCAGTATAAAATTTGTTAAAAAATGTAATAAGCCCCTGAAAAGTATAAATGCTCAGTGTACATTAACCAACAAAGTTTATTAAGTGAAGATGACAATAAGGGAAAGGTTGTCAGTGTTCCCAGCTATATCCTGCTGGGAAACTGCATTTAGTCTTAATAGAAACTCCTTTGTTGGCTGTCAAAGAGTTATTCTTGAGCTGGGCCCCATTGTCAGGACCTGATTTGTCAGTTAAGAAGATCAATTCAGTATTTTTGCCCTGGGAAAGCTGGAAGGGAATTTTGGGGTCATTTGGCAACCCAAGTCACAATTCCTTGGTTTCAGAGGGTGTTGGCAAATTAAAATTCTTCTTGCTTGGCGTTGGAACGGTTTCCAATTGTCCCCAGGTTTGGCTTGTATCAGGGTTTGATTCCCCACTTGGCATTAAGGTTTTCTTTAGATCAATCAGTTTGATTGGCAACATGATCAATTGGTTGCGCAATTGCTCAATCACAGGCTTTAAACCTATGCAACATAGGGTTTTGTCTGGCCCATTCTGGGCCCTGACATATCTGCCTGTATACCTGGTACCAACGACCCCTCCTTTAACCCTGTTGTGAGGTTCCTGTTTGCCAGTCCCCAAGTGTGTCCTGGATTGTAGCCAGGGACCGGCTGGGAGGGATTGTCATTCTCTAGTAAGGAGAAATGTATCTCAGAAATATGTATAGGGGTCAAAATGGGCTTTTATTCACTCTCAGAAGGAAGATCCCCTTAGAAACCTTCTGGTATATGGCCCGGGGGGTCGGGAAAACAAAATGGATTTGCCAATACTTGGAGTCCTCCAACAACATCTTGGACTCCTTTTAAAGGTCTTGGACTCCTGCACCTAAGTCTTGGATGTCTGCCCCTTAGACTTGAACTCCTGCTCCTCAAATGTGGACTCCAGCTCCTTGGAATCAAACTTCCGCGCCGCACTTAGGAACCAGCTCCTTATTCTTGGGCTCCTGCTCCGTTATCTTGGGCTTCAGCTCTAACCAAGCTCCTGCTGGTAATCAAAAAGCTTCCAAAACCTCTTGGCAGAAACTCAAGAGTCCCAGAAGTGTCCTCTCAAACACCTGGAACAACCTCCAAAAAACCCGTCAAAAGACCCCGTAACTTTCTAGCCAGCCACCTTCTTATAGTGTCCTTTTCCCAACAGTTCCGCCTTCAAAATGGCTTTCTTCATAAGCTTAAACCATTGTCGCTCACTTTTTCCTATAATAACTTAAGCTTACATACTTACTTTCTCAAAAGCTTAAAGTATTAATATACTATTTCCTCACTTATAATTTAAGCTTTTGGCTTCCAACCAATCATTTCCATCAGAAAACCTTCCAGAACTCAACCAATGAATGCAGAGCGCAGAAATAGACCATTTCTGAAGTTCCACCGGGATCCAACTAAGAAAACAATTTCCACAGCTCAAACCGCTCAAAGCGACAACTCTTTGCGCGCCAAAGCGTTAACCGGTCCATTATTCCGGCACCAGTCTTCCCTGTGCTCAGCCTGAACCAATTTAAATAGTAGAATACTATTTAAACTGTTCTTTTTGGACTTTTTCAACGTTTTCCCCATATATTTACAAATATTGTAAAATCCAAGGAAAATGTTCCACCAAAACAACTTTGTATCCAGCTCTCATAGCAACATACCTTTATCTATCCTAGGAACTTAATAAATAAATATCTTACCCACACTTCTATCCACATTCCTTCTTGATTTTACTACTAAATCAAGGCAAACCATTCTACATCTTCTCACTTCAGCAAATCAATTTGGCAAAATCTTGGCTCATTTCTCCGGACCACCAGTTCTTCACCATCATCTTCTGATCCTTCAGCCAGCTTTCTTCAACAACAGTCACTAAACTTCCACTTGGCCAACATAAGCCCCGCCTGCAAACCACCAAACATGTGGATCATCACACCTGTGGCCCAACTGCCCGCAAGAAATTGCTATCCCCACTGACACCACTTCCACCCAGATGTTTGTAGCACTCTATATTACTCTTACAGACTTGGTGGACTTCATGGTGCCAAATTCCAGCCCTTGGTCCTTGCTTGGTTGATCCTTATCCTATGTTACCAAGTTGGCTCACATCCTATGGTGGGCATTACTCTCTGGCCTGGCAATCTCCCTGCCTGCATCAAACAGTGTTTCCACCAACAATTGGTATCCTGACACCTGTTGCAGCAAATAAATCTACTTCTGGGTACTTCTTGTTTAATGGTAACATCAATAATGATCAGTCCATCTTTAGGCCTGCAATCTTGTTGAAAACTGGTGCTTCTGAAAACTTTATGAGTGTTGAGACCACAGACCTATTGCAACTAAAGTACCATCCAAGCATGTTAGTTAGGGGTGGGAACTGCCAAACATTCTCTTCCAGTTAAAGAAACTGGTGTCATTCACTGTTGCTGGTCAGTCCTTAACCACTAAGTTCTCAATATGCACTATCCTTGTGTATCCTACCATCTTGAGTGTAAGTTGGTGGTGTGATCATAATGTGTCTACGCTTCTCAATGAGAATAAGCTCCAGCTTGAAGTCCTCATGGGAATGCTGGATCTTCAGCTTATTGACAATGACATTGAACCTGGGCTTTTTTACTTTAACCAGACAGGCAAATTGATTATACCACCCTTCAAGTGAAGAGGTAGTCTTAGTGATGCATTTTGTAACCTGCTTGGAGCAGTTTCAATTAATGAAGTCCCCATTCTTGCAGATGCAGTGCTGCCCTGGCAAAACTCCTACCCACTGGTGTTCAAAGTATTGAATTAAGAGGATATTTGCTTTCTGATTGTCAGAAATGAACTTGTCCTTAAAAAGTTCATCATAAAAGGTGTTCTGTTTTTTTGGTCATGGGTAAGATAGAAAAGCAATTGAAAATGCTTTAGGCCCCTTTTGTGGCATCCTTAAATACCAGCTTGTTAAGAGCTAGATTTTTACAGAGTCTTTTGAAGAGCCTGGCAATAATAAAAAAGCATTCTTAAGAGCTGCTTTTAAAGACTTTGATGAAGGTGTTTGCCTATGCTACTTCAAAATCAACCATCAGAGTTATAAAGCAAGAAAGGGACTCTAGAGCTTTTTTGGATGTGACTTGTTGCTTCTGGGTTGCCTCTAGAATGGCTTTCTTTTTGCGGCCCTTCTTCTTAGTTGGCTCCTCATCAAGTGTGAACAAAGTGGTTTCAAGTTTTTTCTTGAGTATATTCAAGGCATAGATATAAGTTTCCTTCTTTTTGCCTGGGAGAAAAAAGAAGATAAAGGGAACAGTGTGAGCATTCACCTGGTCATGAATGGTCCAGAGCTGATAAAACAGCTTTGGGCAGGATGAGAAAGTCCCATCTTCAAACCAGGTGTCACATTTTAGGAGGCATTCAAGATGCTCTTGTGTTTCTGAGCATAGGATGCAGTTTACTGCTCCTTGTCCATCATCATGTAGCAGAAAGTGTTTTTCAAGCTGGCTGTCTTTTGGTCCTCAGTGAGCACAAGCTCATCAATGCTCCTTGCACTGACACCAAGATTTTCATCAACTGAGTGTTGATCAGTGATGTACTGCTGAAGTTTGGTTTTATCACCAACTTTCTCTCTCTAATTTTTGTTCAGATAAAAAAGGGCATTAGTGACCAGCTCAGATAAAGTCAAGTCTTTGTTAAGAGAGATAACTTGGCTCAGAAATCAGTACATGAGATAATAGATTATCTTTACAGAGACCAGACAGCCATGCCCAATTGTGAGCTTCTTAACCTGTGTAAAGCCAATGGTAGTTAATCTGGCAGGACAGCCAGGACTATTACAGCGGTAGTGATGATGGGCCATATTTTTCTTCTGGTCATTGCAAGAAAACAGGAAGCTGTCTTTGAAAAACCCAGTACCTCTTCTTGTTTATAATGAGAATGAGTCTGGGAAGATGTCTGGGACTTTGAATTGCCAATTTGATGTTGCATATATTAGAGACTGCATACAAGTCCCACTCTAGGATTGGCTCCTCCTTTGAGGAAGCTGATTCATGCCCATAAGAGTTGTTTTCATAGCCTCATTCATGATCATCTTTCTCATTGTAGTTAAAGTGCTGCTTCTGTTTTTCAGATGGTGAGTGAACGCAGGGAGTGTCAGAAACCCATCTACTTGGAAACATACACCTGAGGTGATGTATGATTGTCAAAGGATTAAGTCCTGTAACCAGGGATCTCAAGTTTTAGATATCATACCCATATAAAAGAGTTCACCAATTAAGCAGTAACAACCCAGAAAGAAGTATGCTTCTAGGTAACTTAACAAGAAGGCGGAAGCAAGGGGGTGAAACAATGTTGGAGCTTGAGATTTGGGTACCACCTGGTAGGATTGAGTGTTCTCCTTCAAGGGCAAATTTTCTGAAAGGAGGAGGCTGTATACCATACACCTGGAATAATGCGGCTCCAGGAATGGTCAGAATCAAGAAGCAAGGACAAACTAGAATCAGCTCTGGTTCCTAAAGATATGCTGGCCCAGTTAGCCTGCAGCAGGAGTAACCAGACGGCACACTTATACCCAAGGTACTTTCCTAAGGAAGTCTTGGGCAATCTTATGGTAGTTTGGAGTGATATGATAGCAAGATTAGTCAATTAGATTTGGGCTTATGAATTTATTGATTAAACAAGTAATAAGTTAGACTTTACATGCCTTATATAGCATGTTACAAAGAGGAATACTGTTGGGATGTGGAGAGTTTGGAGAAGTTTGGGGGTAGTTTGGAGAGTTTAGGAGGGGGTCCAATAGTAAGGGAAACTTTGAGTCAATTTAAATATTTAAAATATAATTAAAGAATTGATGCCCCCTTAAAACTTCCCAAGTGCTCTTCAAACAACTTGGGGGTAGCAGCAACTGATCCCACATGTGCTAGGATCAGCACTAGGGGCAACAGAGGAGCAGCCAGAAAGAACAAAGACAATAAGTACAGAACTGGGTTCACCCAACACTGGATTAATAATTAACAATGTTAAATTGTTGTTTGAAACCAAAAGTAGTTGCTCTGATTGGCTATATGCTTTATGCAAAGGTAACAGATAATCTGAACTTGAAATTATATCACTAATATTAACTAGATGACTGTCTATTTCAAAAAAAAGACCCAGGTTTGATCCCTGTTGCTGGTGATACACCTAAATTTGATTCACCTGGACCTGGAAATTCAGGTAATGTAAGCATATTACTGCATAATAATAATCCTATTTTTGAATTATGATAGATTCAGTTGAGGACCCAGTCCCAAATGTTGTATCCTCAGGTTTAAAAAACAATTAATGTCAGGGAAATCTGCAAGAAGATTCCTGATAGGGATAGTGGGGAGGGGTAGAGCTGTCAGCCTCAGGCTAAGGGAAAGATGTGGGGTCTTGGCAGGTTTTTTTTCTTTGGAGGCTGCTTGGAGAGGGTAGTCTTGGCCTTGTTTTTGAGAGACTAGGGAGAAGCTTTGAAAGTAGACTTGGGAGGCATCTAAGGGTGAATTAGTATTAGAAAATGTCAGAAAACCAACCCTGGGCAGCTGGCTTGCTAGTGTCTAAAACTAGCGGGTTGCTGATAGAGTGGGCAGAGCCCACCAGAGGATTGGTGCTAACTTAATAAGGTAGGCCATTGATTTGCCCACCCAGGACCACAGGCTGGTAGGACACGCCATTTTGAAAACGGCATTTCAAAAAACGCCATCTCAAAATATGCCATCTCAATTTTCTGCTATCTCAATTTATTAGTAAACAGACATTTCAATTTACGGCATTGCGACTAAGAAAAACAAGTTTTTAATTTTTAGATTTTTGAACTCCAAAAAACCCAAAGAATTCTCAAAAAATATAATTCAAAAAAGATTTCTAGGCTTAAAAAAGCCTCAGAATTCCATATCTGCAATAAAAAATGGGGCTGATAAGTAGCAACATAGTTGCATAAAGCCCAAAAGTTAAAATAATCTCAAAACCAACTATTTTCATCTATTTTAACTATAAACTATACTTTAAAATAAGCATATAATTGTACCAAATACCAAAAAAAAGTCAAAGAATGATAAAATCAAAGGAAATAAGAGAGAAGATAAAGAAGATTTTATTGCAAATAGGCTCAAACATTAGTGGAAAGAGCAACTGAGATGGCTTGAAGATGCTCAAGCTTGCTATCCTTGGGATAGTAGGCAAGGACCACCTTGATGATTTCAGTATACTTTTTCACTGCTTTGGTCTGCTTGGGGGGTCGCCTTTGGTCTTCATACCAGTCTTAAAGAGGCAGGCAGAGATGACCTGCTGGGTTTTTAAATGGACCATGATCTTATTAAATTTGGGCTTGTGAACCCTAACCCTTGTAGCAAACTGGCTACACCACCCTTCAAGGGAAGAGGTGATCTTGATGAGGCCGTCTTTGACCTGCTTGAAACAGTTCCAGGTGATTGAGTCACCGCCTTTTCTAATGTGGTGTGCTCCCTGAAACACCCCAACTCATTGAGTTTTGAAATACTCAATAAAGAGTGCAAAGGCTGCCTGGTTGGCCTGGATATAAGGATAGTGGAGGAGGGTGTCATAAAAGGCATTGGTCTCCTCCTTTCTCACAAGGGCAAGGGCAGCAAAGCAATTAAAAACGTCCTTTGCTTCTTTGGTGTCTTCAGAGTTGACCAGCTCATGAAGTTCAGAGCACTTTTGGAGACGGCAGCAGAGTGCCTGCTGGAAGTAGAAGTAGCATCCCTGAGGGGAGCTCTTAAAGACACAAATAAAGGCATTTGCCTGAGCCTATTTGAAATCCACTACCAGATATTTGTGATAGGGAAGGCTTTCTGGTTGCTTTCTGGTTGGGATGGCTTACTCTGACTGGGACTGGGCCTTCTTCTTGCGCCCTCTGGTCTCCTTGGGCACCTCTTAAATAGTTGGGAGGATTTCATCCAGTTTGGCCTTTAAAATTGTGAGTGCCTGGATATGTTTCCTGCTTCTTGTTGGGAAGGAAAAAGAAGACAAGGGGAAGAACTAGATTACCAACCTGCCCATGGATATTTCAAAGCTGGCTGAGGAGCTTTGGGCAGGTTGAGAAAGTTCTGTCTTCAAGCCAGATCTTGCATTTTAACAGGTTGCGCAGATCCTGGCTTGTGGCAAAGCAAATGGTGCGCTCTGGGGCATGCTGACCATCATTGTGAAGAAGGAATCTCTTCTCATGACGAGATAGTTTTTGCTTCTTGGTAATGATCAATTGGTCAATGAAGCTTGCACTGACGCCTTCAGTGCTCAGAGCATATCTCTGATAAGTGAGATATCTCTGTAATTTTGAGGCGCCACCAACAGTTGCAAGTTGGGTATCATTTAAATTAAAAAGGTCATTGTTGACGGCCTCAGTTGCAGTTTAATCCTTTGTGGTTAGGATTACCTGGCAAATAAACCAGTGGATAAGTTGATAGAGAGAGTTGGAAGGCTTGGTGCAGTCATGGTTGACAGTTAGGGCTTTAAATCAAGTGAACCCATAAGTGGTGAGTCTATCCGGGCAGCCAACATTATCACATTTGTAGTGATGTTGACGGATGAGTTTCTTCTTGTCATTACAGCTGAAGCTGTATCCCTTGTATACAAAGCCGGCACCCCCTTCTTGGTCATTATAGGGTAGCTGATAGGGTATGTTGTGGGAATAGCAAAGGTGCCATTTCAGTTGCACACATTGTGGATGGAGTTAAGATCCCAGAGCTTAATTTGCTCATCTGCAGGAACACCAGACTCAGGCTCTGAAGTGGGGTCAGAATGGCAATTGAAGTTGAATGACTTCTCAGGAGGATCAGAGGGGGAGTAAACAAATAGAGAGTGTGAAGGGGTAGGACTGTTTCCCTCTAGTTCAGGTGATGGAGTTGGGGTCTTGGGGAGAGCTTTGGCCTTAGAAGGCTGCTTTTTTGGGGTAGTCTTGGCCTTTTTGGCCTTGAGCGGAGTGATTTTAGACTTTGAGGCCTTGGGCGCAGCTTTGGCAGTTGACTGGGGAGGCATCTAAAAGTGAATTAGTATCAAAATATGAGTAATTTGGGGGTTGTTTTTAAAAAGAAAAATGAGAATGTTTTAAATATAAAAGTAGGAATTTTTTACATAGAATTGTAGAGAAAATCTAAAAATATATAATATCGAAATTTCAATGTTTTTTATTTTGTAAAAATAATTTTTTTATTATTAACGCAAGTATGCAAAACTTTAAGCTTTGACTGAAAACTTGCAGTCAAACTGGCATTTTTGAAGTAACGTAATTGAGGTGCCGTAGCTCAAAAACATAGTGTTTTTGACCATTTTTTTATATAAAATTAACAAATTTCTGGTGGAGCTACCTCAACTGGGCCAAAGAGTAAAACTTGGATTTTTCAAAAACTAGCTTATACAACTGGGGTTAAAAAGTACCCAGTTGTTTAGAGGATGCCAAAAATATACATATGCAAAGTTTCAGGAAATTTCTTACATTTTTTATTAATATTGTTTTTAACGTGAACTAGAACTTTTGAAAAGTGGAAAGCATGAATTGCAGTGGGGGAATTGAAATAGTGTAGCCTGGCGTCATATGTAATTTTCCCTTATTTTCCCCTATTCATTGTACGCATCAAATCAATTGGGTGATTTGAAACTCGGTGGAATTTGAAGTGACGTAAATCAAAATGGCGTAATCACCTTCCTTTATATTGAAAATCACTATTAAAAATTTTATTAAGAAACTTCTATCAACTTATCCATGTATAAGTAAGTTATAAATTACATATAACAAAACTGTTTTTTTACCCAGCAATGACAATCACTAGAAGGACTATCATAGTGGTGTCTATTTAGGTTGTTCTTAGTATAAGTGTATTAGATTAATACTATAGGAACATCTTCTGGTACTATACAACAGGCTTTGTTTTAGTTTGGGTATAAGCTTATTTTAGTTTAAGATAAATAGCGTGATTTGAAATGAGGTAAAGTCAAGATGGCGTAAACACGTCCCACACTAAGTGATTTCATATGTAAATAAAGTTAGCAAAATAAGATTTGATTAATCTGACTTGAAGTGACGGAATTGAGATGGCGTAAATTCAAGATGGCGTAAATTTGAGATGCAGCATTATAAGAGTATATGTAAATTTTAACTATTTATTGTTTATTTTATTTTTTTGTGATTCAAAATCACAAACACAAAAAAACGCCATCTCAAATTTAATTTGAGATGGCGTAAATTGAGATGCTGTTTTCAAAATGGTGTGTCCTACCCACAGGCTGGCGGCTGAAATGATAGCAACAATGACCCCAGTGAGGATGATATACACTATCCCAAATAGCTTGTTGGCATGATCCAAGAAGAGCTCGGTGGTAGGCACAAGCATTGGTTTGGGGGTGACAGGTGGTTTCATGTCTAATTGGTAGGCAGGGAGAAAGTGGTATTTATCCTTGAATAGTTGGGGCTCAGTAATAAACCAACAGCTCTTTCTGTTCTATCTGGTCAGCTCTTTAGATTGGGCCAAGAGATCCAGTTCTAATATCTTGTCAGAGGAATAGTCTCTGTATTCAGGCTTCAAAGGCTAATCCATGAAGTGGACAGAACCAAAGGGAGCAACTGGAGGACAATGAGTTGCAGGCAGTTAGGCATGTGGACCGGAGGGATTAGAGTTGAATTGACAGATAACTAAGATAAAATATGGTAACATTTGGGAAAACCAATGTCTCATAACCTTTATTTAAAAATGATGATGTGGATTGGTCTTGGCCTGGCAGGTATTTATACTGCTCTTCCAGGCCTTGTTGTCTGGTTGGGTTTCTTGGGCTCAGGTGGGCTGGTATTGGGATTCTAGAGAGGGCAGGGTGCTATCAGGCACAGGCAGGTCATCATTGGCTATCTCTGCAGAATAGGCCTTCAAATCCTTCTGTTCAACAACTTGGTTATTAATGTTGGGCCAGTTTTCAGGGCCAGCGTCATTTGCTAGACTTTGGGCGAATTTAGGGCAATTAAATTGGAGACTTGCTAATTTTGCCACCAACCTGCCAGTGTCACATGTTGGTATCTCAGAGAAACTCCTGGCATCTGGCTCAGGCGGATGATCATTGGACGTCATAGTGTTGGGTGGGTTCACAGAGCAAGTATCAGGTCTTAGGCCAGAGGCAGGTTTGGGAATTTCTCTTTGGTGGGTTGCTGATTTCACCACCCAAACTGCCAGTATCTCAAGTTGCCACTTCAGAGAAACCTCTATTATCAGGCACTTGTGGTTTGCTTGAAAACTCCTGTGGTGTTGGCAAGGATTCATATCCTGGCGGGTTGACATTGACTTTACTAACAAGTTCACTATTAATAGGCTGCAGCCAGCTGAGCCCCTGGTCTTCTGAACTGACAGGCTGTGGAGAATTAGGCTCAGGGTTTGCACCCGGTCCCATACCTTGAGTTTTGGGTAAGGAAGAATTGTCATTCCTGACAGAAAAGTTCAGATTTGGGGGCAATTTTCAAAGTAAAAAATGAGAATATTTGCAATATGAAAGTAAAATATTTTTACATATTCTTGTAGAAAAACCTGAAAAATATAATATTAAAAATGGGAAAACTTTTTGTCTGTAAATATTTTTTATCAGTAACAAAATTATGCAAAACTTTAAGTTTTTTGGCCACAAATGCATTTCTAGATGCTGTATTTGAGAAGCCGTTTTTAAGATAGTGTTATGCAAAAAATAGGTTTTTGCATATTTTATTTAATTTAATATATTCACAGTGAAGCTATCACAACTGGGCCAAAAAGTAATCTTGAATATCTCAAAAACTAGCTTATACAATTGGAGTTAAAAAGTATTCAGCTATTTAGTGAAGATCAAAAAATACATATATGCAAATTTTCAGGGATTTCTTGCATTTTTAATAATAGTAAAAATCAGTGTAAAATGTGGATTTGAAAAGTGGAAACAGTCAATTTGCAATGGTGTGTTCTAGATGCTTCCCTATGATGCCATATGTAAAAACAGGTTAGTTCTTGGTGCTGCATTGGTGGACACCACTCCTATTAGACACTTAGAAGCCAGTGGATTTTTGTAATTATGTGTTTTGCAATAGTGTAAACACCCTCTTTCATATATAAAATCATTAGTAAAACATATTGTTGTTGAAACCTAAATATAAATGCTCTTTCTATGATGAGGAATAAAATCAGTTTATGAAAAGTGATTTTTTGGATGATTTGATATAGTGTGATAGCACTATCAAAGTGACCTTAATTTGGAATGATTTATTAATTGAGGTCTCAAATTAATATCATACTTTATTCACTACTATTAAGGGAAAACTCGGATTTACCACAAAAAGAAATCATTTTTAATTGATTCCAGATGCTGTCTTTCTAGATTGTATTTTGTGATGGTGTGTTTTAGGCCATCTACTAAATGATTTTATATTAAAACATATTATTAGTTAACACCCCTTTTAATTTAATTTTTGAAGGTGTTTTTGTGGGAAGTTTTTTCAGATACCACATTAGATACCACTGTCAGAAATGACATTTTTACCCCTCTCAAAACCTAAGACTTGGAGTGGGTTTTGAACCCTGGTTATGACTGCCCGTGGGCCGCCAGCCCTGAGGACCAGGAGGCCGGCCAGCCAAGTTTTTTGGGATCAAAGCTTCTCTGATCTGAACCACAAATGCTCTTGAAGAGAAGGCCACCAGCAAAGACTTACCAACAATGACGCCTATCAAAGGACACAATGAGTTGTCTAATGAAAACAAGGAGGCTACCACTATTGGTTTGGTAAGCCTGATGTCTACCATAGTGACCAATCTGAACACCTTGCCTGAAGTGAACCTAGGCCAGAGGGTCGCCCCAAGAATATTGCTCCTGAACAAAAGGGTTGTGCTACCCTTCTCAAAGAACCAGAATATGAATGCCTATCCTGCATCAGTGCCATTTTGCTTCCCAAAACCTGAGCAACCCGCCCATCCAAATTCTCATTTCCTGACCAACTGAATCTCACTTATTTAAGTTAAAGTCTTGTAGTGGGGTGCTATATAGACCTGTTGACCCTACTCTCCAACCTTACACCATTTTTGAATAAAGGTTATGTCACATTGGCTTCCACAGCTATTGCCTTATTTTATTTTTGCCATCTACTAATTCAGTTTAAAACCTTCTGGCCCTCCTGCCCTTCCATCCACAGCTTATTGTCCACTAGGTGTTACCTTTGGTCTTGTCTGCTTCACAGAGTATCCATTGAAACCTGATTATAGAGAATATACCACTGACAACATCCTAGAACATGATTCCTTGGCCCAAAATAAAGAGTTGACCAGATTTAACAGAAAGAGCTCATAGTTTATTACTGAACCCTAATGTTTAAAGATAAGTGCAACTTTCTCCCTGCCTACCAATTGGACATGGGGCCACCTCTCACCCCCAAACCAGTGCCTGTGTCCGCCTTCAAACTTCTCCTGGGCAATTTCAATAAGTTGTTGGAAATAATGTCATCACCCTCTCTGAGGTGATTGACATTATCATCCCAGCTTCTGGCCTGTGGTCTTGGATGGGAAGTCTGTTGTACCTATTCAAGTTAGCACTAATCTTATGGTGGGCTTTGCCTGCCCAACTTGCGGCCCGCTCAATCCCAGAAAATGACGAGACACCCAAAATTGGCTCCCTGACACCACTATGTAAAAATTAGCTATTTAATAGTTTTTATAGCTTTTTTAGGTTGCTTAATTTAATCTAAACTCTATTACAAAAACCTTTAGAGATGGTGTCTTTTGAGATGCCGTTTTCAAGATGGCATATTATACCACCCATTCATAGTCCTTGTAGCATTTATGAAATCAGAATCACCATGACAAAATCAATTACATGTCAATTGATATTGATTCATATATGGTTTGATTTACTTTAATTCCTGGAGCCATTTGATCTGCAGTTATAATAGGTTTTAATCAAAAAAGAAGCTAAAATATACAGTTCATAATTTTAAAAATACATTTCAGAAATAAAAACATATATATTAATAAAATATTTTATTTATTTTAACCATTTTTTAAACATAATCGAAATTTTTTTAAAGATCATATTTTTATTTTGATTAGTTTATAAAAGCTGCATATTGAATATTCAAAATGAAATAACGCATGTCTTCATTTAAACTTGTTACTAAGCCATATTAAATACATAATAAAAAACAGATAGTAAGATTTTCTATTAATTATTTTTCCGGAACCGATTTTCGGGTATCTAAATAAAAACATACGAATGTTACATATTTTTGATTTCCTTAATTTTTCTTGGTTGTGAAAATTTAACTACATAAAATAAAAATCTATAGTATATTTTTTACTTCTAAAAAACTAAATTGAAATCTTTATGGGAGCAATCGGTTTTTTTGTATGACTGATAATTACTCGTGGAAAAATAATCAATGGAGATTTTCTAGCTCAAAAAGGAATCTGCGTGAGTTGTAAAAAGTAGTTTTAATTGGACTGTGCATTTATATAATCAAATAGAAAAATATGTATATGTGATACAAAAAGTGCAAAGTAATCTTTTTAGTTAATTAATTTAAAAATATATTCCCGTTTAACCTTTTTAGTTATTTACCAAGTTCTAACCATAAACCCTTTTAAAATTAAAAACTATTTAGTTTTTATGTTTATTTCTAAAGTTTTTTTGTATTGTATAATGTCAGAAAATTTAGTGTAAAATTTCAAATGTTGATTTTGCCCACATTAAAAATCAAAAAATGCTCGAAGAAATCAATTGAAATAATTTGAGTATTTTTGAAGTAGTTCAAACTACCTGTATCATTAATTGGTTTAAAATCATAATGATGAAAAAAACTCCAAGAATAATATATGCAATAAAAAATATATTGGCTGTATACTATTAACATATCAAGAAATACTTGAACATCAGAGGGATATGTTCACAAAAACAAACCCGTTTTATCTGCTCTTTTATGTTTACTTCTTTAAAAAATTGCCCCTACAAGAAAAAAAGTTGTGTGAATCTTTAGACCTAGCGCATTAGAAATAAATTAAGTTTTGTCTCTATTTTAAGTTTTTCATGTATCTACTACAGTTCTTTAATAGTTAAGTTTTTATTATGGAGACACAAATTTTCAATGCTATATCAAATTTTTCGATAACCTTCTATAGTGCGAAAACGTGTAGCATTTTATCTAAAAAAGTTTTTTTTGTATAAAAATCAAAATCCATTTTATCACAATATATGTGTATACAATTTATAAAAAGGAAGATCTGTTGAAAAGCTTCCAAATTTTTTCTTTTTTAATTTCGTTTTTTATTTTTAAGTAAAAAATTCAAAATCAGTTAACTCCCAGAATAAAGAGTCCTTTTATCAAAGCAAAGAAGATAACTTGAAACTTATGGTGAAATTCAGAGTATTCATTTCTGTGATTTTTTCTAATGAACACTTTGCTATAAAATCAGAAAAGTCAAGCTAAGGTTAACTGGAAGACCATCACAATGCAATCTGGTTATATCCTTATTTAAAACCAAAAGTATAATGTTAAAATAACTCTAAAAATTCAAAAACAAAAAAAAACATAATACTACAAGAATGCAAAAATATTTCGACACATTTGCAAAAACATGATTGCAAATTTAGATAGCATTTAAAAATCTAAATGCACAGAAATAAGGAGACATATAAACAAGCAAGCATTTTTATTTTTAACAATAATAAAAGACTAAATATTGAAAAATACTCTGAAATATATTTATTAAATTAAGGTTGAATTTTTAAAAGATATAAAAAATGCAATTAAAAAACTATTTAAATTGGCTTAATGATATGGCTAAACAAGTATTTATATTTCAGGGAATTTCATGTTTATTATATGAGTTACACATTTAAATAACATTATATGGTTAGATTTTATATCGAACTTTCGGTATGACCTTTTTATGGATACCACTGTAAATAAGCGATAATATTTTTCCTGGGGGTCAAACATCCAATGTAATTGTTATAATAATTGAGAATGATACATTCGTACCTCCAACATCTATTTGATTAGAGTAATTTTGGTATTTTTTTAACTTAATAAACTCACGAGGTAAAATTCTGAAAGAACAAAAGGATATATTTGATAATTTTTTTATAAAAAGGATAACATATCTCTATTTAAACTGCGATTAAGTTCATCAGCTTAAAAAGTTATTTTTCAAAAAAAATGGACAAATAATTTTTTATATGTACAAATTAAATCTTAAAAAGAGATTCTATGTAATTCTATTGATATATTTTTTTAAAAATAGCAGAGAAGTTACCTTATTAAAAAATCGCCAATTTATCTTGCACCATGCTTATTATATGAAAGCCTTGATTTATAGAGAAAGCAACAAAACACCTTGAATATAAAAATTAATATTAAATTACCATTTTACTAACTTGAAAATTCTCACACGTATAAAATTTACATTAATTTAAAAAAAAACTGTATTCATGGGTTCGTAATAAAATTGGCTTTTTTGACTATGTTTTAATATCTTCGAGTTTAAAATTGGCAGTTAAGAATACTTCCCCAAAAAAACATCTCTAAAAAATTACATAATCACCTATAAAAATTGTAAAACATATAAGAATCATACTAAAGGAAAGAACTTTAAATATCAGTTATGGATTGATAAAATAAAGCGAAAAGTTTTTGCTATTCGGGAAACTGCTTTTTTTTAAAAAAAATAGTTAATTCACGTTTCAAATTAAATTCTTATATGAGAAGCCAATAAAGCAATATCTAGAGTAAAAGAAAAAAATTGGTAAATCAATAAATATATCTCTTCTATTTAATGCAAAACAAGATTTCTTTGTATTAATCCTTTAAAAAACACTTCATTCAAAACAATATTTCTGAATAGAAAAAATGAGAGCAAATTTTAAAGATTATAATAAGACATTTTTCTGATAAAAAAATCAGCACTATTTAAAAATAAAGAAAATTAAGCTCTTAAATTACTTTTTTAAAAAGAGAAATTAGAAAGAAAAGCCATAGAAATGTAAAATTTGAGCCTAATTAACGAAAAAATAGTTCCAAACATAGAAAAGTCTGCTTTATTCAATTCAATGACAACAAAACCATATTAAACTAATTTGCTGAATAAAATTACAATGCATCTAAAAATATAAAAATTAGAAGTTCTATTTTACATCGGTGAAAAAAGTCATACTTCGTTTAACTATTTTTTGATAGACAGAGAACCTAAACAATGTAACAAAGTTCCTTTTCGAGATGATTTATCCTTTTATCTTATTATTTCGCGATTTTTAACAATTGTGTCAAAATTATTTTCGAATAGATTAAACCTTTTCTTTGTTTAGATTCAAAATTAGGAAATTATATACATTTCATTGAAACGATTTTAAAAATATTAAATGTCTCTTAGACCAATTAAAGAAAATTAGCAATTTTTATTTAAAATAGGTATAAATTTATTTGATTAAACAATTATTAAGTTACGTTTCTTATCGAATAGTATTAAAGAACATTTTAGTGGGAAAATTAATATATATAAAAGTGAGTCTGTCTGTCTGTAATGTCACCTCGAGTGGGCTCAAGCCGTAAGGGATTTGACTGAATTGATTTTTACTTAAATTTCACTTTAAAAGTTGAATGTTAAGCCACAAGTTCAATTTGGCTCATCCTTACATTTAATCCCTTACATGCATCTTTGAAAGTACACGGATTGAATTTTGTGGAGTGTGTTCTAAATCATGTTGAACTGAAATATAAGCCACCCGAACTTTAATAAATTTGTATTTGATTACTTGAATTTTAAATTAGTGACTAACCCTATTCAACCATATCAAAGTGACTTATCTTTCTAGATTACCCGACTCTAGAATGGGAGGATTAAAATTGGAAGAGAAGCAGCAATTGTTTTAGATTTGTTTATATGATTGGATGATTATGCTCTGTGTGAGGATTGAATCGATGACGAAAAGAGATCTTGGTCAATTTAAAGTGATACAGTTTAAATTATAAATAAAAAAATATTAGCTTAAACAAGGAGATGGTTGGCTTGGACATTTCGAAATTATTATTCTTCAGGTGAAATAATAGAATATTCCAACTGGATGCATCACCTGATCCAAGTGGTTGCATATTGTTCAGGGTAGACCTTGCTTGATATAGCTTCATCCCAAAAGAACATCAGTGGAGTAAACTAACTATGATAAAATTATGTTTCCATATGAAAATTTTCATGAAATTTAGAGGAAGTAGATCAATTTTTCAGATGATTCCGATCAAAATGGTACCAAGCATGATGGCTCTAGCTGCTCTAGATGCTGAGATATATAGTTAAGCGCTGGAATTGGATTCACGTCTCAATCAAAGGCTTGGACTCAATCTAATATTATCTAAATTTACTTTTAATACACACTACAAAAACTAAAATCAATGTATCTCAGTGAATACTAAGCCAATTTTGATGTATAGTAGATTATAATAAAGCTGCCGATTAGCTCTATCTTTGAAAGAATTTAAAAATTAATTACTAAATTATAAAATTATTAGTTTAGCCTTACTAAACTTAATAGTGATACTATGCTTATTTAGGTTTAGTTTTTATTTATACTTGGAGTATACAATTTTAATTTTAAATAAAATATAATTAAAATTACTTTATAATAAAGCAATTAAATAAAATTTTAATTAAGCATGTGATAAGTAATCTAAGCCTAAAAGTAAAATAAAATAAATTTAATTGATTTATTAAATTCAACTTTAATTCTGTCCTTGGACGGGGCAACCACCTAGTTATAACATAAATTTAAATCTAAGAAATATCCATTTTTACCACAAATAGTTTTGTAATTATTTATACCAACACAAAAGTATATATTGATTTTCTTTTATTTCTCTCTTATCCTATTAATAAAAAAATCCCCAAAAAAATTCAATTAAATAGAAAACAACAACACAAAAAAGTATCATTTATTAATTTCTGTTTAAACAAAAAATTAATTGAAATTAAATAGCAAAAGTTAGTTTTAAAAGATTAACTAATTATGTGATTCGATCAAGAATATACTTTTTATCATTTTTATGTAAATCCAAATAAAAAACAAATAATAAGTAAAATTAATTTGATCAGAAACTAAAGTTTACAAAAAAATTTATATTTTTTCCGATTTAATACCAGTTGTATGTAACATTTTTTACTCTGAACGACAAACTCAAGAATTAAAGACCATTTAACAATTGAACAAGTAATTTTAAAAATTCTAAGATATCCTGAATCGATGTGTGAAACTTCATTCTTTTAAGGTTAAATTAAAATACCTATAAAACAAAAATAATTTTAAAGGTATTTGATCATTTAGAAATTAATGTTTACTATTATAAAAGCGTATTTAGATATTTTTATCTACCATAAAATTTATATAAAAAAATACCATGAATTTGACTACTCGAAAATTATGTGATATAACTTTTACGTGCTACGCTTTGACAATTTACTCCCATTGCAATTATCCAATCCTAATTATTTTCAAATAATTATTTTAGATTAAAAATCTGTTTATTAGTAACTTGGACTGGTTTGTTCGGAGTTAAAAATGTAAAGTACATATAGATAAAAAATATTTTTAAAGAATAAAGTTTTTTGGTTGACGTATAAACTCGCTAAAAGGTGAAAAACCAATAATTAAGAATAAAAATTTTAGATCACACAGCCAATATTATTTATTAAATAAATATTTTCAACAACAAATATATAAATAATAAAATATGTAGATGACATCTTTAAAAGTAATGCATGCTTCTAGATCATGCAGAAATTAAGGTGGGAACAAATTAAAAGATTTTTAAAATATATTTATTAACTCTATAACATAAGCTGATTATGATCTTATATGAATCATTTAATGGTTAAACTCTAGAAAAACCAGATATATAAAATTAAAATATAGATTAATAAGTGAAAACGGATTTTTGGGCCTAAACAAGTACAATTATTAATTTACTTCAACAATTTTATTCTACACATTCTACTTCGGTATCCTGTATAAATAATATAATAAATTGTATGCTGTAACCACCAGATATTTTACAAATAAGACTTGATTAATTGCTCGATGTCCAACTTGATTTGTTCTTGATCACTGATCTATTATCATACAGGGGGAATTATAAATGTTTTTTTCCGAATTCTTAATCATAGTGAAATGCTTTTATTTTTTATTTAAAAAGTGTATATTTTGATGATAATCTAGACCTATATAAAATTGGCTACAGTTGTATAAAGTGTTGATATCTTCGAACGAAAATGACTTTGTTTTATAAAAAAAATTTTTTGGGAAATTTAGAATTATCGATATTTTTTCTTGTCATATTATGGATCTTTTCAAAAAAAATTATAGTAATAATAATAAAGCCGGTTAGTAGCGACAACATGTAGTTTAAAAACAACTAAGTCTTTTTTATATTTAAATACTTTTTTATCGTTATAAACTAACTTTAGACTATTAAAAATGAATTTTATACAGAATAAAAAAGCATGATAAGCAAAAAAAATTGTTTGAGGAGTATATATTTTTTGCAACATAAGTTCGAGTTTGTTTAACTACAATTTGCCATTGTAATGGTGATTTACGAATATCAGATTTTCAGCCTACAGGAGAACAGGTACAGTCAAGCCATCAATAACATTAACACCAATCAGGCGGAACTCAAGGCAATAACAGTTATAGAAACCAAAATAGAATCAGAAACAAGTTACAGAAAGAAGAGATGTTTATTAATCAGGAGACAGGCACAATTTAAAGCTCACTGATAAGCGTTATCTTTTATCAGATATCGGAGCTGATAACAGAATCATGACGACACCATGTATCGTTTTTAAAGTGGTTCGTTCCCTTGCTTTTGTTAATCGATCCAATGGTTCGCTTTATTTCAAATATAGAATTTTACACTTAAACAAGTATTAAGAAACGCCATATCAAGTAAATATCATCAGTTTCTTCTGTGGAAACTCCCGACAAAATTTAAAATCAAATGTGAGATTGAGTTAATGCAATTTAAAAATCATGGATATGTAAAATTTTAAAAATATGACTTCAAAATATAATATACATATATTCTAATTAAGATATGGCCGCGTTCCTTTTAACGTCATCTTAAACCCCATGTCCAACCGTGTTCTCTCAAAAAAAATACAATTAAGATAAATTACTAGCTGAAATTATGTCTACTCCAAATAAGGTATCACAGTTGTTTAAAATATTTAGAATCAACTTTGTAACTATTTCTGATCAAACACTTCTGATTTGTTATATGTAAAACAACTACAAATTAGAAAAATTCCCTTACATTTTTTTAAATCTTACCCAATCTCTTAAAATTTTATGAACAAAGTAATAGAAAATGCAATAGACGTGTTTTCATTATCAGCAAAACCAGAATTACAAAATAACACAGATCCATTTATATATAATCAAGATAATAAAAAGAAGAATGACAATCTTACTTTTTTTTTGCTTTTCTACATATACATTACCACTTTTAACATAAAGAATCCAATAAGGGTACCAATTCTAGTATTATGGTTTTATAAACTTAAAACTGGAGGTTTTTAATCAAAAAATCTGTTGTTAATTTGAGCCAAAATTTAAAAAAAACAGATTTATGATTTCTAGCAAACTAACATCAAAAGAGTACTAATTTAGCTATTTTCCCATTTTCAAAATATTAAAGAAATTTAAACATATTTTATTAGAATAAGCCTTTTATCAAACTTTATTTAGACTACAAAAAATTAAATTTAAATCGCCTAGAAACTCTTACATTTGTTTTTTAAATATAGTTTCAGAAGTTTCAATTTTCTACAAAAGTGTAGTACTTCTTTTTTGAAATAGCGTTTTTAAACTAAAACCTTTATAAAATTAATATTTTGAATCATTAAATCTCTGAAAGCTTGTTTAATAGACCAGTGTAATGCCAAATCGCATATAATAGATATTTAACGAATAATAAGGTAAGTTTATTCAAGTATATTTGGAGATTCTATGTGTGCTTCTGATTTACCTAAAATCGGATAGATAACGCGCCATTAAATTCGGGATCACATAGGCTACTGTAAAATTTGAGATTTATTTCTATTTAAAGGTCATCATAAAGAATGAAAAATCTCCCTTTTTCATTACAATACTCCCAAAATCAAATTAATTTTGTGTGAACTTTTAGATTTAAAAAGTCTCTATAAATAAACGAAAAATGTGATTTGTTCCATATAAAAGCCCAATTTTGAGCACATTTTCTTTAAATAATATACTCTTAAAATCCAGTCTTTTAATTTATAAAACACTGTATGAGTCGTGATGTTTATCACATTTTAAAACAAAAGATAATTTTATATAGATACTTTTTATTTTATTTTCATTTTTTTGATCACACAGACTGATAGTAAAATTAAAAACTGATTGTTTTGGGATGTCTACCACAGACCAAGGATGGTGGCGGAATTACCAGCAGGATTTAAGTATAAGGAAGTCGCCATGATAATGATAAAAATATATATCTTAATTTTTAGGTTTAAGTTACTAAACAAAATTGATGTAAAAAGTAAAAGTTTGATTTTTCAAACTATATGGCTGGTAATACAGCGCAAACCACTTATTTTATACATCTCAAATTCTAACTATGTTCCTTTTTCTGTTTTCAGCCTTAATACAGAGTTGAAATAGCCGAAAGTTTTTGGTTATCACTTTTTTGTATATTCATAGATTTTTTTGTTTAAAACATGATCAAACAAGATATCATTAGTGTAGAATAAATTTTTAATCTTAAAAAAACATATTATCATATAAAGTTGTGAATTAAAAAATCATACAAAAATAATTTGTCAGAAATCAATAATTAGTCTATTAAATAAACCCTTTTTGAAAAGCTTATCACACTAAATGTTATAGTTATATTCTTAATTTCTAATATAAAGGTTTATTATAAAAAAATCCAAGACAATACCTTGTTTTCGGATATTTTTTAAACTTTCTCAAAAACAGCAAAAATTTATTTTAAAATCTTTTAGATTTTTTTACTTTAAGGTCATTAATAACCCCGATATTTGGAAAGTAAAAACGCTGTTGCTTATAATCTAAACAACTCTCAATAGAGATTTTTTGCAAGAAAAATTAGTTTTATTTTTTAAAGGAAGGTCTAAATTCTTACTACTTATCTAAAATCTTTAAAAAAATATGAAAAAGTTTAAACACAATTTTTTACAAAAAAATACAGCTAATTTTTAGAAAGTTCTTAAACCTTATTTTGGTTTTTTGGTAGACTTTGAACTTTCTCATTAATTTTAGTCAGACTTTTAAGCCAGATTTTTTTATGGATGAAAATAACAATAGTATTGCTCAGAGAGTGGCGTAAAGGAACGCTACAATTCAAGGTCAAACTGATACCTAATTTTTAAAAATCCACAAAAAAATTATCGGTGACATTGGTAATTTAACAATAAAAAAACCTCATAACGAAAGAAAAAGAATTATTAGGATAATTTTCCTGTCGATTTCCCCCATTTTATTTTCAGCCAAAAAATTTTTTTATTTATTTTCACCCATTTTTTAGAGAATTTTACTTTTATGATTATAAATAAAATATGGAGAATTTTTAGCTGAAAAAGAGTAATGAAAATCTCTGTAAATATTTTGCAAATAAAGCTTATGCCCCTATAAAGGCATTTTTTACTATTCTAAACTCGAAGATGCGAGAAGTTAATATCTGGTGTTGAAGGGGCTAAAAATAAGACTTATTATTATACAATATTCTTTTTAAATATTTGTGTCAATTTTCTAAATTTATTTTTTTATGATCCTAAAATGATAAAAATAAGTTAAATTTTTGAGAGAGAAAATGTGTCAAGTCTATTAATATTTTATAGTAAAATAAACTGTAAAAATGTAATCTTTTTTTAGTTAAAAGCCTATTTTTATCAAAAGCATTTTATACATGATTTTAAAGAATTATTCTATTCAACTAAAGCTATTTTATTTTTATCTAAGTTGTTTCTAAAGCCTGATAAAATAAAAAATAAGGTCTGGCTACCAAAAAGATTTTCTTAAAAATTACTTTTAAATCAAATTAGAACACAAATAAATACAATGTGATATATTGTTTAACATCACTCAAAAACTTGTCTGAATATACTTTTTTTATCACTCTTATTTAATTAGATTAGTATTTTGATAAACGAACTTCTACTAATTCTTTAGCTAATTCCATATAATTATAGCTACGATAGGGCTTTTAAAATTGGTACCTGAATGATTTAGTCATTACTTTTTTTAAATCAAGTTTCCAGCGTATGAATATAGACAATTTGGGTTTAATCATTTCACTCTATACATTATTTCTCTTGAATTTGATAAGTTTTTTGAATCAAAATTGAACCTAAATTACGATTTATGCCAATAATACTATACATCTAAAGTTTAAAACATATTAATTCTGCTAAGTGGCATGAGATTTCAAAAATAGCTTTTAAAAACTTACTTTAACTAATTTATTAGTAAAATAAATCAGTATACGAGACTTTAAAATAAATTCTCTTATTCGTCCTTTTTATTCCTTACTTTAAATTTATTATTTTTTATCATAAATTTCCATATGGCAAGTTTATAGGTGGAGAAAAAAATAAAATAAGCTTTTTTATTTGTTGACTAAAAACCAGATTCGGAAAATAAATGATTGAAACTCTTCCCGTACCAAATTAAGATATCTTTCCATAGATAATATTTTATGGGTAGAGCTATTTACTTCGCTTAATACAACCCATCTTTATTGATAAAATAAGTTTAATATTTCAAATTATCATATTCCTACTGTTCTTGTATATTTACTCCTAAAATATTAAATCAATGAGGCAAATTAATTTTTCTCAAATTTTATTAAGTCTTTGGATACAAAGTGTATAAACCGGGATGAAAAGTGTATCTTATAAAAATGAGTAAGTTTAATCTATTTTCTTTGCACTTTTTTTAAACTAAATTTTCAACCCGATCTTATATAATATTTGTCGCTGATGTAAATTTTTATTGACATATTTCAATTCAATAAACTGTTGCAACATAAACAATTTTCACCTCCTGGGAAAGTAATTCCCCGAGTGATTCCCCGATTAATAATTAAGTTGGTGGCACTCTTATTAGCCGCCCATCTTATACAGTGATCAAACCTTTTAAGCCCTATGAGTAACAATACTTATAAAATCTATATGACTACCATGATGTACATGGACAGTATGTGACCTCCCATGATACTATATAATCCTCTAAATTCATATCAATAAATTATTATTCTCTTCTTAATTTCCCCCTTTATTTTGTTTCATATACTTCCAAGAAGTATATACTCAACGTTTTCTACAATGGTCTCACAACACACATCAGACTTTATTTTTATATAAGTCAATGCAAGAACTTCCAAGCTGTATTCTTGGAAGGAAAACAAGCTGCTCAGAAATAAGATAATCTCCTCACAACCAAAAAGCAAAAGGAGAGTCTCTCAGCAGGAGGACACTCATCTAAATAAACAAACCAACCAAGCCAATAATCCTCACCCTTGAGGCAGAAATTGTACAACTCAAGTAAACCAGATGAGTACTGACACTGCACCTGAGGCAGGAAAATTTCAGGGGAGTGCTTAGGCAAGATGCCCTCCCCCACTTTACAAGACTTGTACATGGACCAAGACGTGGACTCAATTACCATGATCCAAGTACCTTTCAGCAATCCTATACTGTTTGCTGCCCAAACAGGAAATGGACTCCTCACTTATCCTTTCCGCTTTTGCAGATATCAGGGCACAGCACTATTCAACACTGGAGCGGACCAATTTCTTGTTGAAAAAACTTTCACCAACCTCATGAAACTATCCACAATTCAAAGTAACATCAAGAGAGTTGTCATGGCAGACAACATGAGCACTCTAGTCAACAAAGAGGCAAAACTCTTCTGGGCCCAGATAGAAGACATTCAAACTATCCTTAGCAGCCACATCATTCCAATACCTAAGTATGATGTAGCACTTGTCCTAGATTGGATGAAAAAGACAAACCCTCACATTGATTGGGATAGCTATACACTTACAATACAACAAGGAAAAGAACATCACCATGTATATCCTACTCACCTTGACACCCTCATGAGAGATCATGTATTTGTGAAGATTATCAAAACTTGAGAAGAAAAAAGATGCCAGCAAGATTGACTGGAACATCTGCAATGTCAGGAAACCAACCCTGATCAACCGGCTTGCTAGTGTTTGGGAACTGGCGGGTTGCAGACTGGGTGGGCAGGGCCCACCAAAGGATTGGTGCTAATTTAATGAGGTAAGACATCAACTGGCCTACCCATGATCACAGACCAGCAGCGGTACAATAGTATATATTACTCCTGTGAGAGTAATATATAAAATTCCAAAAAGCTTGTTGGTATGGTCCAGGGGGAGTTCAGAAGCGGACACAGGCATTGGTTTAGGGGTGACGGGCAGTTCCATGTTTAATTGGTAGGCAGGCAGGAAGGAAGTTGTATGTATCTCTGAACAGATGGGGCTTGGTAACATGTCAAGGGCCTTTCTGGTTGTATCTGTTTAGCTCTTTAGTACTGGCCAAGGGCTTTCAGGCTAATATATTGTCTGCGGTGTAATCCTTGTACTCAGGCTTTAAGGGATACTCTGTGAAATAGACAGGACCAAAGGGAGCACCTGGTAGGCGGTACATAGCTGGCGGGCTGGCAGGAGGGTCAGATGATCTACGAGTTAACTGGCAGATGACAAGAATAAAATATGGCAATAATTGGGGAAACTAATATCTCATAACATTTATTTAAAAATGACAATGGAATTGATCTTGGCCTGGCAGGTATTTATACCACACTGCCAGGCTTCATTTACTGGTCAGATTTCCTGAACTTGGGCGGTTTGGCATTGGGGGTCTTAGATGGCAGTGTGGCGCTTGGCACTGGCAGTTTGGCACTGGGCGCTTTGGGATGAGAAGACTTTGAATCTTTCTGTTTGTTGATTCGGGTATTGGGTGCCTCTTCAGGTTCAGTGCCTCCCCTGGGATTTTAGGGGAGTTCAGAATAACTCTCATTGAGAAACTTGTGCATTTCACCAAGAAAACCTCCAGTGTCAGGTATTGGCACCTCAAGGAAATTCCTGGCGTTTTGCACTGGCAGTTTACTTGCAGAATCCTGTGTGACAGTTAAAGGTTTGGGTGCTCGAGGGCTGGCAACAACTTTTTTGTGTTTGGCTCCTGAGGACGACATCCAGGAGGACACAGCGGGATATCTTTATAACAAAATATTTGAGGTTCAAAGCTAGCCTTGGGTTAGTCTTTAGGGCAAAATTAAGGGCACATACCTTAATTTCCTGGAATACAAGATGAGAAATTTTTTTGGCAGAAAAGACAGGAAAAAGCTTGAAGATTATTAAAGCCAACACAAATGTGGATAAACTTGTCTTTATTAGGAGATTTGATTTACTTAAATAGTAGACAAGGGACGGTGATCACTCATTAGAGAGACAGAGTGGTTGAGTGGGTCATATTGGATGAGGTCATACCAGGATCAGAAAAGGGCAGGCATGGTATTCCAGAATGGGTGGACATTGGAACAGACCCATTTATGAAAGGCAAGGAATTCCCAAAATTGAAGGCAAAACTGACTAAATCTTTGCAGCTATCATTATTTGAAGACCATATCAAAATAGCATTAATAGTGCAATTTCCAACAAGTCCCATTATCAGAAAGAAGCACCTGAGGATGGCCATGGAGGTAGAACACATCTTGAAGTAAAAATATGGCTGTGGTCTTTGCGGGAATGTCTTTGATAGCCCTAGCCTCTACCCACTTACTGAAATAATCTATTGCAATGAGGATAAACTGACATCCAGAGCAAGAGAGAGAACTCACAGTGTCCACACTGACCATGTGAAAGGCGTGCTTGGATACCACTAATTTGAACTTATGCTAGTTGGGACAAGGGCAATGTAGTTGACATTCATGGCTGGAGGTCAGAACATCAGGGATTATTATTTGCATGCTTTCCAAGTGGTAGTGTTTAACCAACTAATCATAAGTCTTGGATATCCCATCATACCTGCTGTCTAGATGAGCTTGTAAAATAACCAATACTTGCAAGCTTGGAAAAAATTAAGGTAGATATAGAGACCCAACCTTTTTTTTTGAAAAGTTGATTAGGTCTTACTAAAGTATCCACATATAACTTTTTTAAAGCCAGGCAAGTATCTTCAGGTTCAGATTCTCACACAGTAGGGTAGCCTATGAGCTTGTACAACCAATCATCTTCAGCAGGGTGTAGAGCTAGGATAGACATCCTGGACAAACCATCAGCATTCTGATGTTGGGCTCCAGGACAATGAACCACAGTGAAATCATAGCCTTGTAGATGTAAAGCCCAGCATGCTAGTTGTCCTTCAGGTTCCTTTAATTGTTGGAGCCAACAAAGGGACAAGTGATCAGTGACCACCATGAAGTGTTTGCCATAGATTTAGTGTCAATTTTTTTAACTGCATGTAACATGGCTAAGCACTTCTTTTCTGTAACACTATAGTTTTTCTCATGCTTGTTGAGGATGCAAGAAGAGTAGGCGGCAGGGTGATCCACCCCTTTATTATCTAGTTATGCCAGGATGGCTCTCACTGTAACCCCGCTAGTGTCGGTGTACAGGATGAACTCTTTGTCATAATTGGGGTATACCTGTATGAGAGCTTCCTTTAACTTCTGCTTCAGGGCATCAAAGGATTGCTGCTGACTCTTGGTTCATTCAAAAGGTACGCCTCTAAGTAGCTGGACTAACAGCTCACTGATCTTAGCAAAATCATGGATAAAATGACAATAGTATCCCATCACCCCTAAGGAGACCTGTACATCCCAAAGGTTGGTGGGGCAAAATATTGTTGTTAGCATCCAACTTGTTGTTCATAGATCAAATACCGGTTTGTGTAACCTCATGTCCCAGAAACTCCAAACAGTCCTTGAAGAAGGAGCATTTGGATGACTTAAGTTTAAGGCCAGCTTCTTGTATCTTGAGAAAAACAGACTTCAGGTGATCTAAGTGCTCAGTGAAGATGGCACCAAAAACTATGATATTGTCTAAGTACACTAGCACACAGGACAGCTTCAGATTGAAGATGATATAATTTATATCTTGCTGGAAAAGTAGCAAGAGCATTACACAATTCCTGAGGCATGCAAGTGGGCTTAAAAAGCCCCTAAAAAGTGATTAGAGCAGCTTTCTCTCAATCTGCGGGCAACAGGTCTACTTGCCAATATCCTGAAGCAAGATTCATAGCAGAGAAGAACTTAGAGCCTCTTAGTTGACATAGAGCATCATTGATTTAAGGCAGAGTGTCAGGGATCCATCCCTTGGGGGGTTTCTCAAAACTTGCAGGCAGACAGCCCACAGGCTCAGAGGGCAGGGCCCACCATAAGATAGGAACTTTACAATATAGGATAAGGATTTGCCTAGGATGGCTCAGGGCCCATTGGAGGGGACCATGGAATCCACGAGTCCAGTAAGGATGATGTACATCACTCCAAATAGTTGTGTTGAAGTGAACTCACTGGCAGCCACAGATTTCTGCAGGCGGTTGGGCCGCAGGGTGAGGGGCGGGGTCATTGGAACTTGGTAGGCTGACAGGTAGTTATATTTATCTCAGAATAACAGTGGGGACACAGTAATCCAGGCTCCTCTGCCAATGATCTCAGTCTCTCAAGTTCTGGCTTTGGGGCTGTAAAGCAAGATTTTCTCTAGAGTGAACTCTGAATATGTCAGGTTGGGTGGATATTCCGTGAAATGTACTGGGCCAAAGGGTGCTCCTGGTGGACAATATAGTTTGGGTGGACAGTCCGCGGTTTCTTGGGGTTGATGGACGTGGGGATAAGGCCGCAGAGGTTAGACTTCAAATGAAATAGAACTAAAATCAAATATGTGATGATCTGGTTGAACCAAAGGTTCATATCACTTTATTGCAAAAATGGCAATGGGCAACTTCCTGAAGGCCCAGGGTATAATTATGCCTAACTACCATGGGAAAACTTTTGTAATTCCCCTTGGGCTGGGTGGTACCATCTACCAGGGTTAGGCAACCCTTGGTGGCATCTTGCACAGGAGATCTTTCATTGGCTGGGTTGAAATGAGAAGACTCAGATTCCCTTTTTGAGTTGCAGGATTGGTCATCCTTGGGTGGCCCACATTTCATGGGAAGTTTCTTCAATTCCCCAGCTGCAGTGGCCCCAGTTATCTTGGAGTCATTGGCCAAGCCTGCGCTCCCATCGGCGAGACTAACAGGATTCTTTTGCAGGTGAGGCATAGGCGCTGACGACTCTAGATTGATGGGCATCAGGAGTTTCACTGAAGATAGATTTGGCTCTGGTCCAAGCCCAGAAAAACACAGGCAGCTGAGCCTGCGGGCTGGCGGCCCGCAGGGTGTCAGGGTTTGAATCCTGTAGCTGAGATTTTTCCATTAGCATTGTTAACAAGAGTTTGTCATTCATGACACAGAGGGTAAGAATCCTTCTTAGTAAGAGAGTTGAGTTGTTGGTAATCCATCACAATAAAATGTCCACCATCTTTCTTCTTCAAGATTAACAACAGAAAAGCCCAGGGACTCTGGGAGGAAGCTAACAAACTGACATGCAAAAGTTGTTTTCACTTCTTAGAGACCTGAGCGTTCTCAACTCTGCTACAGCAATAGGGCTTTGCTCTAAAAGGAGGAGTATCACCCATATTAATTTGATCTATGACTTCTTTAGCTAGTCCATAGTTGTTGAGACCTTGGGCAAAGATTTCTGAAAAATAATCTAGAAGCTTTAACACTTCAGATTGCTGAACCAGGGTCAGTTGTGGGAAATCTTGAGCAGAAAAGAGAGACAAGATTTTGGCTCAACTTCTGACAAGGCAAGATCACTGAACGTCCCAAAGGGGTGAAGAGAATGAGCAGCTGAGGCACTTAAAAAGACAACTGTGTTCAATTATCTGCCCTTTAGTAACCTGCATTGAAATATCAGTCAAGTTAGCTAATAGAAGCTGGACAGGTTCCTTATGAGTGACATCCAGAATTCCAAGACATAGGTGGGTTTATTTTGTCCCAAACACTCAGGAGCGTACAATTCCATGAACGTCTTGACAGGCAATTCATAGGAAACCTGAGAGTTCACTATCACCTGCAACCCAGAAGGGATAGAGAAGGTATGGTGAGCCAATAGAGGGACTCCCTCTTCTGCAAGGCATGATGGTGGTGGGGATTTGAGGTTAGAAGGGTGTATTCTAAACTTCAAAGAGAAAATCCTGTAGATTATTCCAATACACAAGTCTTTAACCACTTTCCTGGGATGCAAACCGGCTTTTTGAATATAAGGGGCATATTATAATTCAAGAGAGATAATAATATGTTCTTGAGGCTAATAACACCACTATATTATTAGAGAAACTAGGTACCAATCAGGAGTTCATAGCTTTTATTCTCTAAGACCACAGGAAAGAATAAAAGCAACTTCCTGAAACAAAGAAGAGGAGCAGAGTATGCTCCAATGAAGTGGGTGGTTGACAACCCAGCTGTACCATAAGACTGGTTATATGTGAAATCTGGGGCAAGTTTAAGCCTTTTTAGTAGCTTAGATGAGACCACAGTAACAGGAGATCCTGTGTCTAGTATGGCCTTAATATTCACTTTCTGAATAGCAACTTCTACTTGGGTGGTATCTCTCCCAAAAGGGGGGGAGGATAGCCAGAACTTCCTTGGAAGTGGCAAGTTCTTTTTCCCATTTCTCTAATGCGCAGCAGAGGGCTGAGATCTCCTTATACACTACCTGTAAACCAAAGAAACCTGTACATTTTGGAATATGGCTTCAGCCAGCTCATCAGCTTCAGTTGAGAATTCAACCCATACAGGAGCCTGACTGGCTTGGACAAGATAAGGGCAAGCAACCATCTCTCTTGCAATAGAAGATCCAGGCACTACCTTAGTAGTAGTGGTTTTCCCAGAGCATAACTTGTAAGGTACAGGGATAGTCTTGGAAGCAGCCAGTACTGTGTACTCATGGCCACCAAGATTATTGCCCTTGGAATTGTTAGAGCCAGAGTCACTAGACAGGGTGTGGAAAAGATGCAAGATGGAAAGCACAGCAGGAGAGAATGCAGCTCCAGATGCAGTAGGTGGAGTGGTGAGAGTAGCTATGGGTTGAGACTGAGAGGGGTAGTCAACAGAGAGTGTCTCTGCCTCTAAGTTGACTGGGATTTTCCCAAATTGACTTCTAGGATCTGAGCCTTCTACCTTTGGGTTGGTGCAGACTCAAGAGTGATGACCTACAATTCTGCAGTTATGGCATACTTGGCGCTTAGGTTGTCCATTATGGTCAAGAGTCATAATGCAGGGAGGGCAGCTGTCTTGACCTGTTGAGTTAGAGCAAGCCTCTATAACAACAGGGCTGGAATGTGTCAGATGCATATATTGTAGAAGGGTATTTATTTCCTTCATTGAAGACAGCATTGGCTTATGAGCCTTAAAGTGCAAACAAAGGAGTTGATTAAATTTAAGGGCATTAGCGCAGGTGGTGTAAAGCTCTTTCAAATTGAGCTGACGGCTAGTGATGAGCTGTTGGCCTTCCATGTAGAAACAATTGGCAAACTAAGCAAGATTTTTCTTAGTCTTGAAAGAAATATGCATAATTGGCGTCTTTTTTAAATTCCAAGCTCAAGTCTCTACCAAAATCCTTGATCAACATCTCTTTCATTTGGGCCCAAGTGGTGATCTTAACTAGTCCAGGAACCACCATCTCTTGGCACATAGAATAGAGACATATCAAGATGTGTTCCTTCTTAAGCTTATCAGGTGCTTAACTCATGGCTGTCTCATAGATAGTGAGGAAGGCAGCAATAGTTGGGGTTTTTTTGGGTCAAACAGCTGTTTGAAAGACAGCTTATAATTAGGATTGACACCAGTGTTAGCAGACCCACTAGAACTGTCCTGAAAGTTAGAGTTGAGAACATGGATCTCCAGAGAGAACTCAGCTTTGCTTTCTGCAGGAGATTGAAGTGCTCATAACTACCGTACACTCTCTTTCAAGGCATTGAAAGTGGTGGACTGTTGGACCTCAGAATCTCTAGGGGCAGTAACTACTTGGAGGGCGTTATCTATCTGAATTTGCTGTACAGCTGCAGTAGCATAAACTCCAGCAATTTACGAGGACAATTCTTGCACCTGCACAATGATGAGAGAGAAACACTTATTCATGTACTTGGTAAGTTTGCTCATCTCCTGTAGATCAGAGTCAAGGGCCTCATTATTGTGGATGATCATGTCAACATCCTGATTCAAATGAGCAATGAGGGTTGCACACTTAATTTGAGGCTCTCCTTTTCTCCAAGGGCAAAAGCCTCTCTCTTTGACAAGAGGAGGAGAGGCACTAGAAGATGCCATGATATCTTGCAAAGGTTTGGCTTCTGCTCAAAGCCCAGCCATTTGCCCAATTATCACAGTTGCCTGTGAATCAGGTGTAAGCAGAGGAGGGAAAGAAGTAGCAGCAGCAGCCTGTTGTCTGGCTGTAGCTTTGAGTTTGTGAATGGCTTCCCAGATCTCCTGCAGTTCAGAGTTAGGATCACTAGCAGGGGGAGTAGGTGTCTTACAGTTCTCAGACTTGAATTGTTTCTTAACATAGTCTCTGAGGTTCTGGAACTTGACCACCAATTCTGCTTGGGTGGCCTGAGCAGTTTTTTTCTGAAGAGGCAGCAAAAGTTACAAAGGCTTCCAATAATTCCATCTGGTCATTCAATTGATTACAGAATTTTTTGAGATGTTAGATGAGATGATTTAGGCCAGCTCCTTGTGAAGCAAGACTGGTCTCAATGTATTCTCACCAAGAAGCCTGACCAACTTTGTAAGTTTGAAGACAATCACACATCATTGGGGAGAGAGATACAAATAGTGTCTACAGTGGATTACAGATGCTGTTGTACCAGAAGGGATTCACACCAGTTAGCCAACAACAATGAGAGAAAGTTGTGGGCCCACTGGTGAAAGGCTACAAATTGATCATAGTTATTGCAAGAGGCAGCCAATATGGCTTCCAACTGGAAGGAATGCAAACCTAGGAGCAATTGATGATGGACTAGCACAGGTTGGACAAAGTGTTAGAGGAGGTTCCCTGTAGCCAGTAGGGACAAGGTATGGAACTGAGCTAACCATTGGTCAACCATAAAAAACAGTACTTAGGGTCCTCAAACACAGGCTTGAGTTTGGAGCCATCAGCACTTGCAGCACACCCACTTTAAACCAACACAAGAGCAGTTTCTTGTACTTAATCAAAGGTAGGTGTCACCATAGTATTAGGTATTACAGGAGGCTGGAGTGAAAGGACCACAACAGATGAAATAGCAGGGGAGTCCAAGATGTCATCTTTCAGTGGAGGAATAGAGATAATAGGCAAAGTACTGCCAGCAGACAGAGGGCAGGCAAGACCAATGAAGGTGGTGTTAAAAGGCGTAAAGGCAGGGCTTGTGGCCCCTGTAGTGAGCACCATTTTTTCAAGTTGTGCTTTATTATTTGACATAATAAAGAACCCAAGTGAAAGTCTTAAACACATAAGACTTGAGGTTCTGGCTTTAAGCTCATTTTATCTGAGTATGAGTAATAGATATCTTCCTAGAAAATTGAAGATGAGTGCCAAAGATTCAATGTTAAAATTAATGAGCAAAAATAAACTTATTTTATTGAGAAAAGAGCATTCAATTTTATACCCAAATGCTCAATCCTAGTAGCCTTAGTGAAGATAATCCAAGTGGTAAGAGGCCGGTAAGATCTGGAAGGTTCAGATATTTATATCAACCTGTATTTGGGTAAAGAGAACTATACAGGTCAAAAGCAAAAGCAGAGGCTTTTGAAGGAGTCAATCTGCAAACTATCAGTCACAAGGGCAATTGAAACCCCTAGTGAGTTCCAATTCATGACACTCATGATGATTGACACAGACTCTCATTGCTTATTTACACCTTCTAAACATTGAAAAGGTCTTTTTCATTTAGGCCTGTGGTTTTTTACAAGGTATGGGGTTTCAGATAAAGCCACTATAGCATCTCTTTCTTCTATTGATGCTGGACTATTGCCCTAAGAGGAACAGATTGCTGAAAAATTGTTACAAAAGTACAACAATCTTTTTCTACAGTCCTCACAACTTTGGGTTAATGAAGTATACCCATCATCAGCTCAACCTTGAAGATGATAAAGATTTCAATCCTAGCCATATAGAAAATTTAAGGTGGATGAAGCCCAGGTGGCCATTAAATTTAGACAATTGTTAGAGGCAGGACTAGTACAACCTTCAAAAATTCTTGGACATCCCCTTTATCACTATAAAAAATAGGATGGTACTTATTAGGTTGTGATGGATTATTGTCAGCTTAATTTCATCACCAGAAAAGATAGCTATCCCTTCACTAGAATTAATGATTCCTTACAACTATTAGGAGGAGCAAAATACTTCACTGATATTGACCTAGCCAGTGGCTACTGGCAAATTGACCTCTCTCTAAAAGATCAAGAAAATTGAGCTCTCATCTCTATCAAAGGGCTATTTGAGCCCACTTGTATACCTCAGGGTTTATGTAACGCTCCTGCAACTTTCCAGAGAACCATGGAAAATTTATTAGGCAACCTTAAGATGACTTATGTTCTAGTTTATCTCAATGATATAACTGTATTCTCTCAAACCTTCAACCAACACTTTGAACATTTGAAGACTGTGCTTTAACGTTTGCACACTGACAGACTTAAACCAAAACTCTCTAAGTGCTCTTTTTTTAAAGAAGAAATGAAGTTCCTTGGACATCATGTCTTCCAAGAAAAATTGATTCTCTATCTAAAAAAATCAATATCATACAGAAAATGTCTACTCCTGCAAGCTTAAGGGAGGTTAAAGTTTTCTTTGGTATGGTCAGTTATTATTGCCAATTCATCCCTCACTTTGCAGAACTGGCTGAACCACTAATTTATCTATTACATAAAGAGGTATCATTTCAGTGGAATGAAGAACAAGACTATGAGTTCAAAGCCCTTCAGCAGACCTTGGCTACCTCCTCTGTCTTAGTTCATCCTGATTTCTCCCAGCCTTTTCTTCTATTTACAGATGCTAGTGACATTGCCATAGGCGTTATTCTGTCCTAGAAAGATGATCAAGGAATATATCATCCATTAGTGTACTATAGAAAGACACTTATCAAAGTTGAAAAAACTACAGTGTAGCTGAGCAAGAATGTATTTTGGTATTATTAGCTACATAAAATTTTCCCTATCTATATGAAACTCATTTTATAGTAATTACTGACTATTTTCCCTTAAAATAGTTACAGAACATGAAAGATCCCAATGAAAGACTTGCCTGATGGGCTTTAAAACTTCAAGAATATCACTTTACCATTCTTCACTGTGCCAGAGCTCTACACCAAAACACTGATAAACTGTCTTAATTACCTGTAGTCACATATCTAGTAGCTGAAGAAGACAGGATCTTTGATTTAATTGGACAACCTGAATTATGGGAGGATGTGCCTCTTCTCATACAAGAACACTTGGAAGAAATGTCCCTCAATACCCAAATCTAAGATGGACTCCTTTACAAACAAAAAAGAACTAAATGGTTACCCTATATTTGACCCTCTTCCAGAACAGATACTATCATGAAAGAACATACTCAAATAGGTCATAGAGAAGCAAAAAATCAAGGAATAGCTGAAGACATGATGTTGTTGGAAATAAAGGTTACCAACAATACATCAGACTCTGGATACCTATCTACTGTGTAAATCCCATACTAGCCCACAACCCAGATTTAAGTATAATATCCCATCTCCATCTTATCCTTTTCATGTAGTCAGCATTGACCTCATAGGAAATTTATCTATAGTTATAGGGGGACATAAATATATCTTTATTGTCGTGGATCACTTGACCAAATGTGTTAAGGCCTCTTCTTCTAGGGCTTTTGCTAAGTGGGTTACCTCTTTTATGCTAAAATACATGTTTTCTCACCATGGAAGTCCAAATGTGCTACTATCCAATAATGGTATGAACTTTACTTCCCAGGTGTTGGTTGAGATATCTAATCTGTTTGGTACTTATCAAACCTTTGTGGCCCTCTATCATCCTGCTACTAACGGGGCAGTAGAACAACCCAATAGCACGCTAATCTCTATATTGCAAAAAATAGCCTCTTCTGACCCTTTACATTGTCCACTCTATTTGGATAGTGTACTGCTAGCATAACAAATCAGCTATCATCATATTAAACAAATTCCTCCTCTTAAAGCTTTGTATGGTTGAGATCCTGTTGTACCTACCAGTCTAACTCATATTATCTTCTCTTATGGTTATGATTCCTCAAAGTCAAAATAAGATTGCTAATCAAAGAATTGTTTTGACTACAATCAGCCACTGTAAATACCTTGATAAGCACCACAAAAAGGAATGTATTGCTGGAAATAAGAATTGGCCCAAACTCCCAATCTACCCTCTTAAAAGTACTGTGTTTTTTATTATGATAGCCCTGGAGAAAGAAGTCACAAACTATTCACAAATTGGTTGGATGCTTATAAAGCCATTCACTGTTGTTATCAGAAATACTCTATAGTTTCTGATAAAACTGGGATAGTAGTAAATTGGGTACATGTGTCAGGGCCCAGAATGGGCCAGACAAAACCCTATGTTGCATAGGTTTAAAGCCTGCAATCAAGCAACCACACAACCAAAAAAACACGCTGTCAATCACAATGATTGACCAAAAGAAAACCTTAATGCCAAGTGGGGAATCGAACCCTAGTAAAAGACAAACCTGGGGGCAATTGGAAATTGTTCCAAAGCCAAGCAAAAAGAATTTTAATTGGCCCACACCCTCTGAAACCAAGAAATTGGGACTTGGGTTGCCAAATGACCTCAAAATCCCCTGCCAGCTTCCCCAGGGCAAAAATAGTGAATTGATCCTCCTAACTGACAAATCAGAGCCTGCCAATGGGGCACAGCTCAAGAAAAACTCTTTGACAGCCAACAAAGGAGTTTTATTAAGACTAAATGCAGTTTTCCAGCAGGATATAGCTGGGAACACTGACAACCCTTCCCTTATTGTCATCTTCACTTAATAAACTTTGTTGGTTAATGCACACTGAGCATTTATACTTTGCAGGGGTTTATTAAATTATAGCAAATTTTATACTTCTGCTGCTTTTAAATAGAGAGTACCTCCAGCACAAACGCTAGCGCTGGGAAATGGAGCAACTTCTTGCTGCCTCCAACCAACCAGCACCAGCCTTCATCCCATCTCCTAAAGTGTTGGATCAAGAGATAGTTCCTGCTCCTGCACCCCTCCTCTCCTTTCCTGGTGTCCCTCTGCTCTGCCAACTTGCCCAGTCAAGCCAGACCATGAGTGCTGCGGCAGGAAAACTCTCCCTCATTCCTTCTGCACCATCATATGATTACAGCAAGCTTGGGTTTGCCTACCTGACTATGCTGGGGCTCACTGACAAGTGATTCCCCACATGGAAGTGTGGCGTCATTGGGCCACAGCTGCCAATTATGTGTTGCAGATGGCCCTGTCATCTACTGGGCCTTCCCCTCAACTGAAGGTTCCCCTGAGAGCAACCCAGACCATGACAACATGGGAGATTTTTACAAGCTTATTTCCCTTTTCCAAGAGCTCTGAAGGGGCATTGTTGGAGATTTCATTCATCCCAAGTCTCAAAGTGAACCTCTTGGCCCAACAAGAGGCTCAGGCTCATCTTCCTTGCCTAAAGTTGAAAATTCAAACTTTCATTGTCACAAGACTTTGGATAAGATAAATTATTCCAAACTCTCTACTGCAAGTTCAACTTTACCCAAGACAACTACAAAGGCACTTGATTCCTCAAAGCTTTCAACCTTCTTGCCTCCTACTGCAGAGAATAACTCAGATACCCCTAGATATCCTATGAGTTATTGCCAGCCTACCAAGGCTATAAATATTAAATATTTTAATATTCAATAAACTTATATTTCTTGCTCTAAACCATAACCTTTGAGTGTAGTCTATTTAAATTTTAAGAGTTTTATAACCTTGATTTAAAAGCATTATTTTACCAGTGCCAAACCCCACTTTAGTAGATTTTGCATTTAGGCCAGATCATTGTTTTAACCTTAGCAAGCAATAGTAGTTGTCTTCTTCAGTACACTAACATTTCAGTTCTTTCAAAGAGCTGGTTAAACAATTTATTGTAGTCATCTCCTTCTTGCAACTAATCTCAAGAATCCAACAGTTGCCAAGGCCTGCTAGGGTCCCCCTATTTTTTTCTCACCCAGCTATGACCGATTACATAAAGATGCTTGATCTCTCTTTCACTATGGTACAATTGCTATGCAGTCAATCCCTGAACTACATTCCCAAAATGCCTTCAAAGACCTATATTCCTTCCTTTTGTACTGCAGACTCCCTGCTAATTTGACAGAGCCTGTAACTATAAAATTAGTGTGTTAGTCATTTGGTTTATCCAACTTGAGCTGGTTTACCACCAACTGACTCTAGGTTCACAAAACCAACTCTTCACTACTGTGACTACCGCTTTATTTAACAATCATGCTCAGAATATGGGCTATCAAGAATAGATCCATAGTCTATTCAACCTTATCCTGGAAAATCAAAAAGATTATCTAGATTCACAAATGTATCCAAATAACTTTCTCCATAATCTATGCACATTTCTCCCTGGATATAAAAGAGATCAACTACTCAAGCTTGACAGCAACCAGGCTGTCTGATACACCCAAGTAGAAGACACTCTACTTCATTTCCTTCATGACTTTCTGACAATAGTTGGGAAATCAATTAATTAAGAAAGCACTCTATTTTCCAATTTCTCCTGTTGAAATCTTGTGTAGCTGAATGAGGAGACAACTTTCTAAGCAGTTATGACAAAGATAAGGCTGCAGTTTACAAGGCCCTTTGTTATCTCCAAACATTCAAAGATGTATATATGGCTACTGTTTTTCTGATGCCGCCAACTCTCTCTCCTGAAAAATAATCAAATATAGGAGTCCAAGATTGGGAAGAACATCACTGAGCTCAAGACAACTACTTTTTAGCAAGCTACTCAGGCCATTGAAGCCCCAAATGATCCTCAACCTGACCCTAGAGCGGCATTGTTGACAACTCAAGTGAAAGTCTTACAAGAAGGACTCTTTGCTCTCCAATGACTAGCTTACCAGCCTGCCACTCATTTTCCTCTACCCAAAAAAGGAGATTGCTACCTTGGGTTAGAGGGCCAGCCTTGCATCTTTTGTGCCACTACTTTGAATAATCCAGCAGCTGTCACTAATAATATTGCTGATCATCAAGATACACTGGAAAAAGTTCATGATTTGACCACTCTAGAACATTCTTTATCTGCCAAATTATCTTCTTTAACCCTTCAGAAAATTGCTTTGAGCACTCATATAGATGTAATTGCAGGAACTATGTCCTTTTTATAATTGAAAGTGACCAACAATTTCAAACTGGCTGCCAGAGCTGTTATATTAGAGCCCAGAGACATCTCTTCTTTAAGTGCTTTTGAAGAAAGCCTCAACCTCCTTTGAGCCATACAACCAGCTGCTGAATCTGAGGCTGAATTTACATCAATAATCAATATTTTCAATGTTGGCAAAAGCAGTCAGTCCATGTTTTCTCAATTAATCCCAACTACAAGCCCACATTTAAGCAGACATTTTATCCCAAAACCTTCATTGTTGCAGCTTTTCTACCATATATGAAAAACCCTTGAGGAGAGCCACAAAATATTTTAAGAAAGAAAAACATTCTTACATGCTTGCAACCTACTTTTAAAGAGGCTATGATCCATAATCTCTTCTTCATCTACACTTGGGCAGATATTAAACAATTTTTTTAATTGGCAAGTTTGGGAGTGACCTCAGTCTGAAAGTTAAAAATAATGCTTTTATTTATGTTGTCTTTAAATCAAAAAACCCTGGCTGAATTTATAGATCAACTCTACACTGAAATTCAAAAACTCATCAACAGCCAGCAGAAACTATAAGATAGACCTACACTGTATATTTCAATGACCTTAAAGTTGAGTCAATTACTCTTCCTACATTTTAAGGCTCACAAAACTTCTCTTAATATAGTAAAGAGCAGTCAAAATCTTCTCCAGGATATGTGTCTGATTCACAATAGACTGTGATACAAGGAAATAAAGAAAAATAATTCCAGTACTACATCTTGTACTCCACACATAATGACTTTGGGTAATAATGAACAGTTAAAATGTCAAGGATACTACAACTGTGAGAAGATCAGCCATCATTCCATAGTATGTGCCAACCCCTGAGTTGAAGGTGCTGATCCCAAAGAGCAGGTAGAAAAAGAGAAACATAAATAGTCAAAGACACTCTATGTTGACCAACCTCCTGATTCTTCTGCAGATGATGCACTTATGTAATGGTGGAGTCTTTCTGAAATTACTAAAGTGTTGTAAAATGGAGGTTAAAAATCCAAATACTGAAAAGCATTCAACAACAATAAAATTCTCAAGAACAAAATTCATAAATAGTAAACTACAAGTAAAGGCATTGGGGAAGACAACCAAGAAAACTAAATCAAAAATAAAAAGGCAGCAATGTGAAGAAAGGAGACTGGATTTTGCAAATAAATGATTTTGAAAATTGGTCCAACCATTTCTCAATTTCAGGCTCAGAGGAGCAGCAATCAGTGCAGAGATTGCAGACATCATAAAATTGATGCTGCAACTTATGAGAGGCTTTACAAGCATATAGTTGAGCAAAAGATGTACTTTCATGGAGAGATTTTGGCCAAAAACTGATAAAAAACTTTCAAATACCTATGGTTTTATTAAACTACTGTTTAAAGTTACTCCCACCTTTGGCTTTATATAGAGCCATATTTTCCAGATGCACCAAAAGATTATCTGAAATCCTACAAACCCCTGAATTCATTGAGGGACTTGTCACATACAATTGATGAGATACTTTTCTTGTCATATTCCTTGGAAACTTCTGCCCCATTGCCCCAATCCCCTTTCTCAACTGTGAAAGAAACACTTATTAGTTTAGACTGCTTGTTGACCTGGGCTTGCCTTCTTTTAAAGCAGATTTTATGCAACTAATTATTGGTCAGCACATTGATGCCCCCATCCTGTCTTGAGTTTTTAGATTTTAACTATATCAACTCATCCTAACATCCACACACAACCAGAGATGGCTCCAGAAATTATCTCAAAAACTTACACCCCCTGACACAGGTTTAAATTTTTTATCTGACAGCTAATCAGGATAGTCCCATGCTCCTGGTGCTTACTTGGTTACAAAAAATCTCCCTTAAATGACAAGCAGGCCCACTGTGAGTCCCTGATTGTCTATTTTACAAATTAAAGTTTGAAATTTGGGCTCCTGGATATCTGTACCTGGAATCATTCTATTTTAAAAATTTTAGTAAAAATATTAGCCTTCCTTACCTTGAGTCTTTTTGTAGGCTCCCCAGCTCCCTGCTCTGGTCTTTTATAGTAAAAAGTAGAGTTTAGAGCTTACTTCTCCTGGTTTTGCCTTTTCTTTCAAGTTTGAATTTAAAGTTCAAGTTAATAAATTTAAAAAAACTTACTTTAAGTTTGATTTCAGCTTATCTTGAGCAAAAAATTGGGCTTAAAACCCATCCCTGGCCTCTTAAAAACTTCACACATGGGAGAGAGAGGGGGGCTAGACTAATAAAGTCTGGGTCCCATCTTGGTGGAGTCATCAACCAGGATGCTATTCACTTCAGGGCTGGAATGGCAGCTCTAAGAGGCCTCCAGGGAGAAGCAGGCTGGAACAAGGGTGGGAAATAGGCGTTTAAGTCCATAATCAAGGCACCCAACAGCAAACAGAGAACAATCCCAAGTGGGATGGGAATCCAGATTCATAGGGGGAAGTTGCTCAAGGATGGGAGAAAGTGGTTTAAAACCAACATAAGTTTGGTGTTTTTCTGATCTGTGTAAGGAGATTACTCAATGCCAGGCTCCTGGAAAGATGAGAGGTCCTTAGGATAGAGACCCATCCAAGCCAACTTGGCAAATGTGTTAAGGATGGTGGAAACCTGGGTCAGTTGTAAAAGGGGGGTTTGAGAGCAGGCCAGAATTGGGTAAGAGTGTCCTGCAGTCAAGGAGAGTCTATCTCAAATGTCTGAGGTTTTAGTTCATAACAACATAAAGATAGGTACTATGGTCACCCTAAATGACTTAAAGAAAGGAGACAATATTCTGTAGAATGAGTTTCAACAAAAAACTCTGGGCAGACGGGCCACAAGAACTGAGGGGCTCAAGTTGTTATGGGTTTGTTGAGTTAAAGTTTCCAGAGGACAAAGTTGGGATTTTTCTACTTTCTGATGATTCAAACAGGGTTCATATCTTCTTGGATTGGATCCTAACAAAAAAGCACGGGCAGGCAAGCATCAGGGTAGGCAGATCAAAGGAAAGTGGAAGGAGGGGGATGGCGGCAGACGTCAGGACAATAGTCTGTGTTATTAAATTAAAACCACAAAATACAAAGTAAATTTGCAAAAATTAGGAGTTTTATTCAATTAATGAGGAGCCACTTTTGGGGAAGCCTTGGATATGGAATTTAAGAAAAAAGAGAAGTATATTTTATTGGATAATACTTTTGACTTATATAGCTTATGCTGTGGCAGGGATATAAATTGGATCAAAAATAAGGATGGTCATGTGCAGAATGGGTTTAAGTCACTGGATACTTGGACAATTCATGTGATATTGGCTTGTTGCCTTTCTTGGTATGTAGAACTGTATATTAGATTGGCACCAAACCAGGCAATGACTGGATGTTAAGTGTGCTGGCGGTGATCAGAATACCTGTACATCCAGCTCCTCAACACCCCCTTAAGGGGTTACTCTGGTACATCAGGAGGGGGCTTTGTCTTGACAGCTGCCACCTGATGTTCCTGGAGTTGTTTTCTAGTTGGTACTAGCTGAGTCAAGTGTTCTTCTTTGCTGAGGCAAAGGCAGAATCTGTGATACTTTTTGATGACAGGGTCCTTGGCGCCTTGGAACTTAACTAGATAAGTGTTTCTGTCTGGTCTGTATCTGATGACTCTTCCTGGTCCCCTGTGTACTGAATCCAGCTTCTTTCTGTTCCTAGCTAGGACCCAGACAAGGAAGTTGATTGGGAGTGGTTCTTCTGCAGAGGTTATCTTTTGTGCTATGGGACTTTTGGTTTCTGCAATTTTAGCTTTGAGGCATATGTGTTGTAGAGCTAGTGCTTGTTCTACTGTGGGAGGGTTTCCTGGGGGATTTTCACATACAGTTGGTTATTGCAGGTGACTATCTCTAGTTTGTATCCATATGTTAGTTCAAACGGTAAGTAGCCTGTCCCTTGGTTGTTGTGTACCTGAGATACTAATAATGCATGTTTCACATATAGTGGCCATGTGTCTTTGGCTCTGCCATCCATTATTTTCTCAAGGGTTCTGATGAGACTGCCATTTAAGCGTTCAACTCTGCTGTTGGCCTGTGGCCTGTAGGGCAAGGTTGTGGAATGCTTGATATTTTTTGATTTTAAATTGTTATTTACTGCGTATTCTGATAGTTCTGTGGCTTCATCAGTTATGATGTAGTCAGGAGTTCCGTAGTCAGCTATTATTGCCTTGTTGATGAAGCAATTTATTGTTTCTTTCTTGTGATTCTGTGTTGCCCAGCAGATGGGCCAGCATGTAGCAAAGTTGATGGCTACAATTAAGAAGCATTGTTTGGCTTTAGCTTTTGGAAAGGGTCCCACTACGTCCAGCCCCTAAACCTTAAATAGTTCAGGGTCCAGTACTGGATTAACTGTTGGCTGGGGAGCCTTGGTGCTGGCATATTTCTAGCACACTGTGCACTTTTTCAGAACATCAATTATATCTTGTTTGATATTGGGCCACCATACTATCTCTTTTAGCGTGAGGTATAGATTGTTAGCCTTTTTGTGTCCTAGTAGGCAGTGATGTCTCAATATGGTGTCAACTCTTTGTGCAAGTGGGATGTAAGGGACATGTTTGTTGTTAATGATTTGGTATACTGTGCCATTTGATACACGGAAATACTTTTTGTTCCTTACTAATTTATTGTGGGTCAGTTGATGTGTTGAGGGGTCTTTCCCTTTGTTTTATACTCAGTGTTGTATAGTTTTGCCCAGTCAGGGTCCAGGTGGTCAGGGTGATTCTCTCTTGGCTAACATAGCCTAGAGAGAGCATCAGCTGTGACCAGCTCTGCCCGCCTTTTATACTGGATGTCCAGATTGAGCTGCTCCAGCAGGGACATTTATTTGGCTTGTTGCCGTGCAAGTGCGTTCTGAGTTTTGAAATAGATTAAGAACTTATGGTCAGTTAGTACTCAAAAGCTTAAATGTCCTTCTAGATAACATCTCCATTTCTTGCATGCATGTTATATTGCTAGCAATTCCTTATTGTGTATTGGGTACCTCTGCTCAGTGTTAGTTAGTTTTCTACTTCCATAACATACTGTCAGGAAGTCTTGCTGCCCTGGCTGGCAGATGTGTAGTACTGCGCCAATGGCAGTGTCACTGGCATCTGACTCAAGCTTGTAGCACCTGTTGTTATTAGGGTATTGCAAGATTGGTGCTTTGATTAGAGCTTGTTTTAACAATTGGAAATTCTTGACACATTCTGGTGTCCAGATGAATTTCTTTTTGGCATTACCCTTGGTTAGGTCATTGATTGGTGCGGTTAGTTTCCTGAAGTCTTTGATGTATTTCCTTAGGTAAGCTACCATTCCAAGAAAGCACCTAACTTGTTTCACAGAGGTGGGGCATTGCATGTTATTTATGGCTTTTTTTATTTTATCTGGATCTGCTTTGATGCCACCGTCAGAGACAATGAGGCCCAAGAACAGGAGTTCCTTTTTCATAAATTGGCACTTACTAGGCTTAGAGTAGAGTTTGTGCTTTGCAAGTCAATTGAGTGTCTTGCAGACATGCATGAGGTATTCCTCTTTGGTCTTTGAGAATATGATGATATTGTCAAGGTAGCATTATGTATTTGAGAGACTGTTTAGTGCTTGGTTCCTCATAGTGACAAACGTTGCAAGGGTGTTGGTCATCCCAAAGTTCATTTATTCAAGTTGCCCAGACATTTCTGACTGGTACAATGAGCCCATAGGGCCATAAAGAAATGATCAAAAGTCTCATATACAATAATAAAAAGGAAAAAGGAAGAGGGGGCAAGAAAACCTGTAGGGCAGGAGAAAAACCTTGGGTGAAGGAGGAAGGTGTGAAGGGGAAAAGTGCTTTGAGCTATATATCCCACACTGGGGGTAATATAACTTTTAGGATTTTGGATGATGGGTGCCGTCAGTCCAGATTGAAATGTTATTGATCCCAGAAAAAACCAGGCCAGACAAAATTTGGGCCTTTGGCCCGCGTTTTTTTGTTGCTTAATTCCATCTGTTGTGTGGCCAGTGGTGTGTGTGTGGTTTTAAAGGGGCAAGATTTGGGTTAGAACCCCATTTTGGGCCCTAATGACAAAGAACATAAGTTGAAACATGGCAGAAGGACCAGTTGAAATGTGCTGATCTGGAACAATCTGGGCAAAATTCCCTTGGGCTGGCTGCCCACGTTTTTTTGTTGAGCAGCCTGATACACATTTTGTGTGGTAATCTGTGTGCAACTATGGTTTCAGGGACAATGCCTAGGGTTAGCGCCCCCAAAATGGTGGGATGTAATCTTTAGGGCCGGTGCATTGTGAAGTGGTAGATCAAGGGGCTAGTAACTGCTCCAAATTAACCCAGGCTATTAGCCCTTGGGCCTTCTGCCCGGATAGTTTTGTTGGAGGGCTGAGCCTGTTACTGGATGACCCATTATGTTTGTGGCTGAGATAGGGTGCAGAATTGCAAGGCTGTGCCCTCAGTGCAACTGGTAGATCACACATGAGTACCAGTCTGCAGAGAATGTGGCTTTCACATTTTTTAATTGCTGGGCCACAATTTAGAATTGCTGACCTGCCTTGGATTGTGTGGCATTATGTGGTAAAGATATAAAGGGTCTGATGGTGGAATGTGTTGTTCAATGGAAGCAAATAAGGTGCATTTTTGCAGGCTGTGTTTATCCAGAAACTGTGGTCCTTTGGCCCAGGTTTTTTTGGTACCCAATTACTTTCATGCTTGCCTGCTGCTATAGTGAACTCTATTAATCCAGATGCAGCTTCTTATGGTCCATTATTATCTGGGAGAGTCAAGGCCATAAATTGGCCTTTCTCAAAGCAGTTATTAGAACGTCTGGGTCAATTGGTACTGCTTTGAGGTTGCAGGAAATCCTATTCATGCCTGGGACTAGGGCCAGAAGTCCTGCGGAAGAGTTTGTCCCATTGGTGGGTTCTATCAGCCACTATACATTAGTGACCCCACCAAAAGTAGGGCCACTGCTGTCATTGGCTGCTGCATCTTTGGCTTTTTTGGGTGCCCTGGACTGTTTAGGATCCCCTGCCATGTAAGAGGATAGCTTGGTTATTGCAGCAAGTTTGGTTTGGACCTTGCGTCTTGGTCTTTCATTATCCTGTGCAGAAGGTGCCTGCTCCTGATTGGGTGTATCCTGGGTTTGGGCCTGCAGCAAATTCTCTTGGGCCACCCCATTGTGGTGACTATCCAAATAAACTTGGCCCAGGTTAATCATTAATTCCTGGGTATGTGCCAGCTGCAAATTCTCTTGGGCCATCACATTGTGGTGATTATCCAATAAAACTTGGGCTGGGTTGGCCATTAATTCCTGCACTGCCAGTTCTGTAGTTTCCATTGGTTCATCAACCACATTGTCATGAACTGCCTGGGTCTCATGTGCAGGCGTTTGCATGGGTTGAGGTGCCTCTTCTTGGGCACATTCTGTCTCCTTGATTGGTTGAGGCTGAGACAAATTTTGAGCCTTTGCATGAGTCTTTTTCTGGCAGGATGTGATTGGTTTTACAACTGCATACTCAGCCATGGTGCCCCAGGTCAAGGCTACAAAATCATTGGATTGGGACCTAGTTGGTTCACTATTCTGGTGCTCCTTGGGGGTGTCTTGTTCCACAGTCTGGACTCCTGCTATGGTTGTAGGGCAAAGGGCCTCTCTGTGGCCAAGGGCTGAGCACAGCACACAGATGGGCAGAGTTTGCTCAGGGAATACCTTGAACTAGTTACTAAGGGTGCCATCCTTCTTGAGAATGGTTGCGTGACGGGAAATAGATGACAAGCTGTCATCTGCAAAGGGTTTGATCATGGCCATGGTTTTTGGTGTGGTCAGGTGGCCCATGTAAGGATTCTTGAGCAGTTCAAACTGCACTATTTCTCCATACTTGGCCAGCCCTTCCTTGAGCTGGGGTTTGACCTCCCCTCTGGGCATGTCTAATGGCAAGGCCTCAAAAGACATAAAGAGGGTGGCATCTTGATTGAACCAAGTGCAGGTGGTTAGTAGGACTTTCTGGGTTTTCTTACCCTTGGGGTCAGTGATATCAAGAGTGAAGGTTTCCTCAGCTGCCTGATCAGCATCTGCTTTACAGAGGAAGCCAAGATCAAAGAAGTCCTTCATTGGGCTTTGGTGAAGTGACACAGCCTTGGGGTATGCTGTGGCAACTGCTTTTGCTGCCTCCTGGAACTGAGTGGGGTTGCCTCCAAAGTTGACTCTGATCCCATGATGTACAGGAGACTTGGGGAGTGCTCTTGTAATGTCTTGGAACCAGCGTTCAGAGGTCACAAACTTCATCCATCCTTCTGAAGGAACAAATGGTCCCTTCTTGGTGGTTCTTATGGGGCTCACCAGTTGGCCCTTGACAGGGCGTTTCTGGCCCTGGACCACCTTGGCCCAGGATCTGGAGTTGTTGGTTGCCATACCTTTCTTACCTATAATAAAAGCCTATAGTAAATGTAAAATATTATGCACTTTGATTGCTTTATTAATGCTTAGATTTCAAAAAGTGGAGCTAAGCTGTGAAAGAAAGGTGCCATCCCAAAGTTCATTACCCTACATTCAAAAGATCCAAATTGTGTACAGAACACAGTTTTTGGTATGTCCTTTTCTTTTACTTCAACTTGGTTGTAACCTGAGTTGAGGTCAATTTTGGAGAAAAATTTGGCTCCAGAAAGTCTTGCAAACAGACCCTCTATGAGTGGGAGGGGATATTTATTCTTTACTGTGCTTGCATTGAGAGCTCTGTAGTCTGTTACTAGGCAGAGTGAGCCTTCCTTTTTTATTTACAAAGAAAACTGCTGCCCCCATGGGGATTCTGATGGGCAAATGAAGCCTTTAGCTAGGCTATCCTTAATGTGACTTTTGAGGGTTTGTGTCTCCATGGGGGAGATTCTGTAGAGGAGTGCAGCTTTGGGCATAGTCTTGCATAGGTCAATGCCATGTTTGACCCTCCGTTTGGGGGGGGGGGTAGCTCTGTGAGCTCTTCCTTAAATACATGAGTGTATTAATTTAGGAGTGCTGAAAGCTCTGGGGATTGGATTTTGGTTGTTTGCATGTTATTGAGTTTGGTGTACCTCATTATGTGGAGGGTACTGTCTTTGATTAGACGCTCCAAGTTGTCCTAATTTATGACTTGGACAAATACTGTGTCTCTTAGGATGAGATTGTTAGGTTCTTTGAGGATGTTGAAATTGACTCCGTTGCGTTTGATGGTCATGGTTTTTGTTTTCCAACATACGCTGGGGTTCACTCTGGTGAACCAGTCCATGCCTGCTACAATGTTGTAGTTTATGTTGTTCATGACAAGTCCTTTGATAGACGTTTGCATGTCTTGGAGGTCAATTCTGAAGGGAGTTGTTTTGCCTTCAAGTAGAACCTTTGATTTGTCTGCCATTCTGGCATATTTGAAGTTGGATTTGACAACTAGTAACTTGTATTTGATTACAAATGGTTTGCTAACCATGGTGTGTTGTGCACCAGAGTTAAATATAATTTTATGTTTATGAGATTTATAAGTGTATGGGTAGACAAGAATTTGTGAGCAATCATTAATTTTTACATTCATAAAGATAGAAGGTTGTAAGACAAGTTGGATGTGAAAAGCAAAGTTCGTGCCTGGGTACAATTTCTTGTTGGTTTGGGGGGGGGAGACATGGGCACTTAAGCTTGTTCCCCCTCCTCTTTCCCTGCTCCTCTGTTTTGAGACCTTTGAGTTAAGAGAATGTGGGGTCAGATTCATAGTGGGTTGTTGTTTCAGCATTGTTCACTTTGGCAGTGTCCTCTTTCTTGGGACGGGAGCAGTTTGCACTCTGGCTGCAATTGTCATTGTTTCAATTGGAGTTGTCTTTGTTATGATTGGTGGTTTGGCGCTTGTTGCCATTAGAATTGTATCTGTCATTGCTGTTTGAGGAGTGGTTGTCATTGTGTGCAGCATATTTCATGTTTGCACGTTTTTCTGCACGCTTGGCTTCTGCAATGAGTGCAGGCATGGAGGTGTTGGCCTCTGGGCAGATGAGGGCAGCAACTGAGGGTTTAGTTCCATTGATTAATGAAGCTCTTGTGTACACATTGTCAGCTTGTGCTAGGTTTTGAATTTTGCAACATATCTCTTCAAATTATTGGCGTAAGCTGTGACAGAAGTCTTTTGAGGAAAATTTCTGAGCACATTGCAATGTCTTGGAGGGATTCAGTGGCGCAGAAATTGTGGGTGATGTCTGCTTTGAACTCTTCCCAGTTGTTGAGCTGTTTGTCAGTTTTTGAGCCAGCCCAAGTGGTAAACCAGTTAGCTGTGACCTTGTACAGGCGCTTGCTGGCTTCCTGGACCCATTTTTTTGTGAAGAATGCAGCTGGCGCAGAGTTTAGTGGCTGAGTTGTCCAGTCAGTTGATGACGTTTTTTGGTTTTACCAAAGAGCTTGTTGATACCAATGTACTTGGTGTTGGTAACTTTGCCTGTAATAGGCAGTTGTGTATTTGTTTGTGGTTAGAGAGAGCAACTGTATTGAATTATCTTGGCACATGCTTTGGGCATGACCTGTCAGGAATGACAATTTGGATGCTCCTGAATCTCAAAATATGGAACCAGAGTTAAAACCTGGACAAAACCCTTCACAGACTGCCAGAATCAAAGGCTGGGAACCCAATAAGCTACTATCAATTGATAAAGTTGTTTCTAACCTGCCAGGACCCAAACCTTTAGCCGTCACACAGGATTCTGCAAGCAAACCACCAGTGCAAGATGCCAGGAATTCCCCCAAGGTGCCAACACCCAACACTGACGGTTTGCTTGGTGAAATGCGCAAGTTTCCCAATGAAAGTTACTCTGAACTCCCCTGAAGCCCAGGAAGAGGCACTGAACCTGAAGAGGCACCCAATACCCAAATCAACAAACAGAAGGACTTGAAGTCTTCTCATCCCAAAGTGGCCAGCAGCAAACCACCAGTGCTGAGCGCCACACAGCTATCTAAGACCTCCAATGCCAAACCACCCAAGCTCAGAAAACCTAACCAGGAAATGAAGCCTGGCAATGTGGTATAAATACCTGACAGACCAAGATCAATTCCCATTGTCCTTTTTAAATAGAGATTATGAGATATTGGTTTCCCCAATTATTGCCATATTTTATTCTTGTCATCTTCCAGTAACTCAAAGATCATCTGACCCTACTGCAAGCCCACCAGCCACGTACCGCCCACAAGGTGTCCCCTTTGGTCCTGTTCATTTCACAGAATACCCCTTAAAACCTGAGTACAAGGACTACACTGCCAACAACATACTAGCCCGGAATTCCTTGGCCAGAACTACAGAGTTAACCAGATACAACCAAAAAGGCCCTTGGTACGTTACCAAACCCTGTCTGTTCAGAGATAAATACAACTTCCTACCTGCCTACCAATTAGACATGGAACCACCTGTCACCCCCAAACCAATGCCTGCCTCCGCTGCTGAGCTCCCGCTGGACCATACCAACAAGCTTTTTGGAACCGCATATATTACTCTCACAGGAGTAATAGATAATATTGTCCCTGCCGCCAGTCTGTGGTTGCGAGTAGGCAAGTTAATGTCCTACCTCATTAAGTTAGTGCCAATCCTTTGGTGGGCCCTGCCCACCCAGTCCGCAACCCACCAGTTCTCAAACGCTAGCAAGCCGGCAGATCAGGGTTGGTTCCCTGACATGACCAGTCCTTTGAATACAGTGCATCCACTAGGTATATATTTGTTGATATTGTGGACGCGTAAGTACGTCTTCCAGGTATCCTGAGATGTAGCCTGGTTTAGTACGTGAGCAAAGATGAACAGGTTCTGTTGAGTCATTCTTTTATTCATAGGCGTGGTCAAAAACTGTAGCTGCTATGAGTGATGAGGAGCAACTTTTGGGGAAGCTTTGAATATAGATTTAAGAAGAAGAGAAGTATCTTTTATTGGATAATACTTTGACTTATATAGCTTGTGCTGTGGCAGGGATATAAATCAGATCAAAGATAAGGATGATCATGTGCAGAATGGGTTTGAGTCACTGGATACTTGGACAATTCATGTGATATTGGCTTGTTGCCTTTCTTGGTATGTAGAACTGTATATTAGATTGGCACCAAACCAGGCAATGGATGGATGTTAAGTGTGCTGGCGGTGACCAGAATACCCATACATCCAGCTCCTTGACACAATAATTAGAATTGGTAAGCAAGTAACCTGATGTCCCTTGCTTCCATTATATGCATTGGAGGGGTAATGGTACCAGGGGTCTTATAGGAGGGGTTTTGGAAGCAGCAGGAGGGAACCAGTTAAATGTGTCAACCTAATCTATCCATAGACTGGGCCCAAGAAATAGGAGCAATAGGCTCAGGTGCAGGGAGCAGTAGCCTGGTTGGCTAGGCACACTCTGAGGATTCAGGCAAAACATTACCATTGATGCTTTCCTTTGGCAACACAGCTGGAATGTCCCTAGAACCATTTTCTTTGGGCCAAGAGACCCTCAGACCAGAGGAATTATTTGACTAGAATTCCACTGTGTAGAATCTTATATTCAAATTTCCTGGGCGCAAGCTGGGTGAACCCAGTAAAGTGAGGGCCACATTTTACTGTTGTCCTACCAATTACTTTAAGGCAGGATGGCACTAGGAGAGCAAACAATCTAACTGGATTAATATCTCTGTAGTGAGAGGAGACTCCAAAGAAGGAGGGGGAGTTTTGGTTGTAAAGGCCAGCATAAAACGCTCATCCACAGTATCAACAAGATCCTTGTTGTAAATGTGATAATCAATAATGAATTTTATGGAAATTAAGTTCAAAGTCATATCCAGATCCAGATGTAATTACACATTAGGTAATCACACAATCAATCAAGTGAGAACTTGTGGATACCAGAGATTTCTGGATTTTGCTCAAATCTTTTCAGAAATTGGGTCACTCAAAGGTTCTGCTTAGGTGTAATCAACAATTTATCCAATTCCAGAATTAGAGCACACATTTGGAGTTTGAGCCCGGAAGACTAAATGGAGGTGGCATCAAAAATCTGATTGCCCAATCAATTCTTACAGCTGGATGTAAATTGATAGCTAATATTGACACTGATACCAAATTTGGGTTTGACACCAAGCCTGGCCATAATTCCCCATTTCTCCAATTCCCCTCTTCCCAATTTCCTACCCCCTTTATATATAATTAGCAATATATAAATCAGACAAGCTTTACCCCCAATCTAAGTGTTCACTCCTATTTGGATTTACTACCCTACTTTCAGGTATAGTAATTGAACAATTACAAGGGCTAACTCTTATTCAGTATACTCCAACAGTCTGAATACATAACATTTGGCGCTCATGGCAATTTTTAAACAAGCAACTGGTCCCCCTCACCCCCAGGGCTCCTTATTGGTGGAGGGAGGACTACCTTGTGGCAATACTAATGCCCATCTAGACCTACATAGTGGTCTTGCCCAGCTGCAACAATTTATGAATGACGTACCCCGGTCCTTATCACTTGATAATTGAAGCCCCCTGCTATTGACTGCACCTGCACCCATGGAAGTGGACGCCAATGCCAGTCTCTCTGAAGAAGCCATCCAGCAGTCCATGACCAGAATGATTAATGTAGCAGACAAAAAGGACCAGCAATTGCATTTCCTGGTTATTCAACATCCATCTGCCAAAGTCTTCATGTAGAGATTTCTCAACATAAGCTTGGTAAACCTTGAACAACTCTATAAGAATCTTTGAACTGCCAAGCATGTGAAGGACTATATCCAACGTTTTGTATATCCAGCCATTTGCCACAACCAAGTGCACTTGAGAAGCCTACATAGCCTGATCAGGACCAAGGAACACTATTGAGAAACCAACAATAATTCCTCCAGCTTCTATACAACAATCTGTCCACCAACTTTGAATTAATGAACAACCTGCTTTTGGAAGTTGTGATGATACAGAAAAGTATTATCCCCTGATCCAAAGCCACCAAACAGGGACTGAACTCCCTATTCCCCCACCAAGTAATCCAGACTCTCTGTCACCAAGGATTGGACTCCAACTGGATTGCCACAGTGGCAGCACACATCAGAGAGAACAGACCTGTTATCTGCAAGCTTGTCCAAGGGGTGACAATCTTGAGTCAACGCCTGGCAGCACTTCCCTTAGTGGGCCCCAAACAACCTATGGTGTCTACTCCTTCTCCTTCAAATGCAATTATTAATAGGAATATCTTAGAACTTTATGATCCTTTATCAAAGATGTAACATGAAGTAAGGGAAGCTTGTATTGACTTGACCTTTATCTATAGAGAGTTTGGCTAATTCAGTAACAAGGTTGATGGATTCCAGGATGAGAAGACCACCTTGTCTAGCTGGTGTCAAAGCCAAGACAAAATCATTAATGAGAAGATTATAAACTCCAAGAGGCACTGAGCAACCAGGAGAATCAGATAGGCCTACCAGAAGAGGACTTAGATGTCACTTGTCTGGAGAACCAAGCCTACACTGACAAACTGGATGAGCACAAGGCTCTGATGGCTTCTATCCAGGATCAGTTGGAAAGAGTGAACAACAAACTGGCTTCCTTGGAACATAAGGTGGATAGCCTCTCTATCCTGCACAATCTCATGGAGACTGGACGTCAGTCCTAAGCCAGCTATCAGAACTCCTCCGGGAAAGAGGAGTATCACAGCCTTGTATGGTGAGGAAGTGACCAACCAGAGGCTTTCACGTTCTATTTGAGTATTAGAAGTGGGGACATAGAATGTCGGTTCATCAGTGGTTACCATTGAAGATACAGTACAAGACCTTGAAGCATGACAGGAAGAGGCTTGCAAGGCTGCATCTAAAGCACACTTTACTGCCTCCAAGGCTAACTGCAACAGACCTGCTTTCACTAGTTGGCAGGCTGCACCAGCTGCAACTGTTTCCCGTAACCCTTTGCCCTTTTTCAAACCAGCCAAACTCCCCAGGGTTGACAGAAAGAGTAATGTAGCTATGTTCCTCTGGCTATATAAGAAATCAATGTATGGGGCAGATGAGGCTATGAAGAACGCTACCATAATCAACTTCCTGGACACTGACAAAAAGATGTTGATACTATCCAACCTCCCAGAAAATGGCTGGACTTACGCCAATATCTTTTGGGCATTAATGGAAGAGTTTGATAGCCAGGAAGCTCTCCTAGGACAGAAGATGGAATTTGAAGATACTAAACTTAAGATGGGAGAAACCTTGGAGGACTTTACTTCCAGATTCTACTCAGAAGCACAGAATTTGGCTTCCATAAAGGTGGTGTCATTCATTGATGTGCAGTCAGCGCTTCTCAATGCGGTACAGGTCAACAGAGAACTATTGATTGCCCTAAAATCTGGGATTTACACCGCCCATACAGTCCCTGAACTAATCCAACTGTTACAAACTTACAAGGAGGAGTTCAATGTCCCCTTACCTAAAGGAACCATCAAACCTCCTACAGAGAGTAGACCCAGAAACTTCAGTGCTGAAGGTCCAAAGATTGTTGAGCCCAATCATGGTAATCTGAATAACTTGGCCTGGCTTTGATTTAAGTACAACAAACCTGGGCACCTCTCCTGGGACTGTAAATCTCCCTGTAAGGTTTTGGTGATTGGCACAGAACCAGAAGAGGAGGACTACACCAAGGACATTGACATTGAGGAGGACAATGAGGACCAGTCAAAAAACTACTAAGCATCCAGGACAAGGAGAAATTCTTGGATGCCTTTGTAGTTTTGACACCCTCATTCCCCCATACTGCTGCCCCCCAACAAACCTGCTCAGAGGCTTGCTGTCTCACAATCTTCTGAGTTGAAATTAAAGGAAGAAATCTCCCTGAGTGGCTTCTACTCCCAACCAATACACGAGAATACTGACTCTGAAGGAGTTCAAGAGGACCTCCTACATCAAGTTTAAACAGTTAACACTCAAACTGATTGGACTACGCTGAGCCCTGAGGTGGTCATCCCATGGATAGCTCAGAAAACAGTCTATTTACTGTATGCTGAAAAGCTGGCTCAACCAGGTGCCAAAGTCACCCACAAAGAGGACAGCACTGAACAACTGACCAAGCTTCTGCATACATTTAACGTCTCAGCCCCTCTAGAATCCCTCAAGGAAGTAAGCCCAGCTGTAGGAGCTGTCATGGCTGTCTTTCTAGAGAAGTTCAAAGGACTGAGCATGCACCAGGTCTCCAAGATTTTGGAGATCAGAGAAGACTGCCAGGATTGTACCTATATCAACCTGGTAGTGAACAAAACACACATCAGAGCTATATTGGATACTGGTGCTCCAGGGAACATTACATCCTTGCGGCTGGTCAAGAAGCTAAAGCTGGCACTGGACTTAGCCTACCATGAAGAGTTTGGTACGGCTGGGCCACAGAACACTAGAGCAAAAGGAGCTTACTCTTCTCTTCCTCTTTGCTTTGGAAAACTAATTGTCACTGCCCTTGCCATAGTTCTGGAGAATAACAGCTATGACATTCTTATTGGAACTAGCTTTATGGTCCAGTATGGCACCATGACCAACCATGGGGACCACACCTTTAGAATCTTGGGCCACTCCATTCCCATGTTCTATCACAGTGATTGCCCTTCAGACATGCCCTTACGTTGGTTGCACTACATCAACCTAGAATATGTAGATGAAAAATTACCAGTACCCTATACCCTGCACAGTAATAGGGCTAAGGTGCTCCCTCTCTTGGTTGGAGAGGCCAAGGGCATTCATGTGTATGTGTCTTCCACAGTGGTCATCTCACCAGGCTCACAAGTGATACATAACACTGTTCTATCACTTGCACTCCCTACTGGTACTCACAGGGAGATCTTTGGAATTCCCAATGCATCCAGGTTGGAACCCTGGATTGCGCCAGGGATTATCATGGCTAACAACCAGAATATTCTGGTGTTGCTGGCTAACATGAGCCAACAGCCAATGACTGTCTTCAAGTACTAACTGCTGGGTCATATACAGCTAGAAAAACATGGTAACCCACAGGAACCTCCCCTTTGCTGACTTCTCAGAGTTGGGCCTGGCCTGTAAGCAACCTAGAGTCCTGTCAGTCATAAGCTGTGATTAACTATCAGGCCTTTCAGAAGAGCAAAATGACCTAGCTATGGACCTCTTTGCTTAATATAGGAACATTTTTGCTAAGGATGACTATGACCTTTGAAAGGCAGTGGACGTAGTGCATCACATTGATACCCAGGATAGTCCCCCAATTTGCTCTAGACCAATACAACATAATCAAGCTAACCATGCTGTGGCCAACAAAGAGATCCAGAAACTACTGGGTACTGGACTCCTGGTTCCCAGCAAGAGTTCTTGGGCTGCCCCCTGCTGATTTTCAAGAAGAAGGATGGTAGTAATCAAGTGGTGATTGACTACCACAGCCTGAATTCCGTTACCAAAAAGGACTCCTATCTCCTTCCTTGCATTGATGATACATTGGATTGGCTGGGAGGTGCCAATTTCTTTAGCACTATGGATCTTATCAGTGGGTATTGGAAAATTGACCTGCCACCTGCTGACCAAGAGAAATGCACCATCATTACAGACCAAGGGCTTTTTCAACCAACCAGGATGCCCCAAGGTCTGTCAAATGTGTTGGCCACCTTCCAAAGAGCTATGGACGCTGTGATGAGGGCCTCAAACTCTCTTATGTCCTGGTCTATCTTGACAACATTAATGTCTTCTACTGCACCTTCAATGAACATCTGGTGCACCTGTAAGAAGAGTTCAAATGCCTTCTGGCTGCCCAATTGAAGCTGAAGCCAAGAAAGTGTAACTTCTTCAAGGAACACTTGGAGTTCCTTCAGTTCATCATCAGTTGCAACAGACTTTGCCCTGTGCCCCTCAAGGTTGAGATCATTGAAAAGATGCAGGTGCCTTCCAGCAAGAGAGATGTCCACATTATTTTAGGGATGATAGTGTATTATCACCAATTTATACTCAACTTTGCTACACTGGGTGACACACTGTTCCAACTCCTTTGAGCTGATGCGTAATTCTTCTGAAGCCCGGTGTGTCAAACAGCCTTTGACACACTAAATAAGACTCTCAATGTGGCCCCTGTACTTGCCTATCCAAACTTTCCCAGGCCCTTTATGGTACACATCAACACTAGTCTGTAAGAAATTGGTAGGGTACTCTCTCAGTGTCAGGAAGCTAGGTATAGGTAGAGGCATTAGGTGACTCAGGACGGGGTACCACCAGGCCAGTGGGTAATGCCCACCATAGGATGGGTGCTAACTTGATAATATAGGATACAGATTGTCCAAGCAAGGACCAGGGCCCTGAGTCAGGCACCATAGTGTCTACCATTCCCATCAAAGTAATGTATAATACTCCAAACAGTTGAGTGGACATGGTTTTGGCATCAGTGGGGGATTTCATTGGACGGTCAGGTTGCAGGGTTAAGGGCAGAGTCATGGGGACAAAGTAGGCAGGCAGATAATTGTACTTGTCTTTTACAATCTTGGCGGCCTCTTGTACAACTTTCCTTTGTGTCCTATGTATTTGGTTTCTCTAGTCCTTGCCAAGGGATCAGCAATGAGGATGGTCTCCAAGTTGTACTCCAAGTAGGTGGGGTTAGGCGGGTATTTGGTAAAATGCACAGGTCTAAAGGGGATCCAGGGGGACAGTATAGTTCCTGAGGAGGGTTGGCAGGTTGGTCTCTGGAGGGGGTGGTTGCATGATTGTCTACTTGGCCAGAGTTGAGATGAAAGATAACTAAGACTAGATAGGATAGAATTTGTTTGAACCAAAGATTCATAAACTTTATCATCAAAAATGACAATATGGTCATCACCATACCGCCAGGGCTTTTATACCATGTGATTTTGCTTCTTTGCTTTTTGTAAACCTAGGCCTGTGAACAATTTTCTGGCAAGACATGGATCTTGGCTTTGGGGTTCAAGGGCGGCAGATCCTAGTTGTACTTTCTCTGATGAACAGAAGTGGCAATGCTTTGTCCCACTGCTACTGTTTACCACATCACCTGAGCAGTCAAATTGTATTACCCATTCTGGAATGGATACTGGCATTAGCTGGTGATCATTGGCAGGACTGGCAGGAGGCCTTGTTGTAACCTGCTTTAGGCAAGCTACAACTTCTACATAGTTCTGGGTCCTCAGTGGCATAAGGTTAACAGCAAACTGATGACCATTTGGGGAATCATCCTTAAGAGTCTGACGGGTCTCAGAGCAATTCAAAAACTTGGGTTTGCAACTCAGCAAGTTGGCGGGTCCCTGTCCATCCTGGGTGACTCAATTAGCCTTTGGAGGGTCAGGGTTTGATTCCAGGGTTTCCAATGTTAATATTGAACTTCCAGTCTAAACACTTGGCAGGCTGGCAGGTTCACGTTCCTCCTGGTTGGGGCAAGGCATCTCTGGAAGGCCAGGGTTTGGCCCAACTGGCAGTCTGGTGGGCTTCTGTCTACCCTGGTCAACACAAGGCTTTTCCTGAGGCCCGGGGTTCAATTCCTGGGTTTTCAATACAAGTATTAAAATGTTGTTCATGACACTCAGCTGGACTCAGATGGTCTGGAACACCCATTAGGATACTGCTCCTGCACTCTCAATAGTCACAGGAGAAATTATACAGTCACTGAGTCTGAACGCTTGGCTGTGATTTACTCCTACAAAAAATTCAGGGTGTACCTTCATGGGGTACACTTTACAGTAGGGAAAGACCAGCTTTTCTCTAATGGATAAAGGCGTTGAAGAATCCAGAAGGTTAACTGCACATTGGGCCATCAAGCTGTAGGCATACAACTATGAGATCATTCACCAAGCTGGAGCAATCCACCAAAATGCTGACTGCCTCTCCCACTTGCCTACTGATGTCTTAGTCTCCCCCATGGCCAACATTCTCTATGATAAGCTCGTGGAGGATCATTCTTTGTGGAGGGTGAGCCAGTAGAGATACAGAGGGCTCCCAAGAAGTTAGCTGTTGACACCAAGGTCTTCAAGGGATGACTCCTAAAGCTCTGCAGGGACTCCTTGCTGTCTTACATACTGTTAGGATTGACAATTCATTACCCCGGGAAACCTGGGCCCAAGGGTGGGATTTGAACCCTGAACCTACATTCCTGCGGGCCGCTGGGCCCATGGACCAAGGGCCTGCCCGCATTTTTTTGGGATCAAGCCCCTGCAAGCTGAGGCTCCCGCTAAGTCCTGAAGCCAGATTCCCTGCACCAGCTCAACCATGGTGGCGCCCAAAGAGGAGCCTCTCAAATTGCCTAATGGAAGCAGAGATGGCGCCTATGTGAATTTCATGAGTTTGAAGTCCTCTCAAGTAACCAATCAAACCCTACTACCAAAGATAAACCCGGGCTTTGAGCCCAACCCTGTGACCACAGCAAAGAATCAAGAAAATTGAGTGACCAAATTGGATGTTCTGACCAATGAGAGAACACCCAGCCAAGGTGCCATTTTGCCGCTCTCACACCCGGGCCCTCTGGCTGCCCGCCTGCACTTTTTCCAATATTTTGATAAAGCCCTGATGGAAAATACTAAGTTTGGAGGTGGAATGCTATATATGCCTATAGATTCTGCACTCAAACCTTATTGCCATTTTTAAATAAAGGTTATGTTACTTTGGTTCTTAAAGCTATTGCCATATTTTGTATTTGCCGTCTATCAATTCAGTTTGAGATCTCCCGGCCCTCCTGCCCCACCACCCAAAGTTTTCTGTCCATCTGGTGCACCCTTTAGGCCTGTTCACTTCACTGATTATCCCTTGAATCCCAAATATAAGGATTATACACCAGAGAAACTCCTCAAACTTGACCCGCTAGCCCGCATCCAATCCGCTATTAGATATAACCGCCAAGGCCCGTGGATATTCTCTACCCCAAAACTATTTAGAGGAAAATTCAATTATCTCCTGGTCTACAATATCTATATGGAACCGCCTGTAACACCCAAACCAATGCCAGCCTCTTCACCCAACCTTCCAACCAACCATACCAGCAAGCTTTTTGGAATAGTGTACATCACCCTCATAGGGGTGGTGGACACCATTGTACCGGCCGCCAGCCCATGGTCTTGGGTGGGAAAGTCTGCTTCCTACCTTCTAAAGTTAGCTCCTCTCTTGTGATGGGCCCTGCCCGCAAAAACCCCGGCCCAAGTTACCCCCAGAAACAGCGGGCCAGCTGCCCGAGACTGGGTCCCTGACACATAAACCCATCCCTACAATTGAACTCAGGGATAGCTGCAAACAAGACTACTGGGCATGGTGGTATTCAGAAGAAGCTAGCAGTATTACTACAACATTGCTTTTGGAAGGAATGTACACAGATGTAGTGAAGACTTTAGCCTCCTGCCATGACTAACATTGAGCACCCAAAAGTAGCCAAGTTCCTGTACAGACTAGTTCAACCTGGGGTTGCCTTTCATACGGTGTCTATTGACGTAGTGGGTCCTCTGCCAGTCACCAACAGCAAGAACAAGTTCATCATTGTAGCTGTGGACCACCTGATCAAATGGGAGAAGTTAAGGCTATTCCTAACCAGACTTCCCTGACCACCACTACATTTATACTGGAGAACATAATATACAAGCATGGTTGTTCCCAAGTACTGTTGACAGACAAAGGCACCAACTTTACCAGCTATATGATTCCCCGCCTAAATCAGCTGATGGAGATACATGGTACACTATCTACTCCCTACCATTCACAGACAAATGGTATGGTAGAACACACAAATGGAAGTCTGGTAAAGATGCTTTAAAAGCTTAGCCACCAACAAGAGACTTAATGGGACATCTTCTTGCTAGCTTCAACCTCTGTGTACAACATTGGCTACCATTGGGCTACAGGAACACCACCCTTTCAGCTACTCTACAGGCAAAAACCAGGACTGCCACCCCTGCTATACTTGTTGTTAAAATCTAGCCTAGCAAGGTCCTGTTCAAGTCATCCAAAAGACTGGTCCTGACTCATATACATTGAAGCAGCCAGCCTCTGGGCAATTGATTACTAGAGTGCATGTAAAGTATATGTGTGCTGCTCCTAGTAGTCAAGAGTAAGCCCCAATGAGGACAACAACCCAAAAAAAGCCCAATGAAAAAACCCATGGGTTGTTGTCCAGGTTGCCAAAACCAAAATATATATAAGGGAAATTCAATTGGTAAGAGTTCTTTATTGTTGGGATACCTGTTACAGAAGTAATAAATTTGAATCCCCAAGCGGTATTTGAACCTGTTCCAAGCCACTAGGTGGGGGGAGCGGGTGGCAGGGGCTTGCCCCCACCTGGATTTGCTTCAAAAAGAAAATGTCCAGGTGCAGGAACCACTCCTGCCCTGACAGTAGCTGCAGGGCCCATTATGAGCCCCAAAAGCTATGTCTAAGCCTTGGTGGGGTTGGCTAGGCCTGGGCAGGCTAAATTTAGGGCAACAGTGGCAAACTCAACTGTAGGAATGCAAAAGTGAGAATTCAAAGGTGAGAATCTAAAAGTGGTTAAGTTGACAATTTTAAAATTTCAAAATTAAATTAAAAAAGATCATCTGAAATTAAAATTATTATGGACATATAAAATACTTTTTATTCATTCTATCAACTAGAAAATTCAAGAAAAATTAGTTAATTTATTATAAAAAGCCATTTTGAAAAATTTAAAATTGTCAACTTGGCCACTTTTAGATTCTCACTTCTGAATTCTCACTTTTGCATTCCTACAGTCAATTTTGCCACTGTTGTCAAATTTAGCTGCCCAGAACTCCCAGTTCAAGCCCACACTTCTTTTATTAATTTGGGGTTCTCAAATGGGAACCCCTTTTTTAATTAAGTTTTTTTGCCTCAGAAATGCCTGTCAAGCCAGTCTAAAAATGGTAGTCAAATTGAAAAAACCCCAAAATCCCTGTAGCCAAATCTACCAGAACCAATGGCCAGCCAAGCCAAGATGGACCATCAAAAAGCCAAACAACTGTTCCTGAAAACCCCAAAAATGACCATGAAGCAGCCAAAAAAACAGCAGAACCTGAGATGCCAAGCCTTGCCACACAGATAGCACCAGAAGAATGCCCAGAGGCACCTGCATGTGAGTAAGTATATAAATCAGAAGCACTTGAAAAAGTTCTGTATCATCATCCTTACTAAATAAAGTTGTTATGAACCTTTGGTTCACCAATCTGTTTCCATACCTATTTTTGATACTCTTCCATCTGCATACACCCAAGCGTCAGTACCCATCTACTGAGATAGATAGCCAGACTTCAGTTGATAAAACCAAAGCCTTTGACTACTACTGCCCAACTAACGCTTCATTTGGCCCTGTGCATTTCACTGAGTATCCTGCCAATCCTGACCACAAACCCTGGACATTGGAAGACTTGCAGTGGTACACCCGCCCAAACGCTCCCAAGGAACCCTACCAAATTGTCCAAGACGGCAAAGCAATCACCATCTACTCTTTGATCTTCAAAGGGAAGTACAACAATCCTGCCGCCTACTTGGTCCCCATGGAACCGCCCCCAACACCCAAACCAACCATCTCAACCCCCCACTTCTGATGCCTCTGGCCAGAGTAGTCAATTCCTGGGAGTGCTTTACCTTGCGCTCACGAGATTGATTGACTCTGCCTTGCTGGTGGCTGGACCCTGGGCTGTGGCTAGGAAGGCCCTCTCCTACTTGATAAAGTTAGGTCCCATCATCTGGTGGGCCATGCCTGTACCTGCATCTGCCCCTCCCTCACCTGAAGGGGCGTCACAGTACTCCTGGTATCCTGACAATACCAGGCCCTGCATATACTGGACCAATTGAACTAAGGCCTGAACCACGGCCAAGTAACAAAGTTGGTTCCCAGGAGAGTCACAAAGACAATGTCCAAGGATAGAACACTGAAGACCCACAAAGCGCTGCACCCAGTTGACCCCCCACAGCCACAGGAAAAGACATACCAATAAGGAGGCAATCCCACAAGAGAGATTCCCGGAGCACATACTCATTAGGGTCTTCCCACCTACTGGTAGTATACTCTAAAAAGCCAGTCAAGAAAGGCAGCCATGTTGTACTCATTAGTGAGGCAGTACTTGTTAGCATCACAAAGTACCAAGTTCCCAGCAAGGACCATGGCAACCAGATGACCATCACAGGTAGAATCCACCCCCTTCAAAGTAGCCTGAAATGTACTTCAAAGCCTCTGTTTGAAGTTATCTATAGCCACCTAACCCTCCACCTGAGTAATAGTCTGACCAGGCATGGTATAGGCCCTGACTACTTCCTTGAGAATAGCTGATACATTAGCCTGCTGAGTGGCACTGAGCTGCTGGTCACAAAAGGAAAAACCCCAAAGATGGCTCTCCAATTACTCCTCCACCCATTGAACAGAAAACCACTAATGAATTGTGTTCCCTTCTTCCAGCTTAACTTGTGTGATGATCTGAGGCTGACTGAGAGCCAGGAATAAGGAAGCAAACAAAGGATCAGTCCCTTCCAAGGTTAAATTGGGAATTGACTCCCTCTGGAACTTAGCAGTCAAGTCCAAGTACTGCCCATCCAAATCCATCATGGGCATCAGCTGGTTCAGAGCCTGACTTCTTGCACCAGGGGTTCTTCTGGCTTGTGCTACATTAGTTGGGGCTAGTCCTCTATTTGGAATGACCACCTGTATAGTCTTTTTTTAGGCTTTGGTGTTCTCAAAGAATAATGGTGAACCATACCACTACCTGGGGTCCTGAAGGTGTTTTTAAACCCTGTAATCTATTCCAGTGGCAGGAAATGCCACAAATGTGATAATCAATGATGGATTTGATGGAAATTAAGTTCAAATTCAGATCCAGATGCAATTACACATTAGGCAATCACACAATCAATCAAGTAAGAACTTTTGGATATCAGCAAATTCTGGATTCTGCTCAAATCTCCTCAGAAATTGGGTCGCTCAAAGGTTCTACTTAGGTGTAATCAACAATGAATCCAATTCCAGAATTAGAGCACACACTTGGCATTTGAGCCCAGAAGACTAAATAAAGGTAGCATCAACAATCCAATTGACCAATCAATTCTTACTTCTGGATGTAAATTGATAGCTAATATTGACACTGATACCAAATTTGAGGTTGACACCAAGCCTGGCCATAATTCCCTATTCCTCCAATTCCCCTCTTCCCAATTTCTGACCCCATTATATATACTTAGTATTATATTAAATTAAAGACAAGTTTTACCCCAATCCATTGGTCACTCCTATTTAGATTTTCTACCCTGCTTTCAGATATAATAATTGAACAATTATAAGGGCTAAATCTTATCCAGTATACTCCAACAGTCTGAATACGCAACAGTCATCTAGGTTGTGCCTGGACACAACCCACATTTTTTGTGACTTAAGGAAATATATCCCTGTCCAGGGCTAGCAGAACCCCTCAGAACTTTACAACAAGGTTCTCCTGATTTCTGCTGTTTGGTCAGCCCCCAGACCCTCAAAATTCTTGTGGGAACCCAAATTTTGGGTTTCTACTTGAAATTTCTCCCTTAAACCACTAGGTGTCCTCAAAACTTCCTGGTGACCAAGAAAATGCTGTTCTCTCTGAAAAAAATTTGTGGTTAGGCATTATTTCTGTTCTGTTGTTACTATGGTCTACTTTTCCCAATTTGTGGTCTTACCTATCTTCCTCTACTATCTTGGTTGGGGAAGATTCCTATAAGCTCCTTTACCTGCTGGAAAATCTTCCTTGCAGAGCCTAAGGTCTGCTGTCAACTGGGGAGTTTATGGTAAAAAGCCTCTTTTCAGATGACAAGATCTACTGTCTTCCATAAGTTTCCTGTATGTTTCCCCCTCTGAGATATCCTTGGCCTTCTTACCTGCTCCTCTGGGTGAACCTCTTCCTCTCACAGTCCCTTTTCTGAAGCACAACCCTGCACCTGGATGTACATCCTGACTGTTGAAAAGCATGTTGCTGATAGGAGTAAACACCTATCTCCCCCAACTCTCCCTCACCTTGCTCTGTTGGACACTCATACAAGTGTCTATTCCAGTGATTAACTGGATGATGCCCTGGTAGACTCTTCCTCCAGTATGGGAGCCAAGCATGAAATGCTTAGCCCTCCTCTCTTACATACTGGGGTAGTTCTGATCTTCAACCCAGCTTATATGGGTGCTTGGAATGGAATACTTGCATCACCTAGGGAAAGCTTCTCAACTGAGCCATCTGAATTAAACAAAAAATTATGAATTATATTCTGATTTTGGGGTAAAAAACATCAAGTTACCTTATTTCTGGGGGTTAAGGCTTTAAACAGCTTTTTCAACTTTTGTCAAAATATTCACATGGTTAGTCACAACCCAATTTGTTCAATGGATTGGTTGATCTTCTCATAATGTTTTAAGGACACTTTCTTGGGCCTAACTCCTTGATGCTTGAATTTTACAGGGCAGGCAATTTCAGATAGGATGAAACCATCCACAAAACCTTTTTTATTCAAGTGCTCCTATCATTTTTCATTTTTACCACAACGTTTTCAGTGATTCAAACCTCAATGAATTCTACTGTGATAATAGTGATACTTATAAGTATTCATTTTTAACTGCCCCTGAAACAATTTTTTCATATAAAATTTGTTCTGGAAAGACTACAACTATCTGGGTAACTCCTACTTAGGCCAAATAAGTTGAATCTTGCTTATATCTAGCTCATGTCCATTTCCCTTCTTTTCTAGTTGGCTCTTATAAAAAAGCTGCCAAGCTTGCTAAATTTCTCTTTCATAGTATATATGTATTTATACTATTGTAAACTGTCTTCAAAGAAATCCCTGCACTTAAATGCATGTTAATCAAATGAGAGAAGGAGCTAGAAGCTGCTTGTCAGGGCCCAGAATGCCCTGGACAATCAACTAGCCTCTCTGGGAATAGTACAACAACTGTGTGAAAAACCTTACCAACAGTCTTCCAGAGGGAAAAACCCCTTTTAAATAACAAATGGTCTGGGACTTGAGAGGCACACAAGCCTCAACCCCCCTGGCTTTGATTCTATTATCAAATTTGGGCCTTTCAACTATTGAGAAATGGTACATTAGGAGCGCAATTGTTTGATTGCGCAATTGGGTGCTTGATAACTTGTAGGATCTATAAATAACTGTGGAACCTTGGCATGCTGCAGTTCAAGAAAAGTTCATGTTATACCAACCAATGAGCACTCATCCCCTGGTATAAGTACACAAATTCCAGTGAAAATTGTAAGTTTAACTGCAATTGATGCCATCAGTTCTCTGGTGGCACTAAAAGCCTCAAAATTACCAGTAAGTATAAATAGTGAGGAGGAGAAGCCCTCCTCACTGTTGACATCTTAAAAATAAACATCTTTATGCTCAGAATTCCTTATTTTCTTGCAAGATCTATCTACTTTTGCACCAATATAACTATTCTGTTTGCATTTATTTGTAGCTCCACTACACTTTACAACCTCACATATTTGCTCCTCCTGGCCACCAAGAGTGATTATTTTGCCCTCCATGCTGGAGATTCCTCCTACTCCTCCTTACCAACTGTGCTTCCTGCCCAGGACTTCAAAAAATTGGGGTTCATTTATATCACATTATTGGGGCTGGCTAATCAGGTCTTGCCCCATACTGGAAGTTGGCGTCCCCTAGCTACAGCAGTGAATTACCTAGTCATAATAGCACCAATTGTGTACATAACCTTTCAGGCCTGGCCTGCCTTCCCTGTGGGAGTCCAGCCAAACTCTAGTATGGGCCATGACAGTATGTCAACTATAACAAAACTAGTAACCCTGGGCCCATATTCTTCTTTAATTATAGGGGCATCTTGTATGCTTTTATTTTTGACCTCAGCTTACTACCTAATACAGCATATGACAAAAAAACAAACAAAAGCTAAGAAGGAGTTGTTGCCAAGCCATCCCAGGTCCAGACTGTGACAATCTCCACCTTGAATCAAAATACTGCTGCCCCCACAAACCTTCCTGACCTTCCAAAAATGGATTTGGATGGTTTCAGAAAAGAAATGATAATGATAAACATCCTGTTTTGTGCCCACCCCAAGAGCTTCAGAGACAACGCTCAGAAGGTTATGATGATGGCCGCTCAACTGAAGGACAATACCAGAGAAACTTTCCTGACCAGCCTAGAGGAAGAACCAGACCTCATACTCTCCCACAACTAATTCATGGAGAGAATGAACTCTGCAACCACCCCTGCTAGGGACAAGATCCAAGCCTACATGGGGCTCATCCGCCTGACCCAGGGAAGGGACAATCTGGAGACCTACATATAGCAATTCCTATGCCTGGCAGAGGCCGTCAAGATCCCTGACAACATATCAGGGTTACACTTCAGAAACGGTCTGAACCCACACCATGCCAGCCTAATGAGACACCATTGATGCAACCTCCCCAAAGATGAGCTCCTGGATATTGCCAGTGGCATGAACTTCAGCTAACCACAAGGATACCACACTGGAAAGCCCTGGAACAACCAACCCCCTGGTGCTAGTAGGCCTTGTTTGAACATGACCCCATAAGAGTACCAACACCATGTCAGAAGTGGGCTATGCTTCTATTGCCACCAGAGTGACAACTTATCCAAGGACTGCACTAGCTGCTCCAATGAAACCCAAGGAGCCATCATTTTAGCACTAAACAATTCTTCCCAGTCCTACCCTATCATTGACACTATTTTATATTACCATGATCATGAAGTGAGCACTGTAATCCTTCTAGATAGTGAGGCAACCCTTAACTACATGAAACATAGTCTAGCTGAGGAACTGGGTGTACCAGTCCAAGGAAACTCCCAACTGCTAACCTTGGGCAACAAGACAACAAACCTGTCCCACAAGTGCAAAGAGTCTGTCTCCATGAAATTAAATGGGAAACCCTTGCGCCCCAGATTCCACGTCATGGAGAAGCTTCCCAAACCTGTAGTGATAGGCTTTGAATGATGGGTTGACCACCAACTGAACTTAGACTATAAGAATCATCAGGTGACTGTCGCTCATAAGAGCCAAACCTCAGAGGTCCCATGCTTGAACCCTCAGCAAACCCCAGATCTAAACAACATCACCATGGAATCTTGGAAAGCTGAGATTCCAAAATGTTTGAAGCATTAGGAGTCCTTTTTCTCAGAAGAAAAGTCACCACCTTGCCTAAACACAGCCAGTTCAACCACATCATTGACCTCCTCCCAGAACCCAACCTAAACATGTACTCCCTTACAGTTGAAACATGAAGGAACAAGTTGCCTTAAGATAGTACTTGGACAATATGTTAAAGAGGGATACATACACATCTCCAAATCCCCTTATTTGTCCCCTTTACTGTTTGTTAAAAAGAAGGGCAGCAACCTACATCCTTGTGTCAATTACCAGGACCTAAACAGAATCATTGTAAAGAACAGATACCCTGTAACCAATGCTGAAGACCTCTCAGACCAGCTTTCAGGAGCCAACAACTTCTCAAAGGTTGATTTGAGGAATGCCTTTAACCAGATCCAGATCAGACCTGGTAACAAATGAAAGACTGCTTTCAAGACTAGACAAGGCCTCTACTAATACTTGGTTATGCTGTTTGGGTTGTGCAAAGCGCCCAGCACCTTTCAAACTATGGTGGACGTGGTCTTGGGAGGACTCAAGGATCAGTGTTGCATAGCCTACTTAGATGATGTCCTCATCTACAGTTGCACGCCTGAGGAACATGTTGAACACCTTCAAGCTGTCCTACAACGCTTCAAGGAACACAGGCTCTTTGTTGAACTCCAGAAATCTGAGTTCTTCCAAGAGGAAGTAGAGTTCTTGGGCTACAACTTACTGAAAGGAGGTTTTGTAATGACACATAACAAAATAGAGGCCGTGACATCATGGCCTAAACCTAAGAACCACAAGGAGGTCAGAAGTTTCCTGGGCCTGGCAAACTTCTGCCAGGAATTTGTCAAATTTTTTTCTTTGATCTGCTTGCCCTTGACCTGCCTCACCTCTTAGAAACACCCCTTTGTGTGGGATGACACTGCCAAGTCAGCCTTTGAGTTGCTAAAGAACGCCTTTGTTTTTGCCCCCGTCTTAGCAATGCTGGTTTACAATAAGCCCTTCATTGTGAAAGCAGAAACCTCTGACTTTGCATTGGGGGGGTGTTGCTTCAGGAGGGGCATGATAGTAAACTGCACCCTGTAGCTTACTACTTGAGGAAGTTCACTCCTCCTGAGTTGAACTACCCTATCTACAATAAAGTGATGCTTGCTATCATCCATTCCTTGAAACATTGGAGAAGATACTTGTGTGACGCCAACCACCCAGTGAGAATCATGACCAATCACAAGAACCTGACATACTTCTTCAAACTGCGACAACTAAATCAGTACCAAGCTAGATGGGCCCTGTTCCTAGCAGATTACAACTTATCAATCAGCTACAAACCTGGCAAGATCAACATTGTACCTGATGCCTTCAGCCAAAGAGCAGATCTTTTTTCCTAGCGCCAAAGAGATTGAGGAATTTAACACTAAATCCTTGTTGTCACCAAACATGATTGAGCCAATGCTTTTATTCCTGGGACTAGCCAGTAGAAAGAAGAAATCCAACTAGCTCAGACCATAGACCAGTACTGCATCTCCATCATGGACGACTTAAAGAAAGATATCAACAGTTGATACTACTGAACAGGTTACTCCTTACATGAAAACACCCTGCAGCTACACAGATGCACCTACGTACCAGAAGGTCCACTGCGCTTAGAGATACTGAAGGAATACCATAAATCCCCCATGTCAGGACACCCTGGGTGTACAAAGACTCTCAAAGGGATCCAGAGAACCTACATATGGCCCAGGATGAAGCCTGAAATTGAAGGATACCTCAGTGGCTGCAAGACATGTGGACGTACCAAGCCTAAGCAAGGAAAGCCAGAAGGATTATTACAACCCCTTCAGATTGCAGAAGGCCCTTGGAAGTCAGTATCTATGGACTATATTGTGGAGCTACCTAATTCAAAAGGATTAAATGCCATCCTTGTAATTGTCAATTGTTTCACCAAAATGGCTCACTTCATTCCAACAATAACCAAGGTAACAGCAAAAGAAACTACCACCCAATTCTGGAACTGAGTATTCATGAACCACAGACTCCCACAAGAAGTGGTCTCAGACAGAGGCCCACAATTCACCTCCAAATTTTGGGCTCAAATCCTAAAGATCTTGGGAATAAAAAGGCTGTTGTCTACTGCATATCACCCCCAGAGCAACAGACAGACTAAGAGAGTAAAACAGGTACTCAAACAATACCTACAATTCTATGTTAACTTAGAACAGAACAATTGGGTAACACATCTACCAATGGCTCAGTTTGCGTACAACAACCAAGACCACAGCTCCACTGGTATGTCCCCCTTCAAAGCCAACTACAGAATCAACCCCACATGAGATGCCCCCCACAGAGGAAGCCAACAACCCAGAAGGACAAGACTGGGTCAGCAACATTCACATGTACCAAGAAGAATGTGCCCAGAACCTGAGAAGAGCAGTACAAATATACAAAGGCTTTGCTGACAAGAAACAAAGCCCCAGTCCCCCAATTAAAGTAGGAGATCTTGTGTACCTCAGCGCAAAGAACATCAAGACCATTGCCCCTTGCGCTAGCTTGAGTCCCCAACAAACAGGTCCTTACAAGATCTTACAACGCATTGGTACCGTAGACTACCAACTAGAACTGCCCCTGGATGGAAGATTCACAACGTATTCCACCGCTCCCTGTTATCAAAGAGGAAAGGACTTTCACTCCCACACCAGATAGTGAGAACGGCTCCCCCACCCATCAAAGTAGGAAGCTTCACAGAAAACAAGGTCAAAGCCATCCTGGGACACAAACTCTGACACCAAAAACCCCATTTCCTGATCAAATGGAAAGGGTACCCCAATGAAGAGAATACTTGGGAACCAGAATCCAACCTTGAGAACGCTGCTACTCTTTTGAAGAAATACAAATATTGGAATAAAAAGTTGTGCTCTGCAAGCTCAACTATGATAGGGGATGATGTCAGGGCCCAGAAAGCCCTGGACAGTCAGCTGGCCTCCCTATAGTTGAGTAAACCTGCAGTGTGGAAATCCACACAAAGTATCTTCCAGGGCAAAACCCCCCTTTTGACTAGTGAATGGCCCAGGATTTGAGAGGCACACAAGCCTCAAATCCCTGGCTTTGATTCCATTATCAAATTTGGGCCTTTCAACTATTGGGAAATGGTACATTGGGAGCGCAATTGTTTGATTGGCAATTGGGCGCTCAATCACTTGCGGGATCTATAAATAACCATGGCACCTTGGCATGCTGCAGTTCAAGAAAAGTTCATGTTATACCAACCAATGAGCACCCATCCCCTGGTATAAGTACACAAATTCTAGTGAAAATTGTAAGTTTAACTGCAATTGATGCCATCAGTTCTCTGGTGGCACTAAAAGCCCCAAAATTACCAGTAAGTATAAACAGTGAGGAGAAGAAGCCCTCCTCACTGTTGACATCTTAAAAATAAACGTCTTTATGCTCAGGATTCCTTATTTTCTTGCAAGATCTATCTACTTTTTCACAAATATAACTATTCTGTTTGCATTTATTTGTAGCTCCACTACACTTTACAACCTCACATATTTGCTTCTCCTGGCCACCAAGAGTGATCATTTTGCCCTCCATGTTGGAGATTAATCCTACTCCTCCCTTACCAACTGTGCCTCCTGCCCAGGACTTCATTAAGTTGGGTTTTGTCTATATCACAGTATTGGGGCTGTCTGACCAGGTTGTACCCCATACTGAGAGTTGGCATTCCCTAGCTACTGCAGTCAACTATCTGGTCAGAATTGCGCCTATTGTGTACTTGGCCTTCCAGGCCTGGCCTACCTTCCCTTCAGGAGTCCAGCCAGACTCTGGTATGGGCCATGACACAGACAGTTGAACCAGAGACAGGCCAGATGTGCCTTGGAATTGGCCAACTACACTCTGACAATTGACTATAAACCTGGGAAAGTCAACATAGTACCTGACGCACTGAGCAGAAGAGCAGATATGATTCTCATCAAGCTGAGACCAAGGACCACAACACCCATGTACTCCTTGACCCTGTTAGCCTAGGCATCCAGCTGATGTACATGAAGATCATGGCTTGTAAACCTGACATAATTGAGGCGTAGAAATTAAAAAATACTCAACAGAAATCATTGCCAACTTGACCTCAGACCCAAAGAGCTGCCACCACAAGAAATGGTTTTTGTTGAAAGGAACTACCCTGTTACTACATAATCAGATTTATGTACCAGAAGGTGAGACAAGGACCAAAGTACTCATAGACTATTTTGACTTGGAGATGGCCGGTCACCCTGGAAGAATCAAGACACTCAAAGGAATCAAGAAGAATTATGCTTGGCCCCAACTGGACAAAGACATGGCCACCTACATCAAAGGCTGTGAGACATGTGGAAGGACCAAAACCTGTAGATCTAAACCTGAAGGCTTGCTAAGACCACTAGACATACCAACAGGACCCTGAAAATCTGTTTCAATGTATTATGTTGTAGAGCTGCCCCCTTCTATTTGTTCAATGTCATTTTAGTCATAGTAGATAGTTTACTAAAGTGTCCTACTTTGTCCCTACCACCACTCACTGCACCGCTGCTGAGACAGCTAGACACTTCCACAACCATATCCTGACTCAACACAGCACCCCAGCATAAATCATCACTGACAGAGGCCCCCAATTCACCTCCAACTATTGGACTCAGGTGATAAAAGACTTAGGAGTAAAGCGCTGTGTATCCACTTCCTACCATCCGCAGACCAACGGCCAGACTGAACAAGTGAACCAAATACTTGAACAGTACCTAAAATGCTACACCAACATCAACCAATATAACTGAGCTGAGATGCTACCCATGGCACAGTACACCTACAACAGCAAAGACCATGCATCTACCGGAATGTCTTCCTTCAAAGCCATTTATGGGTTTGATCTATCTTGGGACTCCAGCATTGGCAGTAAAGAGACAAACACGTCAGGACAAGCCTGAATTGAACAGATAAACAACACCAAAGAAACCTGTCTTAAGAACCTTACCTGAGCTGTCCAAACTTATAAGGCTTTTTCTGACAAAAAGGATTTCTGGAAAACCATTGAAGATAGGGGATGAAGTATACCTGGACTCTTGCAATGTGCCCCTACATGTGCCTTGTAGGAAGCTAGCTCACAGAAGAAGTGGCCCTCACAAGATCACCAAGCTAGTGGGAAAAGTAGCATTCAAACTAGAGCTGCCCTCCTTGTGGAAAATACATAACGTCTTTCACTGTGCGCTCATATTCAAGAAGGAAGGAAACTCCCTACCCCACCAGAAACTCAAAACTGACCCTCCTCCCATCCAAGTAGGGCGCTCTGAAGAATACAAAGTTGAATATATTCATGGAGACCATACCCACTACAAAACCCCACAGTACTATGTCAAATGGAAGAGATATCCGCCCAAGTAAAGCACCTGGGAACCGTTAAGCAACCTACCCATCACCAAGATAGCCATCCAACAATACCTTGAGAAGAAGGCTAGGAAGGAAGAAGCCCCTGGGAAGGAAGGGGATGATGTCATGAATGACATTTTAATACTTGTATTGAAAACCTGGGAATCAAACTCCAGGTCTCAGAAAAAGCCTTGTTATGACCAGAATAGACAGGAGCCAGCCAGACTGCCAGTTGGGCCAAACCCTGGACCGCCAGAGATATCTTGCCCCAACCAGGAGGAACAGAAACCTGCTAACCTGCCAAGTGTCAAGACTGGGGGTTTGAAATCAACTTTGGAAACTCTGGAATCAAACACTGATCCTCCAAAGGCTACTCAAGTCACACAAAATAGACGGGAACCTGTCAACTTGCTAAGTTGCAGACCCAAGTTGTCAAATTACTCTGAGACCCGCCAGAATCTAAAAAAAATCCCCAAATGGACATCAGATTGCTATCAACTGCGTGCCACCAAAGACCCAGACCTATGCTGAGGTTGTAGCTTGCCTAAAAGAGGTTACAACAAGGCCTTCTGCTAGTCCTGCCAATGATCACCAGCTAATGCCAGCCTCCAGTCCAGAATGAGTAATACAATTTGACTGCTCAGGTGATGTGGTGAACAGTAGCAGTGAAGCAAAGTATTGCCACTTCTGTTCATCAGAGCAAGTACAACTAGGATCTGCCGCCCTCAAAACCAGAAGTCAAAGACCAAACCCTGCCAGTGAACTGTCCCCAGATCTGAAGTCTGCTAAAGCAAAGAAGCAAAACCACCTGGTATAAGAACCCTGGCAGTATGGGGATACCCCTATTGTTGTTTTTGATAATAAAGTTTTGTGAACCTTTAGTTTAACAAATTCTACCTTATCTAGTCTTAGTGATCTTTCATCTCAACTCCAGCCAAGTGGACAATCAGGGAACCACCCCCTCCAGAGACCAACCTGCTGACCCTCCTCAGGCACTATACTGTCCCCCTGGATCCCCTTTGGACCTGTACATTTTACCAAATACCCGCCTAACCCCACCTACTTGGAGTACAACTTGGAGACCATCCTCATTGCTGATCCCTTGGCAAGGACTAGAGAGATAAAATACATAGGACTTGAAGGAAAGAGGATTGAGGTGCCGCCAAGATTGTAAAAGATAAGTACAATTATCTGCCTGCCTACTTTGTCCCCATGACTCTGCCCTTAACCTTGCAACCTGACCACCCACTGGAATCCCCCACTTCCGCCAAGACCACGTCCACTCAACTGTTTGGAGTATTCTACATTGCTTTGATGGGAATGATAGACACTATGGTGCCCAACTCAGGTCCCTGGTCTTTGCTTGAGCAATCTGTATCCTATATTATCAAGTTAGTACCCATCCTATGGTGGGCTTACCCACTGGCCCAGTTGTACTCTGTCCTGAGCCAACCAGTGCCTCTATCTATGCCTGGCTCCCTGAAAACCCCTGGATCTTCCTCCTGGCCGCAACAGAGGCCAGAACCCAGCCATTATGAAGAAAATCCCTACTACTCCCCCTCCACCCAATGCGCCTCCTGCTCAGGATTTCAGTAAGTTGGGGTTTGTCTATATCACAGTATTAGGGCTAGCCAATTAGGTTATGCCCCATACTGGAAGTTTGTGTCTCCTGGCCACTGCTGTGAACTATCTCTTCAAGATTTCACCAATTGTGTGCATGGCCTTACAGACCTGGCCTGCCTCCCCTGTAGGAGTCCAGCCAGACTCTAGTATGGGTCGTGACAGGTTGGGCCTAGTGTGAACAGTTGGGGCCACAGGTTGCAACAACAATATGATGTGAACAAGGCCGCTTTGAGCAACACCCTGTGCCTGGTTCAAACATATGTTGACAAAAAGATGGCTTCTGTGGCTGTGGCACCACCTACACCTTCCCCTGAAGACCCTACTTGATCTGAGGCTAAGATTTGGGAATCTATCACTGAGCTCAAGGCCACCACTTGCCTTCAGTCTTTTGTTGCCAATCCACCTGCTGCTGGGCCCACGCCTGATCCTTGTATCACTATTCTTACTGATCAGGTTGCTACACTACAAGGTGAGATTGCTTACCTGCACCAACATCTCTCATATCAGAAAGAATCTTCCTCCAAATCTGATTATGGAGGCAAGGATGAAACTGACAAAGTACACACTCTCAAAGATTTTGGGTGATGCCCAGGTTTAGAAGGACAACCACACATCAATATCTGAACCTTCCTGATCCTTACCACCCTCCTGTCACTTGAAGTACCTCCAATTAGGCTATCAAAATTAAACCTTTGGGTATAAATTTGAACTTCATTTTCCTCAATAAAAAGTTTGTTTTTGTTCATTAAGCTTGACATTGAATCTTTGGCACTTATCTTTCATTTTCTAGGAAGATATATTACTCATACTCAGATTAAACAGGCTTAAAACCAGAACCTCAATTCTCACTTATTTGAGACTTTTGTCTGAGTTATTTATTATTTCAAATAATAAAGCACAACTTAACAAAATGGTGCTCACTACAGGGGCTACAAGCCCAGCCTTCATGCCTTTCAAAATCACCTTCATTGGTTCTGGCTGCACTCTGTCCCCTGGCAGTACTTTTCCTACTATCTCTAGTCCTCCCTTGAAAGAGGCATCTCAGACCCCCTTGCCATCCCAACCCCTGTGGTTTTCTTGCCTCAACCACACATCACGCCTATCACAATAGAAACACTTACCTTTGATCAAGTACAAGAAACTGCCCTTGTGTTGGTTCAAGGTAGTTGTGTTGCAAGTACTATGGACTCCAAACTCAATCCTGTGTTTGGGAGCCCTGAGTATTACCTCATGATGGTTGACCAAGGATTGGTCCAATTCCATAATTCCTCCTTGCAAGCTACAGGGAACCTCCTTCAACAATTTGTCCAGCCTGCACTTGTCCACCACCAATTGCTCCTAGGTTTGCATTTCTTCCAGTTGGATGCCCTGCTGATGTCATCTTGCAATAACTATCATCAGTTTGTGGCCTTCCAACAATGGACCCACAACTTTTATTGTTCTTGGCTAACCAGTGTGACTCCCTTCTATTCCAACAGCATCTACAATTGACTATAGACACTATCTGTACCTCCTTTCCCAACTATGTGTGTGATTGTCTTCAAACTTACAAAGTTGGTTAGACTGCTTGGTGAGAATTTTTCAAGGTCAGTCTTACCTCACAAGGAGCTGGTCTGGACAATCTCATCCAATAGCTCAACCAGTTCTGTGATCATTTGAATGGCCAGACAAGATTATTGGAGGCCTCTGTAGCTTCTGATGTCTCTTCAGCAAAAAAAGCTGCATAGACCGCCCAAGCCAAATGGGTGGCCAAGTTCCAGAACCTCTGAGACTACGTTGAGGAGAAACTCAAGTCTGAGAACTGTAAGTCACCTACCTCTCCTGCTAGTGATCCTAACTCTGAACTGCAGGGGATATGTGAAGCCATTTTCAAGCTCAAAGCAGCAACCTGACAGCAGGCTGCTGCTGCTTCAGACCCTCATCCACCTTTCAATAAAGAGAGCTGCTGACCTGGAAACAAAGGGGAACCTTGAATTAAGTGTGCTAACAGCCTTGCACATTCAAAACAGGATGTTGAAGTAGTCACCCACAATTACAAGGCCCTTGATGCTGATCTACAAGAGATGAGCAAGCTCACCAGGAATACATATGAACATTTCTCTCCTCTCATTGTGCAGGTGCAGGAGTTGTCTTTGCAAATTGCTTGGGTACACACCACTGCAGCTGTACAGCAGACTCAAATAGATGACGCCCTTCAATTAGCCATTGCCTCTAGAGATTCTGGGTCCTATCAAGCAATCACTATCAATACTTTAGAAGAGAGTGTACATCAACCATGGAAAATTCAACCTCCCATTGAGAGTGAAGCTGAGTTCTCTCCAAGATACATGTTCCCAACTCTAACTTTAAGGACAGTTCTAGTGGGTCTGCCAACACTGGTGACAATTCTAATTATAAGCTGTCCTTCAAACAGCTGTTTGACCCAAAACCCCAATTATTTCTGCCTTCCTCACTATCTATGAGACAGCCATGAGTTGAGCACCTTATAAGCTTAAGAAAGAACACATCTTGATATGCCTTTATTATACGTGTCAAGAAGCTGTGGTTCCTGAACTAGCCAACATCACTAATTGGGCTCAGATAAAGAAGATGCGGATCAAGAAGTTTAGAGGAGACTTGACCTTGGAAGTCAATAAAGACCCTTTTATGCATGTTTCTTTCAAGCCCAAGGAAACTATTGCTCAGTTTTCCAATTGCTTCTACATGAAGGGTCAATAGCTAATCACTAGCTGTCAGCTCAATTTTAAAGAGCTTTACACCACCTGCGCTAATGCCCTTAAAGTTAATCAACTCCTTTGTTTGCACTTTAAGGCTCATAAGCCAATGCTGTCTTCAATGAAGGAAATCAAGACCCTTCTACAATATATGCATCTGAGACATGCCAGCCCTGTTGTTAGAGAGGCTTGCTCTAACTTAACAGGTCAAGACAGCCGCCCTCCCTGCATTATGACTCTTGACAATAATGGACAACCTAAGTGCCAAGGATGCCATAACTGCAGAATTGTGGGCCATCACTCTTGAGTCTGCACTAACCCAAGGGTAGAGGGCTCAGATCCTAGAAGTCAGACAGTAAAAGTCCAGTCAACTTAGAGGCAGAGACGCTCTCTGTTGACTACCCCTCTCAGTCTCAACCCATTGCTACTCTCATTATTCCACCTACTACATTGGGAGCTGCGTTCTCTCCTGCTGTGCTTTCCATCTTGCATCTCTTCCACGACCTGGCTAGTGACTCTGACTCTGAAAATTCCAAGGACAATGATTTTGGTGCCATGAGTACACAGTACTGGCTGTCCCTGAGACTATCCCTTTACCTTACAATTTATGCTCAGGGAAAACCACTACTACTAAGGTAGTGCCTGGCTCCTCTATTGCAAGAGAGATGATTGCTTGCCCTTATCTTGCCCAATCCAGTCAGGCTCCTGTGTGAGTTGAATTGTTGACTGAAGCTGATGAGCTGGCTGAAGCCATATTCCAAAATGTACACGTCTTTTTGCTCTACAGGTAGTGTATTAGGAGATCTCAGCCCTTGCTGCACATTGAAGAAATAGGAAAAAGAACTTGCCACTTCCAAGGAAGTTCTGGCTATCATCCCCTCTTTTGAGAAAGATATTACCCAAGTAGAAGTTGCTATTCAGAAAGTGAAGATTAAGGCCATACTAGACACAGGATCTCCTGTTAATGTGGTCTCATCTAAGTAATAAAAAAGCTTAAACTTTCACCAGATCTCACCTACAGTCAATCTTATGGTGCAGCTGGGTTTTCAACCTCTTGTGCTATTGAAGAATACTCTGCTCCCCCCTCTGCTTTGGAAAGCTGCTTCTATTATCCCAGCAGTGGTCTTGGAGAATGAGAGCTATGGTATTATAATTGGTACCCAGTCACTCCAAGAGTATAATTGCATTATTAACCTCATGGAAGAATTTTTATCTCTCATGAACTATAATGTGCCTCTTTTATTTGAGGAGCCTATTTTCCTCCAAGTGAAACAGTTAAAGACATGTATACTAGTGCAAGGGTCTGGATGTACAAGCATTCTGGCTACCGCCAACCTACTTAACATCCAGCCATTGCTTGATTTAGTCCCCTTCCAATATACCATTTGACATACCAAGAATGGTAACCAAGCAATATCACCTGACCGTCCAAGTATCCAGTGGCTCAAACCCATCTAGCACATGACCAACCCCTAGATTCAATCCAATTAAATCCCTGCCACAGTCACTTCTATATAAGTCTAAAGTATTATCCAATAAAATATACTTCTCTTCTTTCTTAATTCCATATTTGAAGCTTCCCCAAGAGGTGCTCCTTATCACTGATAGCAGCTACAGTTTTTTGACCACACCCATGAGAGAGAAAATGACTGACCAAAACCCACCCACCTTTGCTCACGTACTCAACCAGGCCACATCTCAGGATACCTGGAAGACATACTTCCGCGCCCACAACATTGATGAAGATATACCTAGTGGATGCATCATATTTGAAGGACTTGTCATGCCCAAAGCATGCACCAAGATCATTCAATACAATCACTCTCTTCAACCACAAACAAACACAGTACCACCTATCACAGGTGAAGTTACCAACACCAAGTAGATTGGTATCAACAAGTTCTTTGGTAAAAACAAAGAAAACATCATCAACTGGCTAGATCACTCAGCCGCTAAACTCTGTGCCAGCTGCATTCCCCACAAAAAATGGATCCAGGAAGCCAGCAAACGCCTGTACAAGGCTGCAGCTAACTGGTTTGCCACCTGGGTTGGCTCACAAACTGACAACCAGCTTGATAACTGGGAAGAGTTCAAAGCGGACATCACCCACAATTTCCGCATCACCAAATCCCTCCAAGACATCACAATACAGCTCAGAGATCTTCCCCAGAAGACCACTATTGCAGCTTACGCCAACAAATTTGAGGAAATACACCACAAGATCCAAAACCTAGCACAAGCTGACAACGTACACACCAGAGCATCATTTATCAACAGAATGAAACCCTCTGTTGCTGCCTTCATCCACCCAGAGGCAAATACCTCCATGCCTGCGCTCATTGCAGAAGCCAAGCACGCCAAAAAATGCGCAAACATGGAATATGCTGCACACAACGGCAATTGCTCCTCAAATGGAAATGATAGAAAACTCCAATGGCAACAAACGCCAAAATACCAACCATAACAACAGCAACTCCAATTGCAACAATGGCAATCACAGCCAAAGCACAAACCGCTCCCGTCCCAAGAAAGAGGACACTGCCAAAGTTAACAATGCTGAAGTAGCAACCCACTATGAATCTGACCCCACATTCTCTGACCTTGAAGGTCTTAAAACAGAGGAACAGGGAAAAGAGGAGGGGGAACAGGCTTAAGTGCCCCTGTCTCCCCCCAACTTGACAAGAAATTGTACCAAGGCACAAACTTTGCTACTTGCATTCCCTGTGTCCCGCAGTCCTCCATTTTTATAAACTTAAAAATTAAAGATTGCTCACAACTTCTTGTCTACCCATGCACTTACAAATCACATACACATAAAATTTTATTTAACTCTGGTGCACAATACACTATGGCTAGCAAAACTTTTGTAACCAAGTACAAAATACCATTTGTCAAATCCAACTTTAAATATACCAGAATGGCAGACAAATCAAAGGTTTTACTTGAAGGCAAAATAACTCCCTTCAGAATTGACCTCCAAGGCATACAAACGTCCAACAAAGGACTTGTCATGAACAACATAAACTACAACATTGTAGCAGGCATGGACTGGTTTACCCAATTGAACCCCAGCGTATGTTTGAAAACAAAGACCATGGCCATAAAACACAATGGAGTCAATTTCAACATCCTCAAAGAACCTAACAACCTTATTCTGAGAGACACAGTCTTTGTCCAAGTCATAAAATAGGACAACTTAAATGTCTAACCAAAGATAGTACACTCCACATAATGAGGTACACCAAATTCAATAATATGCAAACAACCAGAATTCAATCCCAGAGCTTGCAGCGCTCCTAAATGAATACACACACGTATCTAAGGAAGAGCTCACAGAGCAACCCCCAAAACAGGAGTTCAAACATGAAATTGACCTATGCAAACCATTCCCAAACCTGCACCCCTCTACAGACTCTCTCATGGAGACAAAAACCCTCAAAATCACATTGAGGATAACCTAGCTAAAGGCTTCATTTGCCCATCAGAATCCCCATGGGGGAGCAGTTTTCTTTGTAAATAAAAAAGGAAGGCTCACTCTGCCTAGTAACAGACTACAGAGCTCTCAATGCAGGCATAGTAAAGAATAAATATCTTCCCATTTATAGAAGACCTGTTTTCAAGACTTTCTGAAGCCAAATTTTTCTCCAAAATTGATCTCACTTCAGGTTACAACCAAGTAGAAGTAAAGGAAACAATCATACTAAAAACTGTGTTCAGTACACAATTTGGATCCTTTGAGTGTAGGGTAATGAACTTTGGTATGATACCTTTCCTTTTCAGCTTAACTCCACTTTTTGGAGTTTAATTTGTGAATTCATTTACAGAAACCAGCAGCCAATTAGAAAGATACCCAATCCAAGCCCAATGCAATGGCAATAGCCCACCCAAGCTCCCACATGGAGTAGTGGAGGTGTTATGGCAAGTGTTAGAAAACCACCTGCCAAACGCCCACACCCTCCTTCAAGAAGACCTCCTGATCTTGTATCCAAAGCAAAGTTCCATCCCCCTAAGGATCTAAAGAAACACCTGGATAAACTCAATCCTATTCCCCCTAACCCACTCAACTGCCCCAAATCAAAAATGGTGTATGGAGTTAGAGTAGACTATGGTCAGCTCTTCCCATACTACAATGATGACCTTATTGGTGCAATTGAACCACTGACTAGCACCGCAGGCTTCATTGATATCTGCCCATTTAAAGGATATATTGATATTGGGTTTGCTTCTGCCTAACAAGCAGATATAGCCACAAACATTTTAATCTCTTATAAAGACAAAGCACTCCCATTCACCTGCAACCAATACTGGAAAAAAACCATCTTGGCCATATAACTCACTGACCTTCCAAACCATCTTCCCTTCAAAACTCTACATAGGGAACTACTGGAAGTATTAAAAAACTATATAATCACCCAATCATTGTGTTTAACATCCCTAAAAGAATTGAGCGCCTGGCAGTACCAACAGCAACAGCAACAGTGGAGCCCTATATCAGGCTAAGCCCCAAAACAATACAAACATGGGCAGTGGTACCATCAGCACCCAACACACTCTTCAGGGCCTGCTTTGAAGATGCCCAGAAGGGGTGCACTAAGTGCCATGATCCAAGCCACTCACACGGATCCTGCCCAGCGCCACAGGCCAGCAATCAAACGGATTACATTGTATCAATTCATGTCGCCATGTGGGGTACTAGTGCTGTCTCTATGCAATATGCTCCAGAAGAGCCAATGGATGAAGGGCAGATGGAGCATCCTCAACACCAAGAATTAAATCTGGCCAATCATCAAACCAAGACTCAGTCAATTCAACACACTTGCGTTAATGCAACACAGACCAACCTTTATTCCGCTGAACACCCCCATCATTTGTTACTGGGGATCATGGCTTGCACAGTTCAAACAGGTTAGAAGATTCAGATATTGCATATAATTCAAATGCTGTATTTGTTTCAAATGTGTCAACTACTTCAAGCAAAGAACATGCCTTGAGAAACCTGATTGATTCAAACATGCCTCAAAAATCAAGCAATTGGACTGCAGCAACTGCAGTGTGCAGTCAACAGGAATTTAGCAGATCAATTTCACAGGAAACATCATATAGTATGCCTAATCAATCAATTGATTTAAATGTAACACCACAATCACAACAAATCCACCAGTCTAATACAGTGGAGCAACCAATCAATGCATCTACAGGGACCACTCATTTCACTCCACAAATCTAGAATCACTCAATCAAATGGTCCAAGCAACATGCATACAACCACCTATGCAATTTACCACTGGAAATCTGTTTGACTGCCTGGAATACTACCAAACTAATCATGATGGCAGTGAATGGCTGGTAAGAGAAATCACTCCCACAGAGTGTTTTAAGACAGTCAAATTTCCAATAGAATCTTGGTAAAATCAAAAAATCATTTTTTACAATACATCAACACCCACCACATTTCAGAAAAAATTAAAAACAAAACACTAACACAAAGCCATGTGGAAGCCCTGGCACGTGCCAATAAGGCAATTATAAATTTCTCCAAAGAGCTTAAAATTCCAGAGAACACTCCAGAAACTCTTCTTAGTGCTCTGGATGAGTCCATCTTTTTTGCTCAACAATGCCTTGAAATTGTGGCTGAACTCACTACCAAGTACATTTCTGGCCGCGGTACCCATCCCAATCAAAGATCAACTGTAGCACTCACAAATGCCTGCATTGATGCAGAAGAGGCCCTATCTTCACTGGCCCATACACTCTATACATATGACTCTCTTACAAATGAAAGCACCATTATTTCTTTATTAATACCACATCTAGCAGACCATCCAATGCCATGGCTCAGTGCATTTGAACGCCTTCCAGTTGGGAATCCCCTTGAACCTGACCCCCCTCCTGAGGAGCCGTCTCCAATGGACCAACCCCCTTTTCCACAAGGTTTTTCTATGGGTCCTCCAGTTTCCTTGACCCCCCTTAAACCCTTTCCTTTCCTTTTTTTTGCAAGATAATTTCTTTTGGCCTATGGGGCCGCTGTACCAGTCAGAAATGTCTGGGCAACTTGAATAAATAAACTTTGGTATGACTAACACTCCTGCAACGTTTGTCACTATAATAACCAAGCACTGAACAGTCTCTCAAATACATTATGCTACCTTCATGATACAATCATATTCTCAAAAACCAAAGAGGAACACCTCACGCATGTCTGCAAGACAGTTAATTAACTTGCAAAGCACAAGCTCTATGCAAAGCCTAGCAAGTGCCAATTTATAAAAAATGAACTCTTGTTCTTGGCCTTATTGTCTCTGATAGTGACATCAAAGCAGACCCATGTAAAATCAAAGCCATAAACAACATATAACATCCCACCTCCATTAAACAAGTTATATGCCTTCTTGGAATGGTAGCTTACCTAAGAAAATACATAAAAGACTGCACAAAACTAACTACACCAATCAATGACCTAACCAAGGGTAATGCTAAAAAGAAATTCATCTGGACACCAGAATGCAACAAGAATTTCCAGCTACTAAAACAAGCTCTGATCAAAGCACTAATCTTGCAATACCCAAATAACAACAGGTGCTTTGAGCTTGAGTCAGATGCCAGCAAATTTGCCATTGGTGCAGTCCTGCGCATCTGCCAGCCAGGGCAGCAAGACTTCCTGCCAGTATGTTACAAAAGCAGAAAAATAACCAATACTGAGCAGATATACCCAATACACAATAAGGAATTGCCAGCAATATACCACACTTGCAAGAAATGGAGATGTTATCTAGAAGGACATTTAAACGTCTGAGTACTAGCTGACCATAAATCCTTAATCTATTTCAAAACTCAGAACACACTTGTACGGCAGTAAGCCAAATGGATATCCTTGCTGGAACAGCTTAATTTGGACATCCAGTACAAAAAGGGGGCAGAGCTGGTCACAGCCAATGCTCTCTCTAGACTATGTCAGCCTAGAGAGGATCACACTGACCACCTGGACCCTGACTGGCCAAACCTGTACAACACTGAGTATAAAAACAAAGGGAAAGACCCCTCAACACATCAACTGACCCACAACACATTAGTAAGAAGCAAAAAGTACTTCCATGTATCAAATGGCACAGTATACAAATTATTAATGACAAACATATCCCGTACATCCCACTTGCACAAAGAGTTGATACCATAATAAGATATCACCACCTGCTAGGCCATACAAAGGCTAACAACCTATACCTCACTCTAAAAGAGATAATATTGTGGCCCAACCTCAAGCAGGATATAGTTGATGTTCTGAAAAAGTGCACAGTGTGCAAGAAATACACCAGTACAAAGGCTCCTCAGCCAACAGTCAACCCAGTACCAGACCCTGAACCATTCAAGGTTTGGGGGCTGGACGTAGTGGGACTCTTCCCAGAAGCTAAAGCAAAACAACACTTCCTAATTGTAGCCATTGACTTTTCTACACATTGGCCTATCTTCTGGGTAACTAAAGACCACAAAGCAGAAACAATAAACCACTTCATCAACAAGGAAATTACAGCCAACTAAGCAACTTCAGACTACATCATAACCAATGGAGCCACAGAACTATCAGGACATGTAGTGAACAATAAATTAAAATCAAAGAATATCAAGCATTCCACAACCTCTCCCTACAGGCCACAGGCCAATAGCAGAGTTGAATGTGTAAACAGAAGTCTCATCAGAACCCTTGAGAAAATAATGGATGGCAAAGCCAAAGACACATGACCACTATATGTGAAACATGCATTATTATTATCCAAGGTCTGCACCAATCAAGGGACAGGCTACTCAACGTTTGAACTAACATACAGATACAAACCAGAGATAGTCCCCTTCAATAACAAACCATACATAAAAATTCCCCTGGGAAAACCTCCCATAGTAGAATAGGCACCAGTACTAAAATGCATACATCTCAAAGCTAAGATAGCAGAAACCAAGAGCCTTTAAGTACAAAAGGTAACCTCTATCAAGGAACCACTCCCTATCAACTCCCCTGTCTGGGTCCTGGCAGGAAACAGAAAGAAGCTGGACTCAGTACACAGGGGAACAGGAAGAGTCATTAAAACAGACCAGACAGAAACACCTACCTGGTCAAGTTCCAAGGCGCTAAAGACCCCATCATCAAAAAGTACCACAGATCCCGCCTTTGTCTCAGCAGGGGAACACTCAACTAGACTAGTACCTACTAGCAATCAACTCCAGGAACGTCAGACAGCAGCTGTCAAGACAAAGCCCCCTCCTGATGTACCAGAGTAACCTCTTATGAGAGGGGTGTGTTGAGGAGCTGGATGTACTAGTATTCTGGCTGTTGCCAGCACACTTAACATCCAGTCATTGCCTGGTTTGGTGCCAATTCTATATGCAATTCAACATATTGGAAATGCAAAAAACCAATATCACATGACTTGTCCAGGTATCCAACAAATTAAACCCATTCTATACATGACCACCCTTATCTTTGATCTAACTTAAATCCCCGCCACAGCACAAGCTATATAAGTCTAACATATTATTCAATAAAATATACTTCTTTTCTTCTTAATTCTATATTCAATGCTTCCCCAAAAGTTGCTCTTCATCAGTACTCATCAGTCTTTTGCACTCCTTACAATCCTTCTACAAATGATACTATAGAAAATTCCAATTCCATCCTGATTCTATCATGCGCAAGTTAACACACTCAGATGCCTCTAAGTGAGATTTATACCTGTCAGCTGCTCTTTTTGCTTACCGTCTGAGTAAGCACTATACTACTGGGCTCTCCCCATTTGTGGTTCTGCATGGGCAGGAAGCCGCTACCTCCTCAACATTGGGACATACATTGATTGAGCTAGACACTGTGTTTGATCCTGAACACAAAGTCAAAAAGCTAGTCAATAAAGTCATAGACATTCAGGCAACTGCCTATACCTCTGCCTACAAGACCAAGACCTTGGAACTATCAGCTTACAATGAATATCATACCCCTGTCTCTGAATTCAATATTGTAGATCAGATCCTCTATTACAAACATTGGGCAGGTGGCCGCGCTCATAAGCTTGACTCTTTCTGGTTTGGCCCTCTTTGTTATGAAAGTAACATTTTTGATGCCCTGGGTGTCAGGGATCCAGTCTTGGGCGGCCAGTCTGTTGTTTTTGGGGGTAACTTGGGCCGGGTTTTTTGCGGGCAACGCCCACCACAAGAGGGGAGTAAATTTAAAAGGTATGAGGCAGACTTCCCCACCCAAGACCACAGGCTGGCGACCGGGATTATAGTGTCAATCACCCCTGTGAGGGTATGTACACAATCCCAAACAGCTTGCCAGAATGGTAAGTCAGGAGGTCAGGTGCGGAAGCAGGCATGGGTTTTCAGGTCACAGGGGGTTCCATGGATAGGTTGTAGGCAGGGAGATAGTTGAATTTCCCTCTGAACAACTTGGGTGTTGAAAATATCCACAGGCCTTGTCGGTTGTATCTAACTGTGGATTGTATGCGGGCCAGGGGATTGAGTTCAAGTATCTTTTCTGGGGTGTATCCTTTGTATTCAGACTTCAGAGGGTAGTCAGTAAAGTGGACGGGTCCAAAGGGTACACCAGGAGGACAGAAAACAGCGGGCAGTGGGGCAGGAAGGCCAGGAGGTCTCAAACTGAATTGGTAGACAGCAAATACAAAATAAGGCAATAGCTGTATGAGCCAAATTAGCATAGCCTTTATTCAAAAATGGCAATAAGTTTGGAGTGCAGGGTCTTTGGGTCTATATAGTACCCCCCTCCAAACTTAAAATTTTCCATGGGGGGTTTGTTAGGGCATTGGGAAGGCCAGGGCCGGGGGAACTGGGTACTTAGGTCCAAAGGCGGCAAAATGACACTTGGCCCAGGAGTTCTTTCATTGGTCAGGAATCTTGATTTGGCTGCCTGATTATCTTGCTTTAGTGTCAAGGTCATGGGACTGGGTTGCAAGCTTGTGCCTCTTTCCTGGGTTGGCTCTTGATTGGTTGCTGGTGTAGACTTCAAGTTTATGAAGCTAATAGTTGCCAAATCAGTGCCTCCATTAGGCGCTATGATTAATCCTCCATTTGGCACAATGATTTCTTTGGTTTGTCTCTTTCTACCACATGGGTCAATACACTTGGTATCAGCTTGTGGGGGCTCAATCCCAGAAAACGCAGGCGGGCAGTCCTGGGGTCCACAGGCCCGGCGGCCCAAAGGAATCCAGAATCAGGGTTCAATTCCTGCTCCCAGGCCTGGGTTTCTAGAGAGGAAGAATTGTCAATCCTGACACTGGGCAGTAATTGAACCTGCTCCTAGCCACCAGACGGGGCTAGCGGGCAGGGGAGATTACCTGCACCTGGATTTTTGCTTTTCAAAGCAAATCAAGGTGCGGGAACCATTCCTGCCCTGGTGATAGCTGTGAGGCTTGTTCTGGGCCCCAAAAGCTACGCCCAAGCCTTGTGGGTTTGGCTGGGCCTGGTCAGGGTATTTTTAGCTGCCCAGTAAAACCAGCTCAAGACCACCCTTCATTAAGTAATTTGGGGTCCCCAATATGGGACCCCTTTTTTAATCAAGTTCCTTGGCCTCAGGAAAGCCTGTATGGACAGCCCAAAAAAGGTGATCAAATTGGGAAAACCCCCCATAACCCCAGAAGCCAATCCTTCCAGAACCAATGGCCAGCCAAGACAAGATGGACCACCAAAAAGCCAAACAACTGTTCCTGAAAACCCTAAAAATGACCATGAAGCAGCCAACCAAACAGCAGAACATGAGATGTCAAACCTTGTCACACAGATAGCACCAGAAGAATGCCCAGAGGCACTTGCATGTGAGTAAGTATATAAATTAGAAGTACCTGAAAAAGTTCTGTATTGTCATACTTAACAAATTAGGCTTTTATGAGCCTTTGGTTCACCAACCTGTTTCCATACATATTTTTGATACTCTTCTATATGCATACACCCAAGCGTCAGCACCCATTCACTGGGATAGATAGCCAGACTCCAGTTGACAAAACATGTGTTTGACTACTGTCTGCCCATTGCTCCATTTGGCTCTGTGCATTTCACCGAGTATCCCCCAAATCCTGATCACAAACCCTGGATGTAAAGTCACTCCCCCCTTTAGCCTTGGATAGGACAATCTTCCCGCGCCACTCAAAGAAATCTGCTCAGAAGTCAGCCAAGCCCCTTAATTCCCTTGAGGATTTAGCCCATACAATATATGAGAGATTTGTGTTGGCATACCCTTCCCAGGTGGTAAATACCAATATGATGAACTCAGTTCCCACTTGGGAGGAATCTCTGATTAATTTGGACTATCTTTTGGCTTGGGCCCGTCCACACTTGAAATTAATTAAGTCAAATCATTCAGGTCGCGCTACTGTCAATTCTTTAAATGACAATCTATCTGGATTGAATGATGAGCTGCCCCAGCTATCTGACCCTAGCCAATCAGAGTTGAAGTCGGAAATTGGTGTAAAACCCTCCAGTTTGCTGGATCTGCCTGGCAAAATTTCTCTTTCAGCCAATCAAAACCGCGCCCCTGGGTCAGGTGACCCTGAATTTTGAATACCACGCTTAAAGAAAGACAGGGGACTTTTGGTCCCCTGCTTGCTCATTCTTTAATCATTAAAAGTTTATACTTTCAAAATAAGTTTATTGAACTTTTGGGTCTTTTTTCTTGGCCCATTATTGTTTCTGACCTTGTTAGTATTTGCTTTATCATTCCTTACCCTCCTGATCTTCCCTTGGTTCACAGTGTCCTTTTTGAAGCCTCTATGGTTAATGTTAGTGCTGTTGCTTACGCTTACCTTAGTTGCTTTCAAGAATCTAGTTCAAACTTTAAAATTAGTATTAAAACCACTATAATTACTTACTTTAAGTTTGAAATCTTTGTCCATTTGCTTTCAAGTTATGCTTCACAAGCTATACATTTTAAGTTTAGTAAACCCGCTTTCAAGATTTACTGTTGTCCCATGGCTGCTTTTCTTGCTCCTTTTGGCCTCTTCTTCATCATTTTTGTTCTTACTAGACCTTTGGTTGCTCCTTTTTCTGTATCACCAATTAAAAAAATAAGAGAAACCTTAGAGGGACAAGCCTTACTGCTGCTGACCCCAGATTGTGAAACTGAGACAAATGTTAATGCCTCTCGTCAAGTTTGTTGTTTACACCTTGGCACCAGCTCTGGTGTTGATATGGTGTACTACCCCAGATCTGTGGGGGCGTATCTCCCACTCTATTCATCATGTTGGTACCAATCCTGATCAGTTCATGCACTTGCTGGAGAACATCCCCAGACGTGCTCAGGATATCTTTGCCACCAGTGAGAATGTTGTAAGAAGCTTGACATGTGACAACCTTGAGCTCTCTGCCCTCAATTCTTTTCCACCCATGTCCCCTGGCCTGGCCTCATTTTTTCTCCTCCCTTGGAGATCCAAGTTTCACTAGCCCCAGAGGAAGACTTGGATGGGCAAGAGCTTAGACCCAAGTGTGCTCCCTGGTTACTTAGCGGGATGCTATTGATGGGCTTGGATTCATACTTTCCCTGTCTATCTGCCATGTCCTCTCTATGGACACCTCTTTGAGCGGCTGTCCCAGTCCTGCACTGGATGGTATCCTGATGGATCTTCCCCCAGGATGGGAGCCAAACTTAGTTAGTTTAGCCCCTCTCTCTCACACTAGACCTTGGAAGACTTGCAGTGGTACACCCGCCCAAATGCACCCAAGGAACCCTACCAAATTGTCCGTGATAGCAAAGTAATCACCATCTACCCTTTGATCTTCAACGGGAAGTACAACAATCCTGCTGCCTACCTGGTCCCCATAGAACCACCCCCAACACCCAAACCAATCATCCCAACCCTACTCACTTCTGATGCCGCTGGCCAGAGTAGTCAATTCCTGGGAGTGCTTTACCTGGCGCTCACAAGATTGATTAACTCTGCCTTGCCAGCGGCTGAACCCTGGGCCGTAGCTGAAAAGGCTCTTTTCTACCTGGTAAAGTTAGGTCCCAACATCTGGTGAGCCATGTCTGTACCTGCCTCCTCTCTTTCCTCATCTGAAGGGGCAGCATGGTACTCTTGGTATCCTGACACTCTTAACATGATCTTCAAGAGGGGTCCTGAGTACAGTGTTAAGATGAATTCCTCTGGTTATCCCTTTGCCCAGGTCCATGCTAAGTTCCTCTGTGCTTATCACCTCCTTGATTCCAATCTTGAGGCAGGATCTGTTGTGAATTTGAATTCAATAGGGGTTATAATTGATCTAGTGAATGGTGGTTTTCAGAATGACTTATGAAAAAGCCTTAGCTTTTGCTTTTGACCTATATAGTTCTTTTTATCCAAAAATAGGTTGATATCAATAACTGAGCCTTCTGGATCCTTACCAGCCTCTTGCCACTTGGATTACCTCCACTTAGGCTAGTAGTTCAAATTTTTGGTTATAAAACAGAACGCCCTTTTTCTCATTGAAATAAGTTTATTTTTGCTCATTAATTTTAACATTATATCTTTGGCACTCATCTTCCATCTGCTAATAAGATATTTATTACTCATACTCAGATCAAACAGGCTTAAAGCTAGAACCTCAAGTCTGATGTATTTAAGACTTTCACTTGAGTTCTTTATTATGTCAAATAATGAAGCGCAACTCAACAAACATTGCTGACAGACAGGATACTTTAAACAGAAGGTTCAGAACCTCTCCTGCCTAACTGGGACTATGAATTAGAAGATCTCACCTTTGGTATTCCAGGCTATAGCCATGGTCACACAGTAACAGGATTGCAGGTATGCTGGCTGTCCAACAAATCTAAGTGGACAAGATTGAGACTGTAGCAACTACTGCCAGAGATATTAGGGACCATAATAGCTCTACTCTTGATACTTTAATGTTGCAACTGAACCAATTAGAGTTCAATATTTGATTGGGGAAGACAACAGTTCAATAGAAAAGACAAGAATGAATCAAATAAGGTCTTTTTTATTGTAGAATATTGTGATTAATATACTATATGAGGAAAGACACAGGGCCACAGGGGGTGGCATGTTCCATGTAGGGTTCAAAGCCAAGGAATAACTTGAGTAGGGATCAGCAGGTTAAATTGGTAGCGCTTCTAATTAGGAGAAAGTGCCCAAAGTTTGATATTGCCATCAGATTGGTTCACATTGTTAGATACATTGGTAGGCAAGTCTGGAAACTTGGTTGCAACATTAAAAGAAAACCTGTGTCTTCTGTGGGCCAGGCAACCTGCCACTAAGTCTGAGTTTGAAGGGAATCCCAACATTAATGTTCTCAATCAGGGTGCTAACAGTCAGTATACTTCTTCCTCCATTGATCCTAATTATAAGCCCACCTTCAAACAGATCTTTGACCTAAAGACCTCCATCATTGTTGCTTTCTTGACAATTTATGAGAAAGACATGTGGAGGGCTACTGATGACCTTAAAAGGGAAAACATCTTTACCTGCTTACATCCTACTTGTCAAGAGGTTGTAGTCCCCAAGCTCCCGTCTATAGTTGCTATGGAAGACACGCAGCGCCTCCTCATTGAGGAATTTGGATGATCTCAGTCTAGAGGTTAAGAAAGATGCTTTAATGAATATTGCTTTCAAACCCAAAGAAACCTTAGCCAAATTTGCTGAAAATTATACATTGAGGGTCAATAACTCATTACCAGTTGCCAGTTAACTCCCCTGGAGGCATACACTGCCTGCTCTAACACTCTTAAAGTAAACCAACCCCTGTTGCTACACTTTAAGGCGCACAAAGTGTCCCTCAATTCTATGAAGAGTATCAAAAATCTTCTAAATAATATGCATCTGACTCATGATGGGTCTGTGGTTTACAAGAGTAGGCCAACAACTCTGACTCAACCTCTTGTACCCCTTGTATCATGACTCTTGGGTCCAATGGATATCCCAAATGATAGGGATGTCACAACTGCAACCAGAAAGGCTATCACTTGTGGTCCTGCACTATTCTTCAGGTAGAAGGAAGAAGTCCCAAGGAACAGTTGTGGCAGCGATCCAGTCTTGGGTGGCTGGCCCAACATTTCAGGGGGTAACTTGGGCCGTGGTTTGTGCGGGCAGGGCCCACCACAAGAGAGGAGCTAACTTTAGAAGGTAGGAAGCAGACTTTCCCACCCAAGACCACAGGCCGGCAGCCGGTACAATGGTGTCCACCACCCCTGTGAGGGTGATGTACACTATTCTGAAAAGCTTGCTGGTATGGTCAGTTGGAAGGCCAGGTGAGGAAGCTGGCATTGGTCTGGGTGTTACCGGTGGTTCCATATAGATATTGTAGGCCAGGAGATAATTGAATTTTCCTCTAAATAGTTTTAGGATGGAGAATATCCACAGGCCTTGGTGGTTGTATCTAATAGTGGATTGGATGTGGGCTAGCGGGTCAAGTTTGAGGATTTTCTCTGGTGCATAATCCTTATATTTGGGCTTCAAGGGATAATCAGTGAAGTGAACAGGCCCAAAGGGTGCACCAGATAGACAGAAACTGCAGGTGGTGGAGCAGGAGGGCCAGGAGATCTTGAAGTGAATTGATAGATGGCAAATAAAAAATATGGCAATAGCTTTAAGAGCCAAAGTAACATAACCTTTATTTAAAAATGGCAATAAGGTTTGAGCGCAGAATCTATAGGCATATATAGCATTCCGCCTCCAAACTTAGTATTTTCCATTGGAGCTTTATCAAAATATTGGGAAAAGTGCAGGCAGGCAGCCAGAGGGCCCGGGTGTGGGAGCGGCAAAATGGCACCTCAACTGGGTGTTCTCTCATTGGTCAGAACGTCCAATTTGGTCACTCAATTTTCTTGATTCTTTGCAGTGAACACGGGGCCGGGCCCAAAGCTGGGTTTATCTTTGGCAGTAGGGTTTGATCGGTTACTTGAGAGGATTTCAAACTCATGAAATTCACAGAGGCGCCATCTCTACTTCCATTAGGCAATTTGAGAGGCTCCTCTTCAGGTGCCACCATGGTTGAGCTGGTGCAGGTATTCTGGCTTTGGGACTTAGCAGGAGCCTCAGCTTGCAGGGGCTTGATCCCAAAAAAATACGGGCAGGCCCTTGGTCCATGGACCCAGCGGCCCGCAGGAATGTAGGTTCAGGGTTTGAATCCCACCCTTGGGCCTGGGTTTCCCGGGGTAATGAATTGTCAATCCTGACATCATCCCCTTCTTTTCCCGAGTGCCCTCTCTTCTGGTCCTTTTTGTTCAGATAGAGTTGGACAGCTTCTTGGGCATTAGCTAGGTTGCTCAGCAGTTCCCATGTACTTTCTTCTAGGGGTATCCCTTCCATTTGACGTAGTACTGGGGTTCCTGGTAGTGGATCCTGTTGCTATGTATGAATTCAACTTTTTATTCTTCAGCGCGGCCTATTTGGAGGGGCAGGGGGTTTGTCTTAAGCCGTCAGTGGGGGAGTGAGTTCCCATTCTTTTTAAACAACAGGGATTGGTGGAATACGTTGTGAATCTTATAGGAGGGGGGTAGGTCTAGCTTATAAGCAATTTCTCCAATTAGTTTGGTGATCTTGTGAGGGCCACTTCTTCTGTGAGCTAGCTTCCTACAGGGCACATGTAGGGGCACATTGCAAGAGCCCAGGTATATTTCACCCCCAACTTGCAAGGGTTAGCCTGGTGTTTTTTATGGTCAGCAAAGGCTTTGTATGTCTGCACTGCGCAATTCAGGTTGGTCAAGCATGTTTTTTGTGTGTTGTGGATCCACTCAACCCAGGAGCATCCAGTGATGTTAGTTTCCTTCTTGCCAATCTTGGGATCCCAGGTGGGGTCAAAACCAAAATTGGCTTTGAACAGGGACATCCCAGTGGAGGCATGGTCTTTACTATTGTATGCAAACTGGGCATGGAAATCATGTTGGCCCAATTGTCCTGGTTGGCGTTGGAATAGAATTGGAGGCATTGTTCTAGGATCTGGTTTACTCTTTTGGTTTGGCCGTCAGTCTGTGGGTGATAGGAGGTAGATACGCACCGCTTGATTCCCAAGTCTTTCATCACTTGCGTCCAGTAGTTTGACGTGAATTGGGGGCCCCTGTCTGTTATGATTTCCTCAGGAATCCCATGTTGGGTGAGGATGTGGTTGTGGAAGTGTTGGGCTGTCTCTGCTGCTGTGCAATGAGTGATGGTTGGTACAAAGTATGCCATCTTGGTGAAGCGGTCTACCATGACCAGGATTGCATTAAAGGAGAGGAACGGGGGCAATTTGACAATGTAGTCCATGGAAACAGATCTCCAGAGTCTAGCGGGTATATCCAAGGGTCTTAGAAGTCCTTAATGTTTGTTTCTGCAGGGTTTGGTTTGTCCACAGGTCTCACATCCTTTCAGGTACGCGCTTATTTCTTGGTCCATCTTTGGCCAGACAAAGTTCCTTCTAATGCTCTGGAGGGTCTTGAGTCTCCCTGGGTGTCTGGCCATCTCAGAATTGTGATAATCTCTCAAGATATTGGTCCTGATGCTTCCTTCTGGCACAAAAATTCTGTTGTGCAGCATTAGTGTTATTCCTTTCAATGAGTAGCCTTTTTGGTAATGGGAGCTATCCAAGGATTTTGAAAGGTTGGCAATCATGGTTTTGGTGAATTTATTGAGTGATTGGGCCTTCAGTACTTCTGGTTTGCTGGCCCTGATCTTCATTGATCCCAGGTGGATGCCTAGGATAACTGGGTCTAAGATTACTTGAGTGTTGTGGTTGCAAGTTTCTATGTGGGTGGGTGCCAGGTCAGTTCTTCTACTCAGGGCATTGGGTACTACGTTCATCTTTCCTGGCTTGTAGTCTATGGTCAGGGTGTAGTTGGCTAGTTCTAAAGCCCATCTTGCTTGTCTTTGGTTGAGCTGTTGTGGTTTGAAGAAATAGACCAAGTTTTTGTGGTCTGTCAGGACCTTTACTGGGAATTTAGCGCCACAGAGGTACCAGCACCAATGTTTCAGGGTCTTCATAATGACTAGCAACTCTTTGTTGTAAATTGGGTAGTTCCCTTTGCAGGCAGCATCATCTTGGATTAATATGCTACAGGATGTAGCATACCATCCCCTTCTTCCTGAAGAAGGACCTCACCCACCATGAAGTTGGACGTGTTGGTTTCCAGAACAAATGGCTTGGAGAGGTTGGGCATGGCCAGAACAAGGGCAGATGTGAAGGCAAGTTTCAGGGTTTTGAAAGGCGGTGGTGCATTACAGAGTCCAGGCAAAGGCGACCTTGTCAGAGCACAGGCGGGTCAGGGGCAGAGTGATGTGAGAAATTTTTTGGATGAAATCCCTGCAGTAATTTACCAGGCCCAAAAAACTTCTCACGTCTTTTCTTCATTTGGGGGTTGGCCAGGAAGTCACAGTGTCCACTTTATCCTGGGCCATTGCAAACCCTCTAGTTTTCACTACATAGCCCAGGAATTCCACTTCTGGTTGGAAGAACTCACACTTCTTGAGCTTTGTGTGTAAGTTGGCTTGGGAGAGTTTGTTCAGGATTAGATCTAGGTGGAGTAAGTGCTCTTTGTGGGTCTTGCTGTAGATGAGGATGTTGTTGAGGTAGGCCACACAGAACTGGTCAAGGTATTAGCCTAATACTGTGTTTATCATGCGCTGGAAAGTGCTAGGGGTGTTGCATAGTATGAATGGCATCACCAGGTATTTGTAGAGTCCATACCTGGTCTTGAACGCTGTTTTGTATTTGTTGCACTCTTTGATTCAAATTTGGTTGAACACATCTCTAAGGTCAATCTTGGAGTACACCTGGGCGCCTGTCAGCATATTGCACAAGCTGTCAGCGTTAGGTATGGGGTAGCAATTCTTTACAGTTATCTTGTTTGATTTCTGATAATTAACGCATGGGCGCATGCCACCGTCTTTCTTGCCCACAAACAGCATTTGTGACAAACAAGGGCTCTTGGACACGCGGATGAAGCCTTTCTTGGTCATGTCCTTGATGTATGCCTTGAGATCCAGCTGCTCCTTGTGGTTGCAGTTATAGATAGATCCATGTTTGGGTTTGGTGCCAGGCAGGAGTTCAATAGCATGATCATACTTGGTGTGTTCAGGGAGACAGGTGGCTGCCTTTTTGCTGAATGCATGGGTCCATTTTCCTAGGGAAGGAGGGAGGACGCCCACACTTGGTTCAATCTTTATGGTCATGAGCTTTTGGGTGGGTTCCTTGGGATTTGTGCAAAAGGGAACGGTGTTGCAGGTACCTTTATCACCTAAGGTGATGTTCCGTTCTTGGTAGTTGAGGAAGAGGCCATACCTGTCTGACCAGGAGTCCCCAAGAATGAGGGGGTGTGGTAGGCCTTTCAACAAGATGAGAGATGATGGGTATGTGTTGTTTCCTATTACCAAGGGTAATTCTTGTTCATATTTGTATCCTGTATCCTTGGTGCTGTTTCCCAAGATGATCTGTAAACAATTCTCAGAGGCAGACAGGCCTAGTTCCTGGGATAAGTCAGTGTCAATGAAACTCTCATCTGCTCCAGTGTCAATGAACACCTTTAGTTTTTGGATTGTTCCCACAATGTCACAGATACTAGGATGAACTTGTAAGACTGAGAAGAAACGTTTATTTGGGCCAAAAAAAACAGGAGCAGGGGTTTTCTTAGGGAAGGCTCTGGTCAAGTGCCCTGCTTCATGGCAGTGGAAACAGAGTCCTTCTCTGTAGTGTCTTTGAAGTTCCTCAGGGGTCATCCCACCTCTATTGAGTGTGGCGGCTCAGGTTTGGCGGGTCTGGGAGGATCCAGCCTTCTCTTGATTCATGCTGAGGCCCTTGCATAAGGGGACCAGGTCTTCCAAGCCAAGGATGGGCGGGTGGTGCTTCAATAAGTCCTTCATGGCTGGGTTCACTCCCTTTTGGAAGATGATGGCTGACAATTTGTCCTCAAGTTGAGTGCAGGTCTTCAGTTTAAGGAATTTGTCAATGTATGCCTGAATGGGTCAAGAGCCTTGGCAGATTTCTAGCAAGGAGTTCAGGGCGTAGTATCTGGTGTTGCAATCCTCCCCAGTTGCCATTAACTCACCCTCAAACTTGGCATAATTCAAACAGAATTCTACATCCTCTGCGGCTTTGCCAAACCAGTCTAGAGCGTCTCCAGAGAGCATGGAAGCAACCCCTAGTACCTTCTTGGTGTCGCTGGCATAGGAGGGGGTGTTGGTCTGGAAACCCAAGCGGATGACTGGCATGGCGTGTCAGGCTTCCTCCAGTGTGAGCTTCCCATCTGGGGCATCTCAACCTTGGTAAGGGATTGGTTCATAATTACATTTTGCACTTGGGAGGAGGGTTTGTTGGTATTGGTGGCGGCGGTGTTGGTTCTTTTCAGGTTGTTTGGGTTTGCATTCTTTCACATGAAAGAGACCAGGTTCATGGTCATCTTATAGGTGTAATAAGTGATTATCAATAACAAAAGCATGCAAGATGCCCCAAGAAATAACAACATCTTGGGGCTCAGGGTACCAGGTTTTAAAAAGATTGCCATAATGTCAGGGATCCAGTCTTGGGCGGCAGGCCCGCCGTTTCTGGGGGTAACTTGGGCTGGGGTTTTTGCGGGCAGGGCCCACCACAAGAGAGGAGCTAAATTTAGAAGGTAGGAAGCAGACTTCCCCACCTAAGACCACAGGCCAGCGGCCGGTACAATGGTGTCCACCACCCCTGTGAGGGTGATGTACACTATTCTGAAAAGCTTGCTGGTATGGTTGGTTGGAAGGTTGGGTGAGGAGGCTGGCATTGGTTTGGGTATTACAGGTGGTTTCATATATAAATTGTAGGCTGGGAGATAATTGAATTTTCCTCTAAATAGTTTGGGGGTGGAGAATATCAATAGGCCTTGGCGGTTGTATCTAATAGAGGATTGAATGCGGGCTAGCGGGTCAAGTTTGAGGATTTTCTCTGGTGTATAATCCTTATATTTGGGCTTTAAGGGATAATCAGTGAAGTTAACAGGCCCAAAGGGTGCACCAGATGGACAGAAACTGGGGGCGGTGGGGCAGGAGGGCTGGGAGATCTTGAACTGAATTGATAGACGGCAAATACAAAATATGGCAATAGCTGTAAGAGCCAAAGTAACATAACCTTTATTTAAAAATGGCAATAAGGTTTGAGCGCAGAATCTATAGGCATATATAACATTCTGCCTCCAAACTTAGTATTTTCCATTGGGGTGTTTTCAAAATATTGGGAAAAGTGCAGGCAGGCAGCCAGAGGGCCCAGGTGTGAGAGCAGCAAAATGGCACCTTGGCTGGGTGTTCTCTCATTGGTCAGAACGTCCAATTTGGTCACTCAATTTTCTTGATTCTTTGCTGTGGTCACAGGGTCAGGCCCAAAGCCCAGGTTTATCTTTGGTAGTAGGGTTTGATTGGTTACTTGAGAGGACTTCAAACTCATGAAATTCACAGAGGCGCCATCTCTTCTTCTATTAGGCAATTTGAGAGGCCCATCTTCAGGCGCCACCATGGTTGAGCTGGTGCAGGTATTCTGGCTTTGGGACTTAGCGGGAGCTTCAGCTTGCAACAGCTCAATCCCAAAAAAACACGGGCAAGCAGGCCCTTGGTCCATGGGCCCAGCGGCCCGCAGGGATGTAGGTTTAGGGTTCAATCCCACCCTTGGTTCCAGGTTTCCTGGGGTAATGAATTGTCAATCCTGACAAGTTGTGAAAAGGGTATATATCTTAGAGGCAGAGACGCTCTCTGCTGACCAACCTCCTCTGTCTCCTCCTGATCCTCTCTCTGATGAAGAATCACCTTCCTCTTCAGGCCCAACTATCCTCCATCTATTCTAAAATCTCTCAAGTGATTCAGAACCCAAGGATTATGACTAGATGACTCTGATAGTTATGGATATTCCATGCTGGCTGTCCCTAAAACTGTGTCTGCTCCTTAAAAACTCTGTTCTGGAAAATACGCCACTACAACCTGTCCACATTCAGTCAAGGCCAAAGCTATGATAGCTCAACCTTATCTTGCTCAACCTCATCAAACCCCTTCCTGGTGGACTCCTAGGAGGAAGCAGCTGAGTTAGTGGAGGCCCTCTTCCAGAATGTTTCTGTATCCCTGCCTTTAAAGCTGTATACAAGGAAATTTCCGCCTCAAACTGTGTTGGCAAAGTAGGAAAAGGAACTTTAAGCTGCCTAGGGTGTCTTGGAAGTCTTACTTCCTTTTTAAAAAGATACCACATGTGTAGAATCATCAATATAGAAGGTTAAAATTAAGGCCATCCTAGACACAGGTTCTTCGTCAACATTGCTTTCTCCAAGTTGATGAAGAAGCTCAAGATGGCTCCTGATCTCAACTATAATTAGTCTTATGGAACTGCTGGTATGGAAAAAACAAGGGCTATTACTACTTACTCTTCTCTACCAATGAGGTTTGTGAAGCTCCTCATTGCCTCCCCTGCTGTTTTGTTGGAAAATAAAAGCTATGACCTCCTGGTAGGCACCCAATTTCTTCAATAGTACAATGGGATTGTCAATATTTGGGATGAATATCTGTCTCTCTTGGGATATGAATTCCCGTAATCTTTTAAGAACCTCCCTGCCTCCTGGGCAAGCAATTAAAGACTTGTGTCCTTGAATACCCTGTAGGCATTTTCTTGCTGAAATATAGGACTCACTATTCTATTATGTACCCCCTCCTCTTTCTTGCCCTTCTGAAGAAGATGTCTCTTTACTTGCTCCTGCAGCTATCACTATTCCTCCTGGCTCTCATGTGGGCATAGATTCTCATATATCCTATGAGTTGCCTGAGAAGTTGCTTTTAGAGTTGTACTCTCCTGAATCCCAAATTTGCAAAATCCCCGCTTATGCCCTGTATATTAGACCACACTCACAAGGAATCTTTACAATTGCAGTTGGCCAATTTGACTGCCTCTCTCATGAAAGTCTCCAGGGGTCAAATTGTGGAACATGGTTGCATCTTAGGGGCAGAACAGGTGGCCTCTCTCTATCCATTTGGGACCTTGGGCAGCTTCAATATATCTGAAGAAGATCCCAAATGCTCTTTCTATTCACTGCTGCCAATTTTCCCCAACTCTTGCTTATTTAGCAGAAGGACTTACTCAATCTCTTGAACCAATTTAATGATATCTCTGCCTCTGGACCTAATGGCTATGGGTTGGCAAAAGGTGTTATTCATCAAATTGATGCAGGAGATGCTCTCATTTCTATGCCAAGCCTTTTTAGGTATAGTCAAGTAGAAGATGCTCAAGTGTCTAAAGAGTTGAAATAGCTCTTAGATGCCAGACTACTAGCCCTCTCTCAAAGCCCATGGACTTCCTCTTTGCTGACTCCCAAGAAAAAAGATGGAGGACATAGGATTGTCATGGATTACCAACATCTTAATTCTCTCACTAAGAAGGATTCATACCCCTTTCCTTGGAACAAAAATGCCCTCAGACGTATGAGAGGATCCAAATTCTTCTCTGTGATAGATTTAGCTTCTGGGTATTGGCAAGTAGATTTGTCCCCTGAAGATTGTGATTAGGCTGCCCTCATAAAACTTAAAGGGCTTTTAAGCCAACCTGGATACCCCAGGAACTTTGCAACATAACTGCTACTTTCTAACAAGCTATGGATTTGTTTTTGCAAGAACTGAGGCTCTTATTTGTGCCTGTATATCTAGACAATACAGTAGTTTTCAACCCTGCTGAGATAAATGTATATTATTCAGTTTAGAACGCATGGTTTCAGTCACAAAACAAATTTCAACTGCAAATAGTTGAAGGTTAATTTACTTAATAAAGATTCCATTTATCTAGGGCCAGAAAAAAAATAGTCAATCACAAAACAAAAATAAATTCAAATGCTGAATTCTGAAAATGAGATAGCAAACCCATGGAACTCAAATTCCTACTGCATGCAATCCACTCACTTGCTGAAGAATTTTACATCAAATTTGATAATGACTGTGTGGAAAATATTATACAAACAGAGAACATATGAGGTTCAGTCACAAAAGTAATGAACTCAAACACAAAACAACTCATTTTTTGAAAATATAGATTATTTTTGGAACTTAAATTGGAAATAGTGGATTTCAGGAGTGATTCATCAAAATCTATTCAGGAAACTACAGCATTATTTTCAATTCAGGTGCTTCTAAATTTGGACATTTATGTCTGAGAAAATGTCTCAAATAGTAGAACTCATTTAAACACAATTAGGTCTCCAGAAATACTTTGCTTTTCTGTTTTATTAGAATTTTTATTGCTTTTTGTTTACAATTAGTTTCACCAGTGAAGATAACTTTGATGTTGTTGAGGAGCAGTACCAGGAGCTAATCCAAGCTCAGGCTGCTGATCAAGGGAGCACAACCACTACTTTTCCTGTGTACATCCAATTTAATGCAAGTTGTGAGGAGGCTAAGTTGTATTTGTCACCAGGCCCATACACAGGTGGCTTTTCTGATAGCCAATATAGTGCTCCCAAAACTAGGCCCAATATGAGCCTGTGACAGATTTTGAAGACTAGGTAACTATGACCCCCTGCAACCCAATCCAACCATTGCTTAAAAATTCAGGCCAATCTGAGCAATCCTGCCTTATCCAGGTACTAGAATTTCAAGTGGGCCTCAAAAAACACCTAGTAACCAATGAGGTCATAGAGGTTATTGTGAGCCTAAAGCTGAGTGGTGCAAATTTGTGGAAATTGCCACTTGGCTTCAATTCACCAAGGCAGTGATCAAGCAAGTGCTCTGGGCCCTTTTGAAGAGAGGTGGTACCAAGCTGGCCAAGAAGCCAAAGAAGTAATAAGATTCTCATTCAAAGAAGCATATCCCATCATGCTTGACCTTCTGCAACGTTACCCATACCTCCATTTGACTGAGGTCTATTGCTTACTTGGGCTCCAGGGTATTTTCATTGCCAGCTGCACAGCACAGCTCTGGATGCATGGGCGTATAGTCAGTGTTATGATTCTGACTAATCAGCCGGCCAATGAGTTGGATCATGGCTCTTATTTGCCCTATAGCCCTGTGAAAGGTGCCACCATCACCCACTGCCTATCCTCAATTTTGGATGATGTCATTTTTATTCTATTATAAATTGTCATTGACGTTCCATGATTATAGCACTTTAAGTAAAAAGAATGCCCATAAGGGTAAAAAGAAGGAATCAGAGGGGATTGTGATTGGTGTGTTCCTTGAAGCTTCCACAAAAGAGACTGTATTTTACTGAACCACGGCCAGTTACACCAATAAGTACTGGTACAGGAAATTCCTCTTCAACCTGCTAGCCACCTGGAGCTTGGCCAACTCAAAATTCTGAATATACCTGGGCCACCAAATGAAGCGCGCTGAAGTGGCCTCCAAAAAATTCAAGCAGATGGCCATGTCATCTTGATTTTCCCTACTGGGCATGCTGATTTTCACCTGGGTGATGTGTTGTTATTCAACATTGGGGACACCATCCGCGGGCGTAACCCCACAACCTTCAGTCAGGTGATTAGTGCAGCCAATGACCACACTCTGCTGTTTTCTCATCAAAAGGTTGCTGACATGTTCACAAAGATGGCCCTGAATTCTCACAGCAGCAGCCAATCATCAAAGAAACCTCAGCTTCCCCCTTGTAATTCCCCAGTGTACAAGCCAATTGCTGTCCTCCCTGAGTCTGGATATGATGTCATGCATCATTAATTCCTCTGAGCTGCTCAAGGCACTCAATTGCCACTGGGTCCTCCAGCTGCCCTAGTACCCATCCAATCCTCCCAGGTGATCAGCGCCAACCCCCCAGCCAATCAAGTCTTCCCCCTCAATCCCATTCCCCCAATAAAACTAACCCCCCAATATTTTTTATTTTTTAATTTATATTGGTTTAACATTTACAAGTTTTTATATTTATAATAAATAATTTACATTTAAATACAGTGGGGATTGATTTTTATCATGTCACAAGTTAAATTTGGCTGCATTAATAATCATTAGTTCCATTGTTTTCCATTATAACTTTAATATATTTGAAGTGCTACAATAAAGTGAATTTGAAAACTACAAGTGCTATAAACCAGCCAATTGGAATATGTGTATATGTGGTGTCTTTGTGCTTGGCTCAGACCAGACACACTCAGTTAGTGCAACCAGTTTAGCTTAATGGAATAAGCCTGTTGGAAATAAGACATGTCTTATTTCCAACAGGCTTATTCCATTAAGCTAAACTGGTTGCACTAACTGAGTGTGTCTGGTCTGAGCCAAGCACAAAGACACCACATATACACATATTCCAATTGGCTGGTTTATAGCACTTGTAGTTTTCAAATTCACTTTATTGTAGCACTTCAAATATATTAAAGTTATAATATAAACAATATAATTAATTGAAATAACCCATCACATTGCATATATCTCTAAAATATATGATCTACATATAACCTGTGAAAGTTTTTATCTTTTTAAAAATCTACTTAAGTTGAACTTGGCATACTGATTCAAGAATCAATTATATTATACTTGGAAAAAACATATACATGAATAAAAAAGTTGTTCATGATACTAAGATTGAATTGGTTTACACGCTGTAAAATATATGATCTCATATAACCCGTGAAAGTGGCTATCCTTTAATAAATATGTATCTTGGGTCAAACTTGGCATATCAATTTGAGAACAAATCATGTTTTACTTGACAGAACATGTATATGATAAAATGTGTTGTTCATGATACTAGGAATGGGTTGAATATACAATAAATATAAATAATATCAGTATCAATACCAATGAATACTGGTGCTTGAAGCTAATAAAATATCATAAGTAAAATCATGATATATTTATTTAAACTCTATTAGTTACAATAGAGTATATATAGTTTATTGGGATATTTTATTGGTATAAAAAGGGCTGGGATAATTACAAGAAAAACATGGCAGAACTGGAGGCAATGATAAAGGAATTGAACTTGGCGGTGGCTAAAATAAAGGAGGTCAATCAAAAGGTGAAGGACATGCTAAAGAAGGTGGTGTTAGAAGGCAACAAACTAGAAAAACTTACTGTGAAGGCCATAAAAAAGAAGATTCCCAATACTACCAAAAAACTTGCAACCAGGCTCCTAAACATACAAAAAGATGTTCTTGCCAATCTACAGTTCAAGCCACAGGGGTTTGCAACTGTGGAGACATGGTCAAAGCACCCTGCAATGTTTTAGCAGCTAAAAAATAAAAAAATAAAACCAACAGAGGATAACCAGGAACCAGCTAGTGACAAGTCCCGTGAAGCATCCCCTGTCAAGGGGGCAACAGGTAAAGATATAGAAGAAGTAAAAAATAAAACATCAAATAATTAAAAAAGATGTTACTAATTTATTTATTTATATATAAAACCAAATGAGAAGTTGAGCAGTACCTAAGACCTTACATATTGCAAACATTCTACAGCAACTATGTCCCCCAGATAGGGTGTCAGCTGGTCCTGATACCAGCCACTGCCTCTGAGATGATTAATAAATTAAAAAAATACCCTATGAAACAGGAACATTTTACATCACTTCAACCAAAGCAAGACAATACAAATGCTGGGTCTTGGCTTTGGCTGCGGCCCCCAACCTGCATTTGACCAGTATGTTCTGGATATTGGATTCAGCAAGCTATTTGTCATGCTTGTCTGGGAAATCATCCAAACTATGCTGTACCAAAACCTACCCAAGATGGAAAGAGGACAAGAAGAAGTACGTTTCTGTTACCTGACCAAGCACAAACTATAACATCCTAAAATATTTGATGAAAAAATACCAAAACCTAGCTCTAGTTCTGCCGGCGTCCCCCTGTTGTAGACGTCCTTGAAGACTCCAGGGCTCTTGGTGCTCCAACAAGACTGATATACCAAAAATAATGGAAACCCCTCCCACCACTATGCTTTTAAAAATAAAATCAGTACCCTATATAATAAATTTTGTGAGTTCTCAGCCCTGTTTGCAGGGCAGAGACTTCACTTGATTTTTTACCTAGGTCTTGTTGTACTGATGTGGCTTAAAGCAGAAGCCCACAACAACTCTGATGTAATAATAAAACTGGATGAAGTGCGCCATTTATTAGACAGAGAAAATTATCCCTGGATACAGCTCAATAGAGCACATTATTCAGGATTCAGTTATTCTTGCCGCCACATATGGGATGGCTGCTCCATCAGGGAAAATCCTCCTGGCTAATCATATTGCAATGATCCTGTATTTAAGCCGCCAAAATTTATACAGTAGTCTAAAAAGCTATGGCAACAAGCAAAAATACTTCAGATTTAAACAAAATCCAACTCACAGGTTAAAATATACACTCTTTTAACAGAGTTTATTGGCGTTAATGGGCAAAATGGGTCAACACAGCAACAAAGGGCTCACATGCAAAGCAAAACCATTCAAAATACAATCTGAAATAGATTGATTCACAAACAAAATGGTGTGAGTTGACTTTTGGTGTACATATGTTTACTATGTGAATTGGTGACAAAATACACCCAAGCGTGGTGTGTCAAAACTCAATCCAAAAACAAAACACAATAGCAACTCACTATGTAAACAAAATCACTCAATCAGTTTGTGCAATGGGTTGTAATCAAAAATGATACCAAGGTATCTAAAATAAGACACAAGATCTGAATTTTTTTTTAAAAATATTGTGTTGGGTGCTTAATTTGGCGTATAATATGGGGAAATGGGTGAAAATTATTTTGGGTATTCTAAAATGGGTGTGGTAAAACCAAAAACAACTAATTAAGAAATAAAAAATCTATAATTGGGATATTGGGTGGAAAAATATTAATTGAATATCCATAAACAGATAAAAGCAAAAATTAAAAATAAGGAGTAACTTAATTAAGTTTTATTTAATATTTTATTAAATTCTCAAAATGGAAGGAACACAGCAACAGACTATCATTGCACCCATTGTGCGCCGCAGTTGAGGTCGCCCCTGTGGGTCAAAGAATAGACTTAGTGCAACACAAGTGCCTACTCAGGAGGCAGGCAGGAGAGGAGAGTTCCATAGTGATGCTGCACTGACACAGCTGGTTCAAGGAGCACAAGCTGCTAGGGTGCAGAGCATAAACCCTTGGGTCCCAAAGCTGACCCAGAAGCCCACCAAGGTTACCACTACCAAAACAGTTAGAAACAAGGAGGTAGAACTAACTTCATATGTGTTTGACGTTGTGTACCGGCAAGAGTTGGTCCTGTCAGCCATGCTGGAGAAGGTGAAGCCTGTACTTGATACTAGCTACAAGCCCTACGTCAGTGATGGTAATCAGGAGGATGACAAGGAGCCCCAGTTCTATCAAACCAATGAGGGACAGCTGGTGCTCAAAAAAGTTGCTGCGTTTTACACCAAGGTGCCCATGCCCTGTGTTGTGCCCAACGCCAATGAGCCAATCCCCACCACTAAAAAGCCCGCTCACAAGCGCATTCCTGACATTAAACGCATCATCCTTCTCTGGCTCATGCAGGAATCTGGTGATTACAAGGCAGCTACAGCTCTTGTTGGGGTGGATCCCAAGTACGCCTCAAAGACCTTCATCAAGTTTATTGATACTGGCCAAGTCCTTGCTGCGGAGAAATCCTTGCGTGTTTCTTCCATGCTCACCAAGGAGCACAAATGGGCAATCTGCCAGTAGATAACCCAAAAATTACCATCTTGAACTGGCAAATATAGGCCATGGTCAAGTCCGCTTTTGGAGTTGAGGCCTCAATTTCCTTCTATTATCATTTGGTCAAGGGAATGCGCTTTTCCTGGAAAAAGCTCGGGGTATCCCCCTACAATTGGAACAGCCCAGCCAATATTGAGACCTGGAAAAATTACGCTGAGGTGTACACTGCCCTCAAAGCCAAGGGGACGGTGAAATTCTATTATATCAACAAATCAGCTCTGCCTTGTTGATGTGCAATGGGTATGGGTATGGGTATGTCCCCAAAGGCTCCAATGACAGGATGGCTTGGCGTGCTGCAGTTTGCGCCACAGCATACTAAATGGTGACTCTCCTTGGTCCAAAGGGAGTTGAGCTTTATCAATTGATATTGGGTTCTCACAACAGCTCTACCTTCTTGTCATTCCTCCAATTGGTCCAGGAGCACCTGAGGCGCACAAGCCTGGGCTTCACCAACGTAATTGTATTGGACAACATTAGTCTCCACAAGGTGGCTGACATTCTTGAGGAATTCCCAATGATTGACACAAGCATTGCAGTGGGCCCCCAGTAATTGGCTACAGCAAATTTGCGCCTTCTCTTTCTTCCTGCCTATTTGCCCTTCCTAAATCCCATTGAGGAAGTCTTTGGGTGGCTCAAGCAAGTTGTCAAGCAAGGAACCCCAACAGGGACCAAGGACCTGTTTTATTTGCTGCAGGCCGGGATCCATACCCTCCCAGTTGAGACTGTGGCCAAATTCTATGGCCACGCTGATTTGTTCATCCCTGTGTGCCTAGCCAAACAGCCAATCAATTAAAGGCTTAGTATGTCCAACTTTTTTATTCTCTAATTTACTATTCAAGATTTATTGATTATCATTTTATATTTAGATGGTTCCATGCCCGCAATCACATTCAGAAGATCCATCAATAGATGTAAGAAATTAATTTATTTTATTATATATTATTTAATATGTCATCTGAGGTTATCCCAAATGCTTGATACTGGATTAAGCAAATATATTTATATCACTTTTGTCAAATAAATAAAAATAGTCTTATAAAAATTAAATGTAAATTGTAAAGTTGAAATTTATTTTATTACCGTATTATTTTATACTTTTATGAAACCAATTTCCGCAATATATTTTGCAAATCTTGTTTACTAAAATATTATTTGAAAAATTATTTATAATATAAAAATATAGTAGAGTATAAATATATTTATTGATATAGAGATAAAATTAAGTGCGCCTATAATGGGTTCAGCAGTATGTACCCACCCTGTGATGGAGGTGGCACACAACCTCCACTGCCACACCGTGGACGGTGGATAAACCCTTATTAAAGTATTTGCACCTGCTGGTAAAAGGAAGGATGGTGAGGTGGGAATGGAGGAGCAGCTTTTCTGGCAGGGCTGCAAACCCAAAGATGCCAGCCAGGACCAAGGCATCCTGGATGACATGATCAACTGAGTTGTATCCAGGGGGGACCTTCTTCCCGTCCAGTGAGAGCCTGGCCTTGTTGACCCCAAGAAGGACCCCGTCTGGGTCCTCTACAGATGCACCCATCTCAAAGTAGAATAGGAACCCCAGGTAAACAACCAGATGAAGCCTTTGCCCAGCAAAGGCTTCTGTGAACTTGCACAATTTGTTGTATACAGCACTGATCTTCTTCTTGTGCTTGGTTTTGGCAAAGGTCAGCTCCATAGCTGCAGGGACCCCCGTCTTGTTGGCACTCCAGGCCAGCCCAAAGTCCGCCAGGAGGATTTTTGTCTTCTTTACGGCTGCTGCGTCTGCAACAGCCAATTTTGACACCACACACCCAAAGTTCTCCAATAGGTAAGAGATTGTATGCTCCACTGGGAAGCAGAAGCAAGCAGCCGCATGAGCCCGGCCCATCTCTGGTATATTCTTGAATGGGAGCATTGCAAGGATGTCCCAAACAAGCTCAATGAAGTTTACACAGTAAACTCCACTTAGGTTAACCGGGTCCAGGCGGACCAGTTGGGCATCCTTGTAGGCAGTAACTGCCCACTCAGATGCCCCCTCACCATGAAAAAGCCCAGCCAATGCCTCCCTGGATATTGAGAATGTACCATGGATCCTGTCTTCAAGCTCCTGCAAGACAGGGGGGACAGGAAAAGCTGCCTTGCCACATGATTATCATAGTTGGCATAGAAGGTGAGGGGGGCAAAAGGGACCAGGACCTGGCAGAGTTCACTATCAACAGCTTCTAAAAAAAGGTAAGTATTTAAGAATTTTTATTAATTATAATTCTTTAGGGTATCTTCTTGGGTTTCTTCCTTGCTGGCGGCTTCAGCCGGCTTTGCCATTCTTGGTGCAATCAATTGTGCAGGCAATTTGGTATCCTCTGCCCTGGCACGCTTGGCGGGTTTGAGGTGGGCATACATCTCTGGGTTGTTGACCTAGACAGACGGCGCAGAAAGATTGTATGCCTTGAACTGGAGGCTCTTGACCACAGTTTTTTGAATATTTAGTAAGCGCTCAATTGTCTTCTCTGGGGTGTCTGTCATTTTTGACATTAGTGCCTTTGCAGACACCTTGTCAATTTTGTCCCCAGTGAGGACAGCGGACTTCACTTTGGCTTTGACCTTGCGGTCAATGTCCTTTATTTTGGCAATTGCCAAGTTGAGGTCCTTCAGAAGATTTTCTAATTCTCTCATTAATTTTTTACTAACCTTTCCATATGTTTTTATAGCCTTCACCCCAATAAAATCTGTGTTATTATGATATTTTTGCCTCTTTGTTTATTCCTTTTTGTTTTCCCATTTACTACATTATCCCATCTTTTTACCCATTGTGTATATGTTTTACACTCATCTTGATATGTGTCATTTGCTTTGTGTTGGCATTGTTTCCTTGATTATCATATTATTTTTTGGCGCTTGACATAGCCCCTTGTGTAAATATTAACAACAATTTGGTGATCAGCTAAATTTGAATTAGAAAATTATAGGTTAATTGTATTTAGATAAAGTTGTTACTGATCCAAATTCAAAACCTTAATGATAAACTTTAAGCCAATCATATTAATTAGAGCACATGCATCAAAGAATTATTGAATGACCCTTTATGTCATAATAATCACTTTATCACTTGGCTCCTGATTGGCTTAAAGTTTATCATTAAGGTTTTGAATTTGGATCAGTAACAACTTTATCTAAATACAATTAACCTATAATTTTCTAATTCAAATTTAGCTGATCACCAAATTGTTGTTAATATTTTCACAAGGGGCTATGTTTAAGTGCTAAAAATAACTGTGTTCTGGATCTAGATACACAACATAGTAAATATATGATTATATAGAAATAAGCTGAACATAATGAATAAAACCAACTATAAACAAAGAGAACACAAACATTTGAAATTCAAAATAAAGATAATATAAATAGAAATTTTATGGAACCAGGGGGTTTATTGAGGCAGGGAAGAGTGATGCCTAGTAGGCAGAATGGCGCGGGAAGGAAGACGTAGAGGCAGTGCTGGCCTGGGGGTCTGGGATTGGATGGGTTGGGTTTGCGGGTGGGGGTGTTGGTGGCAGGGGTGGAGGCAGGAGGATTGCGCGTGATGGCTGCCATATACTGCTCATTGTACTCCTCATCAGTCATTGGCTGTATGGGCTGGTAGGTGGCTGTGGCACGGGGTGGGAGGCGCTTATCTTTGCATGATTGGTTGCCCATGTTCACATGGAAAACCATTGGCGCAAACAAGTCAGCCACCATCTGGCAGCCAAAGAGAAAATTGTGGTCAAGGACCCCAAGATAGAGGTTGTTGAAAGCCTGAGGGTGGCGCTCCCAGAGTGTATCTCCAATATTAAAGAACACAAAATCTGCCAGATGGACGTTGGCGTGACCAGCTGGGTACACAGAGGCCTGGTGCCCGCGTTCCTGGATAGCCTCAAGGGTGGTGGAGCTTTCCTCCATCTGGTGGCTCAAGAAAACCCGGTATTTGGAATTCAAGACATCCCAGGAGTCAAGCAATCCACCAAGGATGTGGCCGTATGAGTACCCATTGATGAAATCAGGGTTTGCCTAATAGTAGACAAAACCCTTGGCTGAAACAGCCAGAAATGCACCAATGAATGTCCCCTTCTTGACCTTCTTCCTTCCATTCTTGGTGGCCTTCTTTTCCTTGCTCATCAAAATTGTCAAATGAAATCAATAACTTGTAGTACAAGACAAACATGATATCATCTGTTAAACTTGTCAAGCATCTGACCAGGGTTGATTCAATTGCGGTGTCATATGGTGAACCCTCAGCACCATCCCATTGATTGCCGGCAAAATTTGTAAGAACCCTAATTGAAGCCACCTTTCCGTGCATCCAGAGCTGCACCATGCGCTCAGACACCCAAATGCCATGGTGTGCAAGTTGCTTCCGGACCTGGGTCAAGGGAAGCTTGGGGTCCTGCTGGAGGAGGTCAAGCATTATTGGGTATGCCTCATTGATCTGGGACTCTGTGGCCTTCTTTGGCTTCTTGGCTGTCCCAATCAGATTTCCCTTATTCATCAGGTTGTTGAATTCCTGCATGACAGTAGCCTGGGTGAATTGTAATTGGCTGGCTATCTGATCCCAGGACAGACCCTGCAGGTTGAGTGCCACAATTTCCTGAAGAATTTGGGCAGTGATTATTCTGCGTTTGGGGCGCTGGGCGGCAGGAGCTGAAGCCTGATTGGCTCAGGGAGGGCAGGTTGGGCGGTGGCAGGAAGTTGTTCCAAATCAAGGTTGCCATCCTGATTGGTTGGTTGACAGGCAGCTTGTGCAGGGGTGGGTGTGGGAGCAAGGGCAGAGCTAGACGCTAAGTGACTCTCAAACAAGTCAAAGCCATATGGGTCAGGGGACAGTAACAGGTCAGCTTCCTTGTTACCTGCCTCAAAGGCTTGGGTGTAAACAGGTGCCTCCACGTTCTGAGCCTTGCCTCCATTGAAGCTGGCTTGGCTGCTGCTGGCTTGGCTGCTGATGCGGTTGAAGATGTTGTTATTAAAAACCATTGTAAAAAACCTAGGACAAAATCACTAAAAGTAGAAATTTTAAAAATTAATAATTTATTTTTATTGTAATCTGGAGCCCACATTTGGAAAGTTCTCAAAACCAATTCACACACATCAGGAGCCATGAAAATGAATAAAATGCCTCTGCTCCTAAATTTGATGGCTATTGATTGGCTGTTATACTGTTATTTTTCTATTTTAGACTGCTCACACTACACATCTTGGGTGAGTTCATTTTGTTTTGTACTTGTGGAATCTCGCTTCTAGATTGCTCAAATTTTGTTTCATTTTAGTCCTTCTGTTGGTGCCTCATATGAATCCTGCTTGGATTATAATATACTCCGGAATAGCATCCATCCATTTCACTTGTTGTGTCAGTTCATTTTGTTTGTGGTTTGAACTACACCTCTTGATGTTTGCTTTAATTTTGTAATGGGTTAGTGAAATTTTGTTTTTGGTTTGACAGTTCATTTATTAACCAAAAATATTTAAATTAATTGAATCCTGAATCTTGCGCAACTTGGATTTTGTTTAAATATGAAATCAGTTTGTTTAAATCTGAAGTATTTTTGCTTGCTGTCATAGCCTTTAAAACTACTGTATAGTACATGTCCAATGTCAACATGTGTGGCGTCAATAGAAATTACTAGTCTATTTAAACGCAATTTCATGAAAATTTCTGCTCCCACCCCCAATAAAAGTCTTACCCAAATACTATTTTAAATGTTTTATATATTTTTTCTCTATAGTATATCTAATTGATTCTATTATATTCAGCAAAAAAATACATAATAAAAAATATTTCCCTATATTCATCCACCCTTCTTGCTTTGTTAATTTTTATTACACATGACAGTATAAAATCACAATCATATAAAGAATGTAAAATAGACTAACCCAAATAAATCATAATAATAAAATTTTAAACATTCTTGTGTGTTATTTGTCCTTCCATTCATTAATTCATTCAATTGGCTTTGCTTTGTTAATTTTTAATATACTTGACAGTATACACACAGAATCATAGAAATAAAGTTGAAATAAATTAAACTAAATAAAAACAAACTTTAAAAAATTAAATGCAAAAAACATCAGAATCAACAAAGCCTTCAATTGATTGGCTGTTGGACAAGGCATGTAGGGAGAAACAAATCTTTGTAACCATAGAATTTGGCCATGGTTTCAGCTGGGAGGGTATGGTCACCAAACTGTAGTAAATTAAACAAGTCTTAGGCCCAGGTGGCGCCCCTTTCTTGGCCACTTGCTTGAGCCACCCAAAGACCTCATCAATCAGGTTGAGGAATGGCAAATAAAAGGGGAGGAAGAGAAGGCACTAATTAGATGTAGCCAATTGTAGTGAGGCAATTTCAACACCAGGCTCAATCACCTGGAATTCATTGAGAATATCCGCCACCTTGAGGAGTCCAACATTATCAAGCACAATAACGTTGGTGAAGCCCGGGCTTGTGCGCCTCAGGTGCTCCCATACCAATCTGAAAAATTCCAGAAAGATCACACTATTGTGTGATCCCTTGATCATTTGATATAGCTCAATGCCAAGGGGACCAAGAAGGGCTACCATTGAGTAGGCAACAGACCAGACAGCCGCACGCTAGGACATGCTGTACTTTCCACCTTTGGGAACATACTCATACTTGTTGTGCATTGACAACGCAAAAGAGGAATTGTCAATATAAAATAATTTGACAGTCCCCTTCTCCTTGAGAGTAGTTGTCATGTTTGGCTCCTGGGGACAATAATCAGGATGACATAGTAGGAAATCTTTTTACAAAAGATTTGAGGTTCAAAGCTAGCCTTGGGTTAGCCTTCAGGGCAAAATTAAGGACACATACCTTAATTTCCTGGAATACAATATGAGAAATTCCTTTTGGCACAAAGGAAAGTAAAAAGCTTGAAAAATATTAAAGCCAATATGAATGTGGATAAACTTGTCTTTATTAGGAGAAGTGATTCTACTTAAATATTAGACAAGCGTCAATGATCACTCTTTAGGTAGACAGAGTGGCAGAGGGGGTCATGTTGGGTTGAAATCATACCAGGATCAGTTGAGGGATGGTATAGTAATCTAGAATGGGTGGACAATGGAGTCAGCCCATTTAGGAAGTCAAGGAATATCTGAAGTCAAAAGCTAAACCAACTAAATCTTTGCACATATCACTATTCAAAGGCCATATTAAAATAGCATTAATGGCACAATTTCTGACATCTCCCTCCTCAAGATTGGACACAGTGATTTAATATTTGCAGAGAAATTTGAAATGAACTCAGGCAAAAGGACAGCCAGATGATAGCAGTTTAACAGTATACTCAATGCCCTTCTTGAAGGTGACTTCACAAGGTCTAAACCAGAGAGAGTCTAGCTTATGGGCTCTTCCCCCAGTACGGTTCTGATAGTAGAGAACTAGGTCACCTACTTGGTACTTGGAGAGGGGGGGCTCTAGAAGCATTGGAAGGTGAGAGCTCTAAAGCCTTGACCTTATAGGTAGTTGAATATGCTGTTGCCTGAATGTCAATGATGAAGTTAGTCAATTCCTTGACATGGGTTTCAGGGTTAAAACGACATCAAATTCAATCAATGGAGGACCCAAGATTGAGGGGGTTGCGGCTTCACGCCTGTACAGCATGACAAAGGGAGATTGGCCAGTCACTTGGTGTCTACTGAGCTGATAAGCAAAGAGAGCAGCAGTGAGGAACATATCCCAATTGGCGACATTGGAGAGGATGATTTTCCTCATTTTGAACACCAGGGAGGAATTCACTTGTTCAACTGTCCCATTGGTTGACAGGTTATACAGCGCAGAGAAAGATTGATGAGTACCCATAGCTTCTACAATAGATGTGATGAGGCAAGTATTGAAGTTGGTGCCATTATCAGAAAGCAGGACTTGAGGGCAGCTGTGTTGGTAGAAGATAGCTTGCAACAAGAAATTAGTAGTGGTCTTGACAGTTATATCTTTTGTAGCTCTGGCTTCAACCCATTTGCTAAAATGGTCTATGAAAACTAAGATAAATCAACACCCAGACCTAGAACAAGGGAGAGGCCCAACAGGTTCAATACTCACAGTGTGGAAGACATGCTTAGGGGGGACAAGCTTGAATTGATGCTAGGAAGGTCAGGTTTGTTGGAGCTGACAAGAATGACAGAAGAGGACATCAGGGATTGAGAGGCGCATATTTTACCAGTAGAAGTTCTTGCACAACCAGTCATGAGTTTTTACTATACCCCATATCCAGTATCAATGTGGGCTTGGAGGATAATGGCTATTCTTATACTAGGGCAAACGTAGGGCAGATAGGTGTTGTTGATCTTCTTGAAGAGTTGTCTATCCCAAATCACAGTATTCTTTGATAAGATATGTAGAGCCAATCAGATGTGTTATGGCACAGTGGTCTAGGAGTCAGGGTATCCTATTAACTTGTATAATAGGTCAGCGTCTTCAGGATGAATTGCTAGTATAAGCATCCTTGATAACCCATCAGCGTTTTGATGTTGTGCACCAAGGAAATGTACCACAGTGAAAGCTATCCTTGCAAGCGCAGAGCCCAATGTGCTAATTTACCTTCAGGTTCCTTTAATTGTTGTAGCCATTTAAGGGATGAATGATCTATGGCCACAGTAAAGTGGATTCTGTAAATGTAATTTCAGAACTGTTTCACTGCATGTAAAACTACCAGACATTTCTTTTTGGTGACACTATAGTTCTTCTTGTGCTTGTTTGCTGAGGACTTGCAAAGAATAGGCCACAGGTCAATCCACACCTTTGTTGTCAAGTCGGGCTAAGATGGCACCCACAGCTACTCTGCTTGTGTCAGTGTACAAGATAAACTCTTTATCATAATCAGGATAGACTAAGATAGGAGCCTCTTTGAGCTTGGCCTTTAGCACTTCAAACAATTGCTGCTGACTGTCAGTCCACTCAAAGGGGACATTTCAAAGGAGCTGGACAAGGGGTTCACTCAATTCAGTGAAGTCAGGTATGAACTGTTGATAGTAACCCATCATGCCAAGAAATACTTGTACTCCTGTAGATTAGTGGGGGGCAGCATTTTATCAATAGCTTCCACCTTATTATTTATGGGATGTATCCCAGTTTGGGGGACCTCATGGCCTAAGAATTCAAGTTTCTCCTTAAAGAAGGAACACTTGGAAAGTTTAAGCTTTAGGCCTGCTTCTTAAATCTTAATAAAAACAGCCTTGAGGTAGTCCAAATGGTTGGTAAAAGTGGAGCTGAACACAGTGATATCATCAAGATAAATAAGGACACAGGAGAGATTCAGGTCAGATAGAATAGAGTCCATAGTTTGTTGGAATGTGGCTGGGGCATTACAGAGTCCTTGAGACATTTGAGTGGGTTTTTAGAGACCTTTCGAGTGATAAGTGAAGCCTTTTCTTGGTCCTCTGGAGAAAGTCAACTTTGCAGTATCCTGATGCCAAATCCATAGCAGAGAAGAATTTAGAGTCACCCAATTGTCTGAGAGCATTATCAATTCTAGGCAAGGGATATGAGTCTTTTTTGCTGAGCAAGTTAAGGCAGCAGTAATCCATTACAATGGAGTGGCCTCCGTCCTTTTTCTTAAAGATCACCAAGGGGGAGGCCATAGGATCTAAGAAAGAGCCAAGAGTCCAGCATCCATGAGCTGTTTAAGCTCCTTCAAGACCTGGGCATCCTCTACCCTACTGTGGCAGTAAGGCTTAGTACAAAAAGGCACCACTTACCTGTATCAATCTGGTGGTGACCCCTTTGGCTAGGCCATAGTCTATAGGGCCAGAGGCAAAGATATTGTTAAGCTGGTTGAGCAGTTCTAATACATCTTTTTGTTGGTTGCGTGACAGTTGGGGGAAGTCAGAAGCAGTGAACAGGGAGAGAACTTGAGGGTCTCCTTTGGGTAAGTTAAAGTTGCTGAATGTTCCAAATGGGTAGAGACAAGCCACTTGTAAGGCTCAAATATGCGTCTGTGCCCAACAACTTGGCCCCTAGACACCTGTATAGACAAACCAGTCAGATTGGCTAGCAATAGCTGTACAGGCTCCTTATGAGTCCAATCCAAGATCCCTGGGCATAATTGAGGCTTCATGTGGCTTAGAAAATCAGGAGAGTATAGCTCTAAGAATGTTTTTTCAGGTAGCTTGTAAGATATTTGGAAGTCTATAATCACTTGGGAGCCTGGAGAGATGATGACAGCCGCAGGGGCAAGAAGAGGCATACCTTTCTCTGCGGGGCAGGAAGGTGGAGGGGAACACATATTGGAGGAATGAGTCCTGTACTTGAGCAAGAAGCTACCCATGGGATACTTGAGCACACAATTCTTAAGGTGTTTGCCCAGGAGGCGTGGAGTTTCTTCAAAAATTAAAGGGACCTCATATCCTAAGAGCAATAGGTATCCATCTCAAAGGCTTACAATTACATTATATTCTTGGTGGAATTACATACCAACCAGGAGATCATAGCTTTTGTTCTCTAGGACAACAATAGGGGACACAATGAGGAGTTTTCCTAACCTCATGGGCAGGGCAGAGTAGGCACCAATAGCTCAAGTCTGAGCCATGCCAGCAGTACCATATTATTGAGTTTAATTGAGGTCAGGATCCAGATTAAGCTTATTCATTAATTTGGATGATACCACATTGGCTGGTGAACCCATGTCCAGAATTGCCTTGATATTAACCTTTTTAATTGACACTTCCACATGGGTAGTATCTTTCCCAAAGGGGGCAAGACATCCAACACATCCTGTGCTGCTTCTAGCTCTTTCTCCATTTGACTAATATACATCTTAAGACAGTAATTTCCTTATACACAGTCTGTAAAGGGAGGGATACAGTCACATTCAGGAAGAGAGCTTCTGCTAGATCAGCAGCTTCTTCAGAAGAGTCTACTAGGACAGGAGGTCAATGAGCCTGGGCTAGGTAATGGCAAGCCACTATGGCCTTGGCTTCACTTGAAGGCAGGCAAGTTGTGATCATGTTTTTCCCTGAGCAAAGCTTGTAAGGGATGGACATTGTTTCCAGGACAGCCCACACAGAGTAGCCATAACTATCCAATTCATTGCAGTCAGAATCTTCAGGTTCAGAATCACTAGAAAGATTGTGAAACAGATGAAGGATAGTTGGGCCAGATGAAGGTGGATATCCCTTGTCAGAGGGAGGATCAGGAGGAGACAGGGAATATTGGTCAGCAGAGAGTGTCTCTGCCTCTAAGCTGACCTCTCTTTTCCTGCCTGCTCCTTTGTATTTCAACCTTCTACCCAAGGATTGTGCAGGTATGTGAGTGGTGCCCTATTGACCACAGTTGTGACATCCTTGTCTCTTAGGCTGTCTACTTGAACCAAAAGTCATAATACACAGAGTACAGGAGGTGGTCCCAGCATTGCTGGCTTTATTCTCACAAACCACAGTACCCCCATGGGTCAAATACATGTCCTGTAAGAGGATCTTAATACTTTTTATGGAAGTAAGAGAAGCTTTGTGTGCCTTAAAGTGCAGGCATAGAGCTGGTTCACCTTCAAAGTGTTTGAACATGTAGTGTAAGCTTCTCAGAGAGTTAACTGACAGCTGATGATTAGTGTTGCCCTTTGATATAAAAGAGTTCACAGACCTCAGCCAGAGTTTCTTTGGGCTTAAAATCAAGGAGCATAAATGTATCTTTCTTGACCTCCAAGCTGAGATCTCCTCTGAATTCCTCAATAAATAGATGTTTCATATCCTCCCAAGTGACAATGGATGGGAGTTTGGGGACCACAACTTCTTGGCAAGTAAGATACAGAAAGTTAAGAATATGCTCCTTCTTAAGCTCTTCAGTAGCCTTCCACATTTCAGTTTTGTAGATTGTCAGAAAAGGCAGTAATGGTAGAGGTTTTAGGGTCAAAAATTTGTTGAAGAAAGGCTTATAGTTTGAGTCAATGCATGAGGAAGTGAATAGACTGTTGTCACCTGATTGAGAACATTAATGTGGGGATTGCTCCCAAACTCAGATTCTGCAGCAGGTTATTAGCACAGAGAAGTCAAAGGCTCTCTTCCAGGGTGTCTAGCGTAGAGCTGTTTTGTCCACTGATATCCCTGGCAGTAGTGGTATGTCAGGGATTTCTTCCCTGACTCCATTAATCTTATGGATAATATGGTTAATAATGCCAAGATACAGCAATACAACAATAAAGTATTTGGCACCAGTTTGCAGTCTAGCCTTAATCCCAACAGGAATTCAACCAGGAACCCTCAGAAAGAACCTGTTGTTAGTGTAAAATCAACTATACAACTTACTTTAACTATTTATAATCACTCAATCAAATTGGTTTTTGCTTTCACACTTCAATTCAAGTTTGAAAAGGCTAATAAGTTAAGTGATAATGTCACTTACTGCTCTGTGTTTGATTGGCTGCCTTGGAATACCTTGCCGCTCATGAATCCACTTATACTATATGAAACTGAGGCTCTGTACTTGATTTCTGTTGATAGTCAGCCTATACACTGCTCAATTGTTTCTGATCTTGTGGCTTACTCTTGTTTCCTATTCTTCAACTATGATATTATACAATCCCACCAGTCTCAAATCAAAGCCAATATTACACAGTTATTAATTTCATACATTATATTCATGAAAATCATTGGCAAATCCCTCTCATTCCCCCAAATAACCACTTAAATATCCCAGCCTCTATTTTGGAGGCTATTTAAGTGTGTTAACCTTATCAATCTTATTTGTTCCAACAATAAAGACTTTCTTGTATTACCTGTGATTACACTTGACTCTAAATTTCCTTCTTGAAGCCATGCAGGTAAATTTCTTCCTGTTCTGGTTTCTAACATCTCTTCTATCTGTGGTGTGGACCTTGGAAAATCCAACTCCAACTACAGATTGGCACAATTCCTCTCCAGAAAACTCTCACCAGAAGGATTCCCTGGCCCATAGTTGGTTCAAGTATCCCTCAGGCCACTGGGGCAGAAAGTTTAACTATGCTTGTGCTTCCTCTTCTCCTCCTCCTGTCAAACCTTTGCTGGTTAGACCCTATGCCTCCTTCTACCTGTTATCTTATGTGGTGGGGTATTATCTGTTGGGTTGCTTTAGCTCCATGCTGGGAAGATTTGCCTACCTGGGCCACTTAGGTTATCTTGCCATGATCACAGTACCCATTGGATAAGTAATAGCAGGGCTCAACTTAGGGGCCTTGGCCCATCAGCTAGGGAACTGGTTCCCTGCCAAGTGGGTCCCTGACAGGTAACAGCTCTGAATTTATCAACCTTTATCTGTTGTACTGCCAGTGTGCCCACAATCCCATTGACACAAGTGGCCAAGGAGATTGCCTGGGCAGTCAGAGGGGTAAACTACTCATTCATTGTTTCAATTAAGCAAGTGAGGTTCTGCACCTCACGTTCCAGAGCATCCTGCCTATCTGCAACGTCATTTGTCACTGCTGCCAAATGATCCAATGCAAGAGCACAGTTGACACAGGGTTGACCTTCCAAACCAGGGCAACACCCATGATCAGTATGGGCAGGAGTATTAGTGACTTTGCCTCTCTTTTGCCATCAGAGTCAGAGGACAAATTGTTAGGGTTGGAAAGGTGTTGCCTCAAATACTCAATCTCAATTTGCAAAGTAGCTACTTGTTCTTTTAGTGAAGCAATGCAAGGGTTGGGCATAGGCTCTAAAGATGGAGGGTTTGGAACAGAGGCTTGGCATTGCATAGTGGCTTTGGTTCAGCTATAGTTTCCAACACCTTGGCTTCAAAGGCAGATGAGACCTCAACAGAAAGAGCAGGAGGAGTCACTTCAATTGAAGCTACTCTATTGTCAACGTAGTTTTAAACCTGACACAGAGTGTTTCCTAGAACATTCTTATCCAAACCATATTTTTGGTGCAGATTTTGGCCTCAATTATTGACGTGGGCCCCAACCAACTTGAGTTGAGAATTGACATGCTCCCAAAATTGGTTGAGCTTGTTAACTAAGGTCTCAAAATCTTGACAATACTTTATGAGAGAAGCTTCTATCTGCCCACGCCATGTGCTTGGTGCTATCTGGTTTGTTCAGTCAGTCCTTGATATACCCAGGAAGCATGGAGCAAAGAGAGTTCAGAGACAAGGTTAAGTACTTCTGTGAAACCAGCAAGTTGCGTTGGTTATCTGAAATACAAGCAAAGAGGCTATGAAACTATTCTTGATAAGAAATGTTTTGTGCATGGTTGTTGGAGACAGCAGTGGCTACAGCAGTCAAAAGCTGGTTCTGTAATCCTAACACCAACTGGTGATGAACCAAAGCAGGTTGGATGAATTGGTTGATTAACACGCCAATTGTATCCATAGACTCCATCAGCGGGGGGAGACCAAAGTCCAAAAGGAAGGAGTACAGGTCTTTGGAAGCGTACCTGGGACAGAGACCAGGGATAGAGTGCTTTGCTACAGTGCCTGTGTGGAGGAGGGAGCGCAAAGCAGCACAAACTTGCTCATAATTGAGTGAGAAAGCTGGAAGGGGGCCACACAGGCCCAGGAGACAGCACCAGTACCATGGGAGTTGAGAGGGCATTGGTGATGCCTTCTTCTAGAGGAGGACTAGAAACTTTAGGCTGTTTGGGTACTTCAGAAACAAAGGGAGAAGGACCAGAGAATGCACGTGGGAACAGGGTAAACAAGGGGCTTGCAGCCCCTGTAGTGAGCACCATTTTGTTGTGTTTGGCTCCTGGGGACAACATCCAGGAGGACAATGCGGGAAATCTTTATACAAAGATTTGAGGTTCAAAGCTAGCCCTGGGTTAGCCTTCAGGGCAAAATTAAGGACACATACCTTAATTTCCTGGAATACAATATGAGTAATTCCTTTTGGCACAAAGGAAAGTAAAAGCTTGAAAAATATTAAAGCCAATATGAATGTGGATAAACTTGTCTTTATTAGGAGAAGTGATTCTACTTAAATAGTAGACAAGGGTTTATGATCACTCATTAGGTAGACAAGTGGCAGAGGGGGTCACATTGGGTTGAAATCATACCAGGACCAGTCAAGAGATAGTATGACAATCCAGAATGGGTGGACAAAGGAGTCAGCCCATTTAAGGAAGGCAAAAAATACCCAAAGTTTAAAGCAAAACCAACCAAATATTTGCACATATCACTATTCAAAGGCATATCAAGATAGCATTAATGGTGTGATTTCCAACACAAAAAACATCTTGGGCGTATTTTTGGCAGTAGACAAGGTTTTCTGGGCTATTTCAATTAAACAGAGATACACTTAGCTTTTTCCAGGAAAAGTTCAATTTTTTGACTGCTTGGTAGCGTGTGGAAACCAAAGTCTGGATTCCAAAAGCAGACTCAACCATTGACTGAAAATTTTCCAGTTCAAGATGGCAGTTCTGCTCAATCCATTATCAGATGGCCCACAGGTGTTCCTTGACCAATAGAACTGGTTCACGCTTGGATTTCTCCAAAAGGAGAACAGTACCTGTTTTCAGAAAGGTTTTTGGAGCCTGTGGGCAGATTTTTATGAGATCCTGACAATAGCTGCGGCCTTCTTGTAGTCAGTTGTCTCCTCCATGAGTCTCATGAAGGTCTCTTGGGTAGAATTGGGGATGATGTTGTACTTTGGCTTTTTGGTGTTGGGAAGCAACTATATGGGCTCATCCACAACACAGCACATAGGTACTTGGCTGTAGAATTCAGCAACCTTTTTCATCACCTTCTGTTTTTTAGTGGTTTGAAAAAACTGGGATAGCTCATCCTTGTCTCCCCCTTTGGAATCACTCACGTAAGGCTCATATGTGGTTTCAAGGAATGGCTTAACCTTCTCCAGAAGGGTTACAGAAACACTATTGCAGCAGTATACAGGGTCATATACCAAGGACACCCTCTCAGTGATGACGTCATTTATCATTTTGGTGGTGATGACCTTGGTGAAATTTTGGGTCATTTTCTGAACCTAGGGGTTGATGCTCCGCCCCTAGCAGCTTGTGCTCCTTGAACCGGCTGTGTCAGTGCAGCATCACTATTGAACTCTCCTCTCCTGTCTTCTTCCTGAGTAGGCACTTGGGTTGCACTAACTTTGATCTTTGACCTGCAGGGCAACCGCAACTGCGGCACACAACGGGTTCATTGTTACTCTGTTGTTGGGATGCATCCATTTTGGCATAAAAAAAGAAAATTAAAATCAGTTTATCTATATGATTTATTTATTAAAATTTTTATCTCTCCATATATAGTAGCATGAAAGCTAGTAGTCACTACCGTTTATTTCAGCTTAGAATTTTATCTTTCTATATTAATTATTTTTAGTTGTAAATGTGCACTGATAATTGTATGTTTTGATAAATTTGATTTTTTATTGATTCTAATCCCAAAAAATATACTCATAATATTTATTTCCTTTTTTATTCTAGATTATTATTAATTAGGATAATCTGGTAACAGTATTATAGATTCATTCATGTGTTTTGATATTTGATATTTACATTGTTGGTTTCAGTTGCTATTGAGGCTTGTTTTTGGATATAGTTTGTAACTTTTGTGACTGAGTTTCATGCGTCCACCAGAAGCATAGTAAACATAGTAGACTTGTTCTATGACTGAAACTCATGTGTTCTAGTGTTTGGTACACTTGTTATTGAATTGTTAAGCATTTATTCCAAGTTTAAATATGTTGTTGTATGATTAGAAATTTTTTCCAAATAGAGCTCATTTTCTGTGAAATTATCTTCTATTTAGATCTATCAAGTTGAAATTTGTTTTGTGACTGAACTGATGAATTCTAAACTGACTAATATACAATTATCTCAACAGGTTTGAAAAAAAACTGTATAAAAGTATTCAGCTCCACTTTAACCAACCAATTGGAGCACCTCAAAGCTGTCTTCCTCAAGATCTGCAATGCTGGCTTGATGTCATGGTGGTTTCCATAATGCTGGGAATTACTTGTCCAATTTTTAAAGCCAGGAAGTCAGGTGGATAGTTAGCCAGTTTAACACAGTTTACAGATTTGAATCACACCTCCAATTAGAAATGGGTTACTGCTGCTCCAGTATGCCAGCTGAATACAATTTCCCCTCAAAAGTTGATGCTGATAAATAGACATAATATGCAGGTCACTTGATACAGCCTTATTTATCAGAACAGACCTCAGAAGTTGGTCACTAAAGGGGTTTTTACATATTGGACAAGGACAACAAAATAGGAACCATGGATCCAGGTGGTATTGCTTAGTCAAATTTTGGTACATAATGGAAACTTTTCACTGGACAACTCTAAGAATTGAGTCCTCCCTAAATTACTTAATAAAACCAAATATTCTCCTGGTCTAACTTTATTTTATAATACATCTTGTAGTTGGCCTACTCTGCTACATCCCGTATAATTTGATCCTAAGTTGAATCATTACTGGAAGATGGGACCCACTGTTAGTACTTTGTTTTCAACACCTCCCAATGTTACTCCCATGGCCCAGATTTTTGGTGTATTTTCTTCTCAATATGAAACCAAGACAGTTATACCTTCTCAATGCCCAGAGTTCTACTCTGAAGACACTTTAATTCTTTCACAGGCCATCTATCTAGGACTCTTTTGGTTAGGTTCAATCATCATGTTGAACCCTAGTGTATCTTTTAGAAATTTTACCAGACAGTATTTGAAGCTTAGTTGGTGTTTAATCATCAACTCTATGTAGATTTGGGTGGTGATTCCCCATCACATAGAGACTGCTTCTTATTACCTGTCAATTTCTGTCACAATTGAAGCTCAAACCTTCCAAGTGAGCTTTTTTCATGGAGCGGCTTGAGTTTTTGGGCCATGAGGTGACTTAAACTGGGATACAGCCCATGAGCAATAAGGTTGATACCATTGAAAAGATGCTACCCCCTACCAATATGAGTAACATCCAATTATTTCTTAGTATGATGGGTTACTAGACCAGTTCATCCCTGATTTTGCTGAATAGAGTGAGCCTCTTTGTCCAGTTACTCAAAACGTCCCATTTTAATGGACTGATAGTCTGCAACAGACATTTGAAGCTTTGGAGACCAAGATCAAAGAGGCCCCTATTCTGGTCTACTCAGACTACAATAAGGAGTTTATCTTGTATACTGATGCTTGTGGAGTTGCTGTGGGCGCAATCCTAGCCAAGTTTGATGATCAAGGCATAGATAATCCAGTGGACTACTCCTCATATGTGCTCAATGAGCACAAGAAGAATTATTTTGTTACCAAGAAGGAATGTTTGGCAGTTCTACACACTGTTAAACAGTTCCAACACGGCAACTGTGTTAAGTTTAACTCCCTGGTAATTAACTCCCTGGTGATTAACTCCCTGGTGCTCACAACCCTGGTGATTGACACTATAGTAAAGTGATAATTCAGCTTTCCCCCTGATTGACAACTGGAAATTGACACTTTTTAACTAACAGATCTTGATGTACTGAAATCTTTTAATATAAAAATAGGAGCTACAGCCATGGTATACTAAAGTGATCCCAAAAAACTCAAAAATTTAATAAAAATCATACCTGAATTAAGGATAATAAGGAGAAATAATCAATTATTTTCAGTTTACTATGTAATTTACACTTTTTATTATAAAAATATTTTTGATTACCACATAAATTAAAATTCCAACGAGACAAAAATAAACACATTTACAATCATATAAGTTATGCAAAATTTAAAGAAATATTTAATATGTATTTGATATAGTTCATAAAATCACAACTGTGAATATCTTATGTTTTACTAGTGAATTAATAAAAATTAAGATATTTCACTCACTTTCAACTATAATTATTCATCTCAAACTTACCATGTATACATAAAATAATCAGTTCTATCTAATTAAATAAAAAAATTAAAAGTTAAAACTAAAAACTAAATGATCAAAATTAAAAAGTAAAAATTAAAGCTAAAAAGTTAAAAGTTAAAACCATAGAAGCAAGCAAGTTTATTCCTCCCCATTATTCCCCTTTTTCATTTTAGCCCCTTCCAGGAGGGCAGTGGAAATAATATCAAGCTGTTGTTTGATCTCAGAGGTCTTTTACTTGTGCTTGGCTGCACCCTGGCTGGCCTTTGTGAAGAGGGTGGACCAGGTGGTAGGCTTGGTGGGAGGGACACAGCTGGTGAGATCTCTGAGCTTGGAGATGGCTTTTTCTTACTCATTCTTCAGGAGGGAGAAGAACTTGTTTAACTTTGGGCTTCACCCAAAGTTAGCCTTCATATACTTGTGATAAGCCTCTAGAGCCAAAGTGGTCTTTAGCTCCTTGTTAACAGCCGCTCACAAAATGTTCTAACTGGCCTTGGTGTGGGCCTTGCCTTGCCTCTGTGTGACAACCTTCCCAATCCACTGGGGCTTAAAGTACTCAAGGAAAGGAATGAAATCTTGATGATCCAATATTTAGGGATTCTTTGAGAGAACCTCAAACCTCTGTGCAGTGTGCTCTGGCTTTAAAAAAGCCAAGGAACTAAATTATGCAAGCACAAATTTGCAGGTGTCTGAAGTGTCCCTCCGGCTCAACCTACTAAGCTCAGCATGGGCCTACACATTGCAAGCAACTGCTTAGTGGAAGTGGAAGTGGCACCCCTGCACCTCACTGCTAAACAGCTGCTTAAATGCATTAAACTGAGCAGGCTCAAAGTCCAAAATGCAAATGTGAGGCCCTAGAGCTCTGAGCCTTACCTTTTCCTCCAAGTCCAGGGTGGCCAGGTCCTTGTCAGCAGCAGGAGGGTTAGCGCGAGTGTGGGGGGGTCTTCTTGGCATTGTTGTTGTTGGGGGAAAGAAGAGAAAGTGCTCTGCAAAGAATGGAGAAAGCAAGGGTAGATATAGTCTTGTGGCCCCAGGGAGAAGGAAGAATGCTAGTGGAATCATCCAGATGCCAATCTGGGGATGAATCATCAAGATCTGTTTGAAAATCTGGGGGCAAGTGGCAAAAGTACTGTCAACTAGCCAGGTTGACGCCCTTTTCAACTTCATCAGGTTCTGCTGATTTGCATAGCAGATTATGCAGTCCTTGGAGCCAGGTCCATCATCATGGAGGAGGAAGCGCTCCCCACTTGGGGGCTGCTTAAGCTCATGAGTGAGCGCAAGCTCAGATAGGTCGTCTGAGGCCTTGGGGGGAAGGAGGTTGGCAGCAAACCGCTTGTTGCTGATAAAATTGACCAACTGTCCCTGTGTTGACACCAACTTAAGACTGTTGGGTTTGAGATGTTGCAAAGCCTTTATAGCCAGATCAGAAGCCTAGAGGTGAGAGGAGGTGGGGATCATCTGTGTAAGGATTGACAATTCATTACCCAGGGAAAACCAGCCCAAAGGGTGGGATTCAAACCCTGAACCTACATCCCTGCGGGCCGCTGGGTCCATGGACCAAGGGCTTGCTTGCCTGTGTTTTTTGGGATTGAGCCCTTGCAAGCTGAGGCTCCTGCTAAGTCCCAAAGCCAGAATATCTGCATCAGCTCAACCATGGTGGCGCCCAAAGAGGAGCCTCTTAAATTTCCTAATGGAAGCAGAGATGGCGTCTCTGTGAATTTCATGAGTTTGAAGTCCTCTCAAGTAACCAATCAAACCCTACTGCCAAAGGTAAACCCAGGCTTTGGGCCTGACCTTGTGACCACAGCAAAGAACCAAGAAAATTTAGTGATCAAATTGGATGTTCTGACCAATGAGAGAACACCTAGCCAAGGTGCCATTTTGCCGCTCCCATACCCAGGCCCTCTGGCTGCCCGCCTGCACTTTTCCCAATATTTTGAAAAAGCCCCAATAGAAAATACTAAGTTTGGAGGTGGAATGCTATATATGCCTATAGATTCTGTGCTTAAACCTTATTACCATTTTTAAATAAAGGTTATGTTACTTTGGCTCTTACAGCTATTGCCATATTTTGTATTTGCCGTCTATCAATTCAGTTTGAGATCTCCTGGCACTCCTGCCCCACTGCCTGTAGTTTTCTGTCCATCTGGTGCACTCTTTGGGCCCGTTCACTTCACTGATTATCCCTTGAAGCCTGAATATAAGGATTATAGTCAGAGAAAATCCTCAAACTTGACCTGCTAGCCTGCATCCAATCCGCTATTAGATATAACCGCCAAGGCCTGTGGATATTCTCCACCCCCAAGCTATTTAGAGGAAATTTCAATTATCTCCTGGCCTACAATATCTATATGGAACCGCCCGTAACACCCAAACCAATGCCAGCCTCCTCACCTGACCTTCCAACCAACCATACCAGCAAGCTTTTTGGAATAGTGTACATCACCCTCACAGGGGTGGTGGACACCATTGTACCAGCCGCTGGCCTGTGGTCTTGGATTGGGAAGTCTGCTTCCTACCTTCTAAAGTTAGCTCCTCTCTTGTGGTGGGCCCTGCCTGCAAAAACCCTGGCCCAAGTTACCCCGGAAACGGCGGGCCAGCCGCCCAAGACTGGATCCCTGACAATCTGAACCAGATACCATTTAAGCATCTGAGTGATTAAATTATCAGGGGGCTCACATGTGTGCTCCCCCTTCTCAGCAGTTATCTGCTCCCAGCCCTTGGTGCCAGGTGGTCCCCACAAGTCTTATCCTCACAGACAAAGTGCTTGCTTTTTGTTTGCCGCTTTTGATTGTGCAATTGAAGATGTAATTATCAGCAACGTAACCAGGACCGCCCTTTACAGACATGATGGAGGGAAATTGGGGAAGCCCTTGGGGACTTTGAACTCTCCATTCACATTGCAGATGTTATGGATGGCCAGTTAATCCCAGGCCATATGACCAGAAGCTTTGAACTTCTTGGAATACTTCTCAGGCTCATCTATGGAGTCAGATGAGGTTGGGGGAAGAGTCATCAGAAGTGGGAGGGGAAGGGTTCCTCAAGGCCTGCTTGGATACCTCCTTTTTCTTACCAGAAGAAGAGGTGGGCTCCTTGGCAGCCTTTGCCTTCTTGTACAGCGCTCCTTAGTAGGTTTGAAGTCAGCCTCTGAGTGGTAAAAAAGTGGTTGGTAAGATCACCATCAGATTTATTGGGGGAGGGTAAAGGGGAAGTGAAAGATGAGGGCAAAGGGGGAAGAGTGGGAGGAGATGGAGTAGGAGACTTTGCTTTTGCAGGCTCTTGACATGCTCGGGTGTGGTAACTGGTTCTTTAGAGCCTTTGGGAGCTTGGCGCTTGGTAGGCTTATTGTTCTTCTTTGATCTTGACTAAAGAAAAGTTGAGTTTTGTAAATAAAACACTTTAAAAGATATAAAACACAAAGAGGTAAAGCAAAGCAAAAGTTAAATAAAAAGTATGCAAATAAAGTTTTATTTATCAAGAAAAAAACATAAATAAGTAAATATAAGCAAAAGAGAAACTCAAAGTATAGATATAAAGGTTGAAACATAGAAAATAAGTGATTTTATGATGAAGCATCAAAGATGTTATGTTCAGCATAACATCATAGTGCTAAATCAATGTAAAAGTATAATAAAAATCAAAAAAGTATATAAAAGTTATATGGAAAGTAGCAGGAATAGTAGTAGATTATAATTGCAAAAAATTATTATATGGGATTTTTTATTGGGAGTTAAAAAATCAAAACATAGTCAAGTGTCAAGTTTGGCACTGTCAATCAGCTGGGAAAAGCTGAATTCTCACTGTTGAGTTTCCCAGAGTTGAGCAGAAAAATCAAATTTACAATGTTTTTTACATATAAAACTTGCTTAAATTTAAAATGGGTTCAAAAGTTAACCCAAAAGCAACACAGTTTCATATGATAAAAAATAAAGAAAATACAACATAAGCTAAAAAAGTAAATGAATGGGAAGGTGTTTATTAGTGTTTAAGTTATCTGGGAGGAGCTGGGAGTGACTTATTTACCATAGTGTTGGTTAAAACATTAAGAAGCTCTCTGTACTAATCCCCAAGTTAAAGTGATAAGTGGATGGGTTTCAAGTGGGGTTCATAGTGTGTCACTTATTAATTTAGCCTTAATTCCAAGCCTTTGATTAGTTAAATCCAAAACCAATTGGATGGCAAGTGGAAAGAGTCAAACAGAGGGGGAGTCAAGTTTCCGTTTTTTATAAATTACATATGAAATCTCTTAATAAATTGGTCTTGATTTATGTGGCACCACTTAATCCACAAACCCAGAAATGGCATAATGTAAAACAAGTGGGGTATTTGATTAATGTCTATACCACTAAATTCAGTATAGTGGTGCTTGGGAGCCTAATCAACGACTATGGACACTAATAATAAAAATATAATAGTAAATAATAAATTTTATATAAGCGCATAAGTATTTTGTTAATAAAAATAAGATTCAGCTTAAAAAGTGCAAAACTGGCCACTTTTTTTAGAGTGTAAAACACAGATTTTTTTCATTCTTATTAGTAAATTTACCTATAAATTGCCCCTTAAATTGGTCTTTTAGCTAACCAAATTATTAAATGAAGTCAAATTCAAGTAAATTTAATCCCGGTTTTTGGTTTTGAACCCCTATATTACTAGTAAAAATTAGCTTAAAATCAGTCAAGCCAAAATACCAATAGTTTCACATATGCAACACCCAACTCCCTGATACTTGAAAAAGTGTTGAGTACCAGGGAGAAAAGTACCAGGGAGTTGACTTTACCACAGTTGCCTTCAACACTACATCTATGGGACCCATTTTACTGTAGTCACTGACCACTCTTCTCTCAAGTGGTTACAGAAGTTGAAGAAACCTAAAAGTCAATTGACACATTGTGATTTACGCTTACAGGGATATGACTTCATAGTGGTACACAGACCTGGCGCCCAGCACCAGAACACTGATGGGTTGTCCAGGATGCCTATACTTGCCATTTACCCTACAGATGCTGATTGCCTGTACAAACTAATAGGTTACCCTGAAGCTTGGGCTACTGATCCTGAAGAAATACAACTAGCCCTACAGTCTGTCTCAGGACACTGCCATCTAAGATGGACAGCTATTCAAAAAGTTTAACAATGTGTTCCTACCTTATGTCTGCCCTAGCATGAGGATTGACATTGTCCTTCAGGCCCACATTAACACTGGGCATGGAGGCCTTGCTAAGACTCATTAATGGCTAAGTAAGAACTTCTACTGGGAGAACATGTGGCTTCTTATCCTTGATGTTCTCTCATCTTGCCATACCTGCCAGTCAAATGCCCGCAACCTTCCCAGCATGAGTTTAAACTCATTCCCCTCAAACACGCCTTCTACACTGAAAGCATTGATGCTGTTGGCCCCCTCCCATGTTCTTGTTCTGAGTGTTGTTTCATCTTGGTAGCAGTAGATTGCTTTAATAAGTGAGTCAAAGCCAGGGCTACTAAAGATTTTACTGCCAAGACTATAGCTAATTTTCTGCTACAAGACATCTTCTATCAACACAGGTATCCCTAGACACTACTCTCTTATAACAAAACCAACTTCAATTTCAGGCTCATTATGTTTATTGTTTAATAAATTGGTATTCACCAATCCTTCTCTGCCTCTTATAATCCTTCAACTAATGGGACAGTTGAGCATGTGAATTCTTCCCTTGTATCAATTATGAAGAAGCTTACCCTTTCAGATGTGTCTAACTGGGATATGTTTTTCCTGCTGCCCTCTTTGCTTACCACCTTAGCAAACATTGGATAACTATACAATCCCCCTTTTTAATGCTCTATGGGCGTGAAGCTACTACCCCCTCAATTTTGGGTCCTCCATTGATTGAATTTGATGCCGTAGTTAACCCTGAAACCCATGTCAAGGAATTGACTAACTGCATCATTGACATACAAGCAACTGCATAACTGACTGCTAAATAAAGACAAGACTTTGGCTTTATTACCATCTAATGTGGCTAGGGCTCCACTCCCTGAATTTCAAATAGGTGACCTGGTCCTCTACTATCAGAGCTTTACTGGCAGCAGAGCCCACAAATTAGATTCCCTCTGTGTTGGACATTGTGAAGCCACCTAAAAGAAGGGTGTTGAGTACATCATAAAGCTTCTGTCATATAACCATCCCTTTACCTGTAGCCATGCCAAGTCTTTCTTCAAATATCAACTTTCTGTGACCAATCTTGAGAGGGGATTTCAGAAATTGTGCCGTTAATGCTATTTTGATTTGGCCTTCAAACATTGATAGTTGTGAAGAATTGGTTTTTTCTCTTTTAATTTTGGTAATTTCTCACCTTCCTTAAATGGGTTGATACCAATCTTACCCATTCCGGATTATTCCACCTTTACATGTCTGATCTTGGTACAATTTCAGTTCAGAATGACCTCATCAGCTACACTGGCTACCTAGTGAATGATTATCATGTACTGCCTAATATTTAAGTAGAATCATCTCCCCAAATAAAGACAGGTTTATTCACATCTTTGATGGCTATTATAATCTTCAAGCCATTTCTTTTCCTTTTTGCCAAAAGGTAATCTTATTCTTGCATTCCAGGAAATTAAGTTATATGCCCTTAATTTTGCCCTGAAGGCTAACCCAAGTCTAGCTTCAAACCTCAAAACATTTTGTAATAAAGGCTTCCTGCTGTGCCCTCTTGGATGCTGTCCCCAAGAGCCAAACACAACAAATTTTAAAAGCTTTATGCTTGCCTTGTTGCTATCCATAATGCCTCATTTTGCTCTCACAGCACTTTTCAGGGATCCATACAGTGGTAGGTTCCTGAGAACTTGCAGGCAGACAGCCCGTAGGCCCAGAAGGGAGGGCCCACCACAAGATGGGGACTAACTTTACAACGTAGGATAGTGATCTTCCAAGGATGGCCCAGGGTCTACTGAAGGGCACCATAGAATTAATTAGGCCAGTGAGGGTAATGTACATGACTTTAAATATCTGGGTGGGACAACCTCCAGAGTTAACTGATACAGCACAGAACATCCTCCATGTTGACAATTATCAAAATATTTTTCTTATTTTCAATATTAAAGATTATTTTTTGGTTAAATAATTGACACTGATAATAGAAGCAATGTTTTATTTTTATTTTGAGCTTTTAATTGAAATTATAAAAGATAAAGTAAATTTTTTTGAAATTGTCAACATGAAGGATGTTCCATTCTGTATGAGTTAATTATGGAGGTTGCCTTTGGTGGAGGTGGATTCACTGGGAGCAACATATTCTTGCAGGCTGTTGGGCCGCAGGGCTAACAGAGGGGTCATTGGTACCAAGTACACAGGCAGGCAGTTATACTTGTTGCAAAATAGCAAAGATTGTTGGGTGATACAAGTTCTCTCACAATCAATAAGCTCTGTTTCTCTGGTATGGGCTTCTGGGCTGTAAATTATTATATTTCCCAAGGTATATTCTAAATAATCTTGGTTGGAAGAATACTCTGTAAAATGGACTGGGCTGTAGGGAGCTCCTGGGGGACATAATAATTTGGGTGGTTGTTCCACATTTTCTTGGGCTTGGCGGGAAGCAGGAACAGAACAGTGGAAATAAAAATTAAAATGGTAAAGTGCTAAAATAAATAGGGTAATACCTGCATTAACCAAAGGTTCATAACACATTATTGTAAGGATGCCAATGAGCATCTTCCCGTCATCTCTTGGGTATAAATATATTCATCAACTGTGAAACCTTTTGTAAATTATTGTGGACCAGGTGCTAGCATTTACCAGGGTTTTTACAATCCTGGAGGTGCTTGAAATTGTTTATTCTTCATTGGCTGCATCAGGAAGGGGAGTCCCAAATTTTTTTTGAGATAAAGGATCTTTCAGCAACCTGCAGGCCTTGAGATTGGGGTAATTCACCTAACACTTCATTGGCTGGGCTTGGGGGTCTTCCCATGGGGTAGGGTTTGAGTGTAGAAGGTGCTACGCTTGTGGGACTTAGAGGTTTATCTGAAGTTGAATCTTTTCTGATTTGAGCTCAAAAAATACAGATGGTCAGGCAGCTGGGCCTGTGGGCTGGCAGCCCGCAGGGGCCGGGGTTCAAATCTTGAAATTAGGGTTTTCTTTGCCAATTGATAGCAGGAATTTGTCACTTGTGAAATCATCCCCTTCCTCCCTGGAGCTCCCCTCCTTACTCACCTTCTTGTTCAAGTATTGCTGTATGACTTGGTGTGTGTTGGTCAAGTTTAAAATGGGTTCCCAGGTGCTCTCTTCAGGGGGTAGGCTACCCATTTGACATAGTAATCCTGGGTCTTGTAATGCAAGCAGTTTGTAGATCTATTTGACCTTTTACTTATTTGTTTGTCCCTTCTGGATGGGCAGAGGATTGGACTTGATCTTTTGGTGGTGAAGGGAGGTCCCTTCTTTCTTGAATACAAAAATTGATGGAAGACATTGTGGGGTTTCCAAGTCAAAGGTAGGTCCAATTTGCACATTCCTTCATCTATTTGCTTAATGATATTAAAAGGGCCACAGCAGCGGTGAGCTAACTTCCTACTGGGTACGTGTAGGGGAATGTTCTGTGAGTCAAGGTAAACTTCATTGCCTATCTCCAGAGGTTTCCTGGGGACTCTTTTCTTGTTGGTAAATGCCTTGTAGGTCTTGACAGTGTGGCTTAGGTTCCTGAGACAGGTTTCCTGGGTGACATGAATTTTTTCAATCCAGGTCTGCCCTTACATACTCTTTTTCTTACTATCAATACTGAGATCCCAAGATTGATCAAATCCGTAATTTCCCTTAAATGAGGACATACCAGTAGATACATGTTCTTTGCTGTTATAGATGTATTGCACCATGGGTAGCATCTTTGCCCAATTTTCTTGGTCTGTTTTGGCTTAGAATTGGAGGTAATGTTCCAGGATTTTGTTGACTTGTTCAGTTTGACTATTGATATGTGGGTGGTAGGAGGTTGACATGCAGCTTTTGATTCCAAGATCCTTCTTTACCTGGGTCCAGTAGTGGGAAGTGAACTGGGGGCCCCTATCAGTGATAATTTCCGCCAGAGTGCTGTGTTGAGTTAGGATGTGGTTGTGGAAATTTCTAGCTGTCTAAGGTGCTGTACAGTGGTTGATTGTTGGGGCAAAGTAGGCTATCTTGGTGAAGCAGTATATCATGACCAGAATTGTGTTAAAGGGTTTCAACAGGGGGAGTTCAACTATGTAATCCATTGATACCAATTTCCAGGGTCCAGTAGGGATTTCCAGGGACCTTGGCAGCTCTTCTGGCTTAGAGCAACATTTTTTGGTTCTTCTGCAGGATTCACAGCCAATGATGTGGCCATTACTTCTTTGTTCATTCCAGGCCAGACATAGTTCCACTTAATGCTTAGGAGGGTTTTGTATCTACTGGGGTGGCTGGTCATCTCTAATTCATGGTGATAAATCAGTAAGTTGGTTTGGATTGGGCCCTCTGATGTATAGATCCTATTGTGAAGCAACAAGGTAGTTCCTTTAAGGGATTACCTTTCTTTGTGTGATAGCAATCAGGGTTTGTTACCAGGGCAGAGACTAGTTTGGTTGAGTAGACATTCTGTCTCTGCGCCTCTATCACGTCTGGCTTTCTGGCAGCAATCTTCAATTACTTCAGTTGGATTCCTAGGCTGACAGGATCTACCAGTGTGTGGGTATTGTGGTACTTGGTTTCTTCAGAGGAGGGGATTAGGTCAGCTCTTTTACTCAGGGTGTTAGGTACCACATTCATCTTTCCGCGCTTGTAGTCAATGATCAATGTGTAATCTGCCAGTTCCAAGGCCCACCTGGCTTGCCTCTGGTTTAGTTGTCTTGGTTTAAGAAGTATACCAAGTTCTTGTGATCCATGAGAACTTTCACTGGGAACTTGGCGCCACACAGGTATCTACTCCAGTGCTTTAGGGTCCTCATTATAGCAAGCATCTCCTTGACATAAATGAGATAATTATCTTCTGCAGGTAGCATCTTCTTGGAGTAATATGCTAAAGGGGTTAGCATACTATTCCCTCCTTCCTGAAGAAGGACCTCTCCCATTGCAAAGTCAGATGCATTGGTTTCCAGTACAAATGACTTGTATGAGTCAGGCATAAGAAGAACAGAGCAGTTGTGAAGGATTTCTTTGGGGTCTCAAATGAGGAGGTACAGTTGTCAGTCTAGACAAACTGGACCTTGTCCATTCAGAGTCTGGTCAATGGCAACGTGATGAGAGAATTTTTTTATGAAGTCCCTGCAGTAGTTTTTCAATCCCAGGAAAATTCTGAAGTCTTTTCAGGATTTAGGGATTGGCCACAAAGTCACTGCCTCAACCTTGTCCTGGGCCATTTCAAAAACCCCAGTCTTTACCATGTACCCCAAGAATTTCACTTCATCTTGAAAGAATTCACAATTCTTGAGCTTAGTGTTTAGGTTGGTTTGTGTAAGTCTGTTCAGGATGAGGTTGAGGGATGTAGGTACTCTTCATGGAATTTGCTGTAGTGAGGATATTGTTAAGATAGGCCACACAGAATTGGTTGAGATATTTGCCTAGGACTGTGTTGACCATGTGCTGGAAGGTGCTTGGGGGCATTGCAGAGGCCAAATGGCATCACCAGGTATTTTTATAACCTATACCTGGTCTTGAAAGCTGTCTTGTATTTGTTGCCTTCCTTGATTTGGGTTTGGTTGAAAGCATCTCTAAGGTCAATTTTTGAGTACACCTGAGCTCTGGTCAGGACATCACAAAGGTTGTTGGCATCAGGTATGGGGTATCAGTTCTTTGCAGTAATGTTGTTCAGTTTCTGGTAGTTTACGCATGGGCGCATCCCGCCATTCTTTTTTCCCACAATAGCATAGGCAACAAGCAAGGGCTTTTTGACACCCAAATGAAGCCTTTCTTGGTCATATCTTCAAAACACTCTTTTAGTGTCATATGCTCCTTGTAGTTGCAGCTATAGATGGGTCCATGCTGGGGTTTGTTGCCAGGCAGGAGGTCAATGGTGTGATTATACTTTGGGTGTTCAGGAATTTGGACCTCTGCCTCTTCACTTAAGACATAACTCCACTTTTCCAGTGAAGCAGGTAGACCCCACATTGGGGTACATCTTCAGGGTCAAGAGGGTGCTGGGTTTACCGCCGGTGGTTCCCAGCTGAAATGGTACCACATTGCAGTGTGATGGCGCTTCCTAGTGAGACTGTCTGGTTGCGGAAGTTCAGGATGGCACTGTGTCTTTGGGAAAAGGAGTCCCATAGGATCAAGGAGTGGGGAAGTGCTTTCAGGATGATGGGAGAAACTTGATAGATATTTCAAACAATCCTTAATGGTAGCTTAGGCTCACACTGAACCCCAGGTTATGGGAGCTATTCCCCATAATCACCTTAATGCCTCTATTGATAGCCTTCAGTCCCAGGTTTTTTGCAAGTGTGGCATCAATGAAGCTTTCTTCAGCTCCATTATTGATTAATGCTTCTATAGTTTGTGTCAATGCAAGAGTTTAAATTTGACTTTAATAAACTTATAGGACTGGGAAGAGGTATTTATTTGTGCCAGGGAAACAGTTGGGGCACTCTTCTTGGGACAGGCCTTGGTGAGGTGCCGGGGTTGTGACAATAAAAGAACAACCAATTATGGTAGTGATGTTGTAACTCCTTAGGAGACATGCCCTGTCTGCTGGGCGTCTGAGTGCAGTTAGGGTGGTGCAAGGTGAGAGGAGCACCTTCTTGGTTCAGGCTCAACCCTCTACACAGGAGGATTAGCTTGTTCAGGTCAATCATGTGAGGGTGGTGCTTGAGAAGTTATTTCAGAGTGGGACAGGCTCCTTGGCAGTATAGGATAGCAGACAACTAATCTTCAAGTTGGGTTCTGGTCTTTATCTTGAGGAACTCATTGGTGTATGATTGTATGGTGCAGGAACCTTGCTTAATTTCCATTAAGTTATGAGGGTGTGGTTGCAGGCGTCTAAATTACTGCCAGTGGCCATAAGCTCACTCTTAAATCTGGTTTAATCTAAGCAGAATTCAACACCCTCTGTTGTGTTCTGAGGCGCGGCACAGACACACAACAGGGAATCCTAACCTTAGGATTGGATTCATACTAAGTCTTGGTTAGATGGCAGGGAAGACTATGTGATTACCTTGTGGCCCTGGATAAATAATCTCTACTAGTTGTGGCTAGAGAGAGGCAGCAAAGTACTTGGAGACACAAAGACAAAAATGTGAATATAATTTAATTTTTATTGGTGAAAATGAAATGGAATATATAGTGGTTGGCAATACCACAAAACAATACCAGAACAGTAGGATCACTTGCTACAAGCACAAGTGGGGAAAGTGAATTGCGCAGAATCAGGAAACCAAACTTTTGTATTTCCCAGTTTGGATACAGACTCATTTCAAGGGGCAAAAGCAAAAGATAGAGATTCATCCTCAAAATAATCCATCAAAGGTAAAATTGATACATGGTGAATGACGGCATTCACAACATTGCCCCCCTTCTAGATTGACCTTAGGGGGTAGTACTTGCAGAGGAACTTGGCATGCACTCAGGCAAACAGACAATCACTAGAGAGGAGTTTCACAGTGTACTTGAAACTTTGCTTGAAGGTCACTTCTAGAGGGCCAACCCACAATGTATCTATCTTGTGAGTGCATCCTCTCACTCTATGCTGATAGTAGAAAATGTGGTCCCCAATGTTGAACTCAGGCAAGGGAGAGCGTCCAGTATTGTTGAGGGAGAGCTCAAGCATCTTGGTCTTATACGCAGAGGTATATGCTGTGGCCTGTATATCAATGATGTGATTGACTAGATCTTTGATATAGTCATCAGGGTTCATGGCCTTGTCAGCAGAGAGTAGGGGTGCCCCAGGAGCAACAGAGTGGTGGCCTCACGCCCATACAGCATAGCAAAGGGGGAATACCCGGTGACACAATGTTTGCTAAGGCAATAAACAAAGAGAGCAGTGGATAAGTATAGATCCCAGTTTGCAGTGTCAGAGTAAGTGAGTTTCCTCATGATGAAAACCAAGGTCAAATTAGCACCTCTACTGTCTCATTAGTGGAAGGTTTATAGGGAGCTGAGAAGGATTAATGAGACCCCAAAGCCTTGAGAACATAAGTCATCAACTTTGCATTGAAGTTAGTTCCATTGTCTGACAGCAACACTTGAGGGCAGCCATAGCAATAGAATACATCCTGCAGAAGGAAGGCCACAGTTGTCTTAGAAAGATATCCTTAGTAGGGCAAGCTTCCACCCATTTGCTGAAATGATCAAAAGCAATCAGGATGAAGCATCATCCTGAGCAAGAGCAGGGTAGAGGCCCTACAGCGCCAATACTGACAGTGTGAAAGGCGTGCTATGGAGGGACTAGCTTGAACTTGTGAGAGGCAGCTTGAGGTTGTTGGAGCTGACAGTCATGACAACTAGCAATGACATCTGGAATCATCAGGCAGAGGTTCTCACAGTAATAGCTCTTCTGGAGCCATTCATAGGTCTTGGTGATGCCTCCATGTTAGTCTCCTTATGAGCCTTGATTGCCAATAAAAAAGACTGGGGCGTACATAGGGCAGGTATTGATCATGCACCTTTTTGAAGAGCTGATTGTTGTGAATGAGAGTGTTCTCAGATAGCTTATACAGGGATACTTGGACTTCTTCTGTCTTGCTTTCCCAAGAGGAAAGATATCCAATTATTTCATACAGTTGATCAGCCTCAGCAGGGTGTAGAGCAAGGATAGGCATTTGGGACAATCCATTGATGTTTTGGTGCTGGATTCCAGGGCAATGTAGCACAATGAAATCATAGCCCTGTAGGCAAAGGGCCCATCTAGCTAATTGCCCTTCTGGTTCTTTGAGCTGCTGCAACCACTTGAGCAAAGTATGATCAGTGACCACAGTGAAATGAGTACCATAAACAGAATGTCAGGATTGTTTAACCGCATGCAGTACAGCAAGGCATTATTTCTGTGACACTATAGTTTTTTATGTTTTTTAGGACACAAGAAGTATACGCTACAGGGTGATCCACTCCCTCATCATCTAGTTGGGCCAGCATGGCCCCAATAGCTAGGTTGCTAGAATCTGTGTAAAGGATGAACTCCTTATCATAGTCAGGATACACCAAGATGGGAGCCTCTTTGAGTTTTTGCTTAAGAGTCTCAAAGGCCTGTTACTGACTAGCAGTCTATTTAAAGGGGACATTGTGTAACAGTTGAACCAGAGGTTTGCTAGTGTTGGAAAAGCCAGGGATAAACTGTCTGTATCAATCCATCATTCCCAGAAAGACTTGTACTTCTCACAGGTTATTAGGTGGAAGCATTTTGTCAATGGCTTCAACTTTCTTGGTCATTGGGCAAATCCCTGTGTGGGTTACTTTGTGGCCCAAGAATTCAAGACACTCTTTGAAGATAGCACACTTAGATGGTTTCAGTTTAAGGCCTGTCTCCTGAATCTTTATGAATACTTCTTTGAGATGAGCCAGGTGATCTGTAAAGGTAGCGCTGAAACTGTTATATCAACTAAGTATACTAGGACACATGAAAGCTTCAAATCACAGAGGGTGGAATCCATGGCTTTTTGGAAGGTAGCCAGGGCATTGCAGAGTCCTTGCGGCATATGGGCAGGCTCAAACAGCCCTTCAGAAGTGATGAGCACGGCCTTCTGGAAATTTTCAGGAGAAAGGTCAACTTACCAGTACCCAGATGCTAGATACATTGCAGAGAAGAACTTAGAGCCTCCAAGGTGGCAGAGCGCATCATCAATATGTGGCAAGGGGTAGGAATCCTTCTTGGTTAAGGGATTCAAGCGTTGATAGTCCATCACAATACAATGACCTCCATCCTTTTTCTTCAAGGTGAGCAAGGGAAAAGCCCAAGGACTTTGAGAAGCAGCCAGTAGCCCAGCTTCTAGCAGTTTTTTGAGCTCTTTAGACACATGAAGGTCCTCCAATTGACTGTGGTGATATGGTTTAGTGCAGAAGGGGGGAGTGTCTCCAGTATTAATCTGGTGAATAACATATTTAGCTAGACCATAATCAGCGCTGTCTTGGCAAAGATGTCTAAAATTGATCTAGAAGATCAAGCACCTCCTTCTGTTGAACCAGGGATAGCTGCAGGAAATCTTGCACAGTAAACAAAGATAGGACTTGGGGCTCATCTTCAGTTAGGTTAAAATCCTGGAACATACCAAAGGGATGAAGTGACAGGACTCAGGAGCATTAGGTAATTTGCCGTAACAAACAACCTGCCCTCTAGAAACATGTATGGGGAGAGCAGTTGGGTTGGCTACCAGCAATTTAACAGGGTCTTTATGGGAGACATCTAGGATTCCAGGGAAGAGGTAAGGTTCATTGCAACCTAGTAAGGGAGAGGAGTACAACTCCAGGAATGTACGCTCAGGTAGCTCATACAATATTTGGGAGTCCAAGATGGCTTGAGAGCCAGGGGGAATGATTATGGTGAAATTGGCAAGGAGAGGGATCCCCTCAGATGCAGGGCAAGCCATAGGCGGACACTTCATGTTGGAGGAGTGGGTACGGTATTTTATAGAGGAAATACCTGTGGGATATTCTATTGCACACATCTTGAGGCGTTTCCTGAGAACCTTGACTGACTCCTCAAAGATCAGAGGGACTTTTTACCCCAAGATAGAGAGGTAAACATCCTTCAATTTGATGATCCTGTTATATTCCCTAAGGAACTGGGTACCAACTAGGAGATTGTAGCTCTTATTCTCCAAGACAACAGCAGGTCCAGCTAAGAGAAGCTTGCCAAACCGCATGAGAAGAGCAGAATATGCCCCTATGGTGAAAGTCATGGATAGCCCAGCTGTACCATACAACTGATGATAGTTAAGGTTGGGTAAGATTGAGCTTCTTGACAAGCTTCAAAGAGACAATGTAAACAGGAGATCCAGTATCCAAGACAGCCTTGACTTTCACCTTCTGGATGGATATTTCCACAAAAGTGGTAGTACAACCAAAGGGTGGAAGGACAGCCAGGATGTCTTGACCTTCTTCTAGCTTTTTGTCTCACTTTTCAATCATGCATCTAAATCCTGTAGACTCCTTATAGACAGTTTGGAGAGGAAGCAAAACTGACTCATTCTTGAATACAGCGTCAGCAATTTCAGCGGCTTCTTTGGATGACTCTAATAGCACAGGAGACCTCTTTGCTTGAGTGAGGTATAGGCAAGAGACAATCTCTTTGGCCTCAGAAAAAGGCTTAAAATTTGTTGTAGTCTTCCCAGAGCGTAACTTATAGGAGACTGCAATGGTTTCAGGGACAGCAAGGACTGAATGCCTGTAAACATCAGGATCATCAACATCAGAATTGTTCAAGTCAGAGTTGTCAGAGATATTGTGAAAAAACAGCAGGATGGGAGGAGCCTTGGTATCAGCAGGCTCAGAGCCAGTTATGGAGGGGGGATTGAAGGAGACTGGGAAGAATTGTCAACCAAGAGCGTCTCTGCCTCTAAGTTGACTGTTCTTTTTCCTGCCTGCTCTTTGGTCAGCTCCTTCAACCCAAAGATTGGTGCAGACTTGAGAATTGTGACTTATCTGGCCACTGTTGTGGCAACCTTGACGTCTAGGAGGATTTTTCAAGCTCATGATAAAGATGCAAGGGCCACAGGAAGACAAACCAGAATTAGAGGCAGCACAATTCTCCCGCACAACCTCTCCAGAATGGGTAAGGTGCATATCCTGCAACAGCGTCTTTATACTCTTCATAAAGGAAAGCATGGCCTTATGGGATTTAAATGGAGGCATAGAAGCTGATTAACCTTGAGGGCTTGAGCGCAAGCCATGTAAGCTTCATGGGCTGACATTTGTCTGCTCGTTATCAGTTGCTGTCCTTCCATGTAAATCTATCTACAAATTCAGCTAGAGTCTCCTTAGGTAGAAAGCAAGGTGCATGAAGACATCCTTCTTCACTCCAAACTAAGGTCACCACCAAATTTTTCAATCAGAAGCTGTTTCATATCTTCCCAAGTCTCAATGGTGGGCAGCTCAGGCACCACCATCTCTTGGCAGGTTGGGTGTAGACAGATTAAAATGTGTTCCTTGTTAACCTCATCCAAGCTATTCTCATGGCAGTTTCATAGATAGTTAGGAAAGCTGCAATGATCAAGGGTTTGGGGCCAAAGAATTGTTTAAAGGTAGGCTTGAAATGTGCTTCTGGAGTTGGACTACCATTGTTACTATCAAGTACATTTATGCACAGGGAGAATTCTGCTTCAGATTCAGAGGGGGGCTATCTGGCCCACAGCTGACAAACACTTTCTTCAAGAGTAGTCAGGGTCTCAGCAGTGCAGGCACCCATATTATTAGCCAGAGTGGTCTGTTGCTCAGTAACATCTAGGCGCTGGCCCTGGGGTGTTACTACTGTGGAGAGCCCAGCCAGTCAAGAAGTTAGGGAAGGCCCCACTGAGAGGAAGGGGGCAAACCTGTCATTTACTGAGTCAATCAATTCACTCATTTCCTGCACGTCCCTGTCAAGCTTGGAGTGGTCTCATTTCAAATGGTCCACCTCATTAGCTTGAGCAATCAACTCTCTAGCACATTGGATTTGAGGCCTCCTGACAATCCAGGGCAACAGCCATCTTTGTTGATAACTCCAACTGGACTAGCAGCAGTTGCCATCATTTTGTGTAGGGCAGCAAGTTCTTGCTGTAGCTCAACAACTTGAGCTGTCAAAGCAAGCACCTGAGGATCAAGATGAGGAGCCTCAGTAGGGCATCCTTGACTGCAGGTAGACGCTTGCAGCTCTCAAATGGCATCTTATAGTCTCTGCTCTCTATCCACCAAATTATCAGATGGGGGAGAAGGCAGAGCAACTGGCTTGGGCGTAGATAATTCTTTCACTTGAGTCTGGAGCTTGGCAATAGCAGCAGCAGTGACAACCCTTTCTTGATCAAATTTTTCACTGAGCTCATGAAGGCCTTTATCAGCAAGTTCCGCTACTTTTTGCATTTGTTCAAAGGATTAAGCGCTGAATGCATTAAGCTGCTGCAAAAGTTGTTCAAAATTGGTGATATAGGTATTCAGGGTGGAATCTACTTGAGTTTGCCAGGGCTTTTCCAACAGATGAAACTCATTTAGACGCCCCCTGATGTATTTGGGGATGAACTGGCGCATTTTCTCAATATAATTAACCAAGCGGGTCTGGGAGGTGACAGAGTTGCAATGATTGTCTGATACTAAGGAAAACAGGTATTGGATCCACTGCTGGTAAGCAGTAAGCTGATCCCAGTGATGAGTAACGGCTACTTGTAGGGACAAAATCTCCTGGACGTGGAGCCCTAACACCATTTGATGGTGGGCTAAGGCAGGTTGTACAAAGGATGGCAATAGGTGCTCAGCAGAGCCAGCCACTAATAGAAGATGCTGTGGAAATTGCGTAGCCACAATAAATTCATAATACTCTGCTCAATTGAACTGTAGCTGGAGGCAAGGGATGGCTCCTTCACGGGCTATCCCAAGGGCTACCACCATGACTTGTTCTAAGTCAGGGGTAACCAAAGGGTAGGCCACTAGGCGGGGACCATTCCCAAGGTTCAGTATAGTGGAGACAATAGGTGGGTCTGTGATGTCTTCCTCAATAAGAGGACTGGTAATTTCAGGTGAAGTTGGCTTATATATAAGGCAAGGCAAGGGACCTGAAAACATAAATGCAAAAGGGATAACTGAGGGGCTTTCACCCCGGTAGTGAGCACCATTTTTGTTGTGTTTTGAGGCACAGCACAGACACACAATGGGGAATACTAACCTTATGATTGTATTTGTACTAAGTCTTGGTTAGATGGCAGGGAAGTCTATGTGATTACCTTGTGACCCTGGATGAATAATCTCTACTATTTGTGGCTAGAGAGAGGCAGTAAAGTACTTGGAGACACAAAGACAAAAATGTGAATATAATTTAATTTTTATTGGTGAATAAGAAATTTAATGTATAGTGGTTTACAATACCACAAAAAAATACCAGGATGGTAGGATCACTTGCCACAGGCATGAGTGGAGCAAGTGAGTTGCGCAGAGTCAGGAAAATGAACAACTATATCCCAGTTTGGACTTAGGCTCATTTTGAGGGGCAAAAGTGAAAGATAGAGATTTTTCCTCAAAATAATCCATTGGAGGCAAAATTAAAACATAGTTAATGGCGGCATTCACAACATCCTCAGTGGTGGCTTTTCCAAACCAGTCCAAGGTGTCATCAGAAGCATGGGGTTACACCCAGGATCTTTTCTGTGTCATTAGTGTACAAGTTTGCATTATCTCGGAAATGCAGGTGAAGGACAGGCATGGCTCTATGGGCTTCTTCCAAGGTGAGTTTGCCCATATGTGACATGTCCACCTTAGTCATGGACTGGTTTACTACAATTTTCTGGACTTGCAAGTTTGGGGTCTTCCTGTTCTCAATGCCAGGCGTAGCATCCTTGGGTTCTGTGCTGCTTCAGCTTTTAATTGCTTAATCAATTAGATTGTTAACTAGCCTGTAAGTATAGCAAGCTGAAATCAATAAAAATAGCATAAAAGTTGCCCCAAGAGTTAATAACATCTTGGGGCCCAGGTTACTGTGATTAAGATAGATTACCATAATTTCAGGGATCCATCTAGTGGTAGGTTTTTGAAAACTTGTGGGCAGACGGCCCACAGACCCAGAAGAGAAGGTCCGCCACAGGATGGGGGCTAACTTTACAATATAGGATAGTAATCTTCTGAGGATGGCCCAGGGTCTGCTGGAGGGCACCATAGAATTAATTAGGCCATTGAGGGTGATGTATGTGATTCTAAATATCTGGGTGGAGGTAAATTCACTGGAAGCAACATGTTCTTGTTGGTGGTTGGGCTGCAGGGTCAAAGTAGGGGTCATTGGCACCAAGTACACATGTAGGTATTTATACTTGTTGCAAAATAGCAAATGTTGTTGGGTGATAAAAGTTCTTTCACAACCACTGAGCTCTGTTTCTCTGGTAAAGGCTTCTGGGTTGTAAATTAGGATCTTCTCTAAGGTAAACTCTGAATAATCTGGGTTGGGAGGATACTCTGTAAAATGGACTGGGCTGTAGGGATCTCCTGAGGGACAGAATAATTTGTGTGGTTGGTCCACGTTTTCTTGGGCTTGGTGGGTAGTGGGGACAGAAACAGGGAGATCTAACTGTAAATAATAAAGCACTAAAAAAGTTAGGGTAAGATCTGCATGAACCAAAGGTTTATAACACTTTATTGTAAGAAGGGCAATGATCATCTCCCTGTCATCTCTTGAGTATAAGTATGCTCATCAAAACTGTGAAATTTTTGCAAATTCTTGTGGCCCAGGTGGTGGCATTTGCCAGGGCTTGCACAACCCCAGGGGTGCTCAGAATTGTTGGTTCTTTATTTGCTGTATTAGAAAGGGGAGTCTCAAATTTCTTTTTTGAGACAAAGAATTTTTCAGCAACCTGCGTGCCTCAGGATCAGAGTAATTTACCTAACACTTCATTAGTGTTGCCAAGGAATTTTTGGGAATGTCCTTTGGGTTGTTGTCATCATTGGCTTGGCTTGGGGGTTTTGCCATGGGGTAGGGTTTGAGCGTAGAAGGTGCTACTCTGGTGGGTCTTAGAGGTTTCTCTTAAGTCAAATCTATTTTTTATTTGAGCCCAAAAATTGCAGGCTGACAGCCTGCAGGGAGCTGAGGTTTGAATCTAAAATTTGGGATTTTTCCTTGCCAATTGATAGCAGGAACTTGTCACTTGTGACAGCACTTCTTGGTTTTTAGTCTCCAAAAAATTGGAGTTTTCTCTTCTGGTCTTTCCTTCCCTTGGTTGTAATTTCTGGGTTTCCCACTAGACTTTCCTGGTCTCAAACTGAAGGAGAACTCAAGAGCTTAGTCCCATTGTCAGGGAACTAACCTTGGGCAGCTGGCCTGTCATTTTCTGGGATCAGAGAGTCTACATAATTAGTGGGCAGAGCATTTATAAGATTGGTGATAACTTAAAGAGCTATGACATAAATTTCCTCACCCAAGACAACAGGCTGGAGGCTGGGATAATAGTGTCAAACCCCCAGTAAGAGTGATGTACACTATTCCAAAAAGCTTGCTGGTATAATCTAAAGGGAGTTTGGGTGCAGATTTGGGCATTGGTATGGGGATGAAGAGTGGCTCCATGTCTAATTGGTAGACAGGGATAAAGCTGTACTTATTTTTAAACAGTTGGGGTTTATTAATAAACCATGGTTCCTTCCTGCTAAATCTGGTCAACTCTTTAGTTTAGTCCAAGGGATCACACACTAGTATAATGTCAGAGGTATATGCTCTATATTCAGGTTTCAAAGGACACTCTTTGAGTTAGATGAAACCAAAGAGAGCACCAACAGGACAAAAACTTGCAGGCAGAGAGGCTGGCAGCTAATATAAGTATGTATGAATTGACTGATAACTAAGATAAAATATAGCAAATTTTTTGAATACTAATATCTCATAACCTTCATTAAAAAATGAAAATAAGTCTGGTGCAGAGTCCAAGGTTTTATATAGTACCCTGCCACTAGACTTTACATCTATTAAATGGGGAACATCATAAAATTGGGAAATGGTGATTTGGGCAGGCAGGACACCCGGATTTTAGAACTGCAAAATGGCACTGGTACAGGAAAGATGTTCATTGGATGGGCCTTCAGGAAAGGTAGTTCAACCTTTCTGTTCCTGAGAGATATTCTTGGGAGCAGCCTTTAGGTCTGCATTTTCTTTGAGTGAGGGGTCTTGATTGACCACCAAAGTAGGCTTTAAGCTTATTAAACCAATGGCAGTAATCTCTTTGCTTTCATTAGGTAATTTTTGTGTCCATCACTAGGTGCCATTGTTGGCAACTTTATGCTGATATCTTTCCCCTCTTGAGCATTTGCAGTCTGGGCTTGAGAGAATTTGATCCCAAAAAACACAGGTGGTCTGCACCCTGGTCCTCAGAGCTGACAGCCTACAGGCAGCCTTGACTAGGATTCAAAATCTGCTCAATACCATGGGTTTTAATAGGGGGAAATGTTATTCCTGACACCCATGCTTCACTTTTTTATTTTTACTATCACCCCTGTATTGTCCATGCTTTGGACTACCACCCCTGTCCTCTGGAGCCAGATCTCTCATGCCTTGCTTTCTCTGAAGGAGGATCCCCAGCTTCTGCTCTATTCCCTATACAACTCCCAGGAAAAGCAAAAGTTCCTCTTTTTAACAGTGAATGTATGGATATTAATTTGGTTCCTGATAATTAAATCATGATTTTCAGGTGTTGAAAACCACCTCTGAAGTAGAATCTCCCCTGATATCTTTGAAAGGACTGCCCCTTGGGGAGAGTTTTATATCATTCCTTCTCCTGGACCTTCATGCTCTCTCAAGAATTCCTCTTGGCTCTTATCAGGGTTAGTCCTCATGGGCTTAAATTCCTTACAGTAGTTTTAAAAGCTATGGCAACAACCAAAAATACCTCAGATTTAAACAGAAAAATTTCAGATTTAAACAAAATCCAACTCTCAGGTTAAAATACACACTCTGTCAACAGGGTTTATTGGTGTTAATGGGCAAAATAAGTCAACACAGCAACAAAGGGCTCACACACAAAGCAAAACCATTCAAAATACAATCCAAAATACATTGATTCACAAACAAAATGGTGTGAGTTGACTTTTGGTGTACATATGTTTACTATGTGAATTGATGACAAAATACACCCAAGCAAGGTGTGTCAAAACGCAAACCAAAAAAAACATAATAGCAACTCACTACATAAACAAAATCACTCACGCAATGTGTGCAATGTATTGTAATCATGAATGATACCAAGGTATCTAAAATAAGACACAAGATCTGAAACATAAATTTTAAAAATATTGTGTTGGGTGTTTGAATTTGGCAGTAAAATCTAGGAAAATGGGTGGATTTTTTTGAATATTCTAAAATGGGTGTTGTAGAACCAAAAACAACTAATTAAGAAATAAAAATTTATAATTGGGATATTGGGTGGGAAAAACGTTAATTAAATATCCATATTCAGATAAAAGCAAAAATTAAAATCAGAGATTAACTTAATTGAAATTTATTTAATATTTTATTAAATTTTAAAATGGAAAGAACATAATACCAGAGTACTAATACACCTGTTGTGCACCGTGGTTGTGGTTGCCCCGCGGGTCAAAGAATAGAGTTAGTGCAACCCAAATGCCTACTCAAGGAGGAGACGGGAGAGGAGAGTTCCATAGTGATGCTGCACTGACACAGCCGGTTCAAGGAGCACAAGCTGCTAGGGTGCAGAGCATAAACCCTTGGGTCCTAAAGCTGACCCAGAAGCCAACCAAGGTCACCACTACAAAGAAAGTTTGAAACAAGGAGGTAGAACTTACTTTGTATGTGTTTGACGTTGTGTACCGGCAAAAGTTGGTCCCGTCAGCCATGGTGGAGAAGGTGAAGCCTGTACTTGATACTAGCTACAAGCCCTACGTCAGTGATGGCAATCAGGAGGATGATGAGGAGCCCCAGTTCTATCAAACCAATGAGGGACAGCTGGTGTTAAAAAAGGTTGCAGCCTTCTATATCAAGGTACCTATGCCCTGTGTTGTACCCAATGCCAACAAGTCAATCCCCACCGCTAAAAAGCCTGCCCAAAAGCGCATCCCTGACATCAAACACATCATCCTTCTTAAGCTAATACGGGAATTGGGTGATTACAAGGCAGCCACAGCCCTTGTTGGAGCAGATTCCAAGTATGCCAGCAAGACCTTCCAAAAATTTCATCAATACTGGTTGTGTCCTTGCCGCAGAGAAATCCTTGTGTGTTTCTTCCATGCTCACCAAGGAGCACAAATGGGTAATCTGCCAGTGGATAACCCAAGATTGCCATCTTGAACTGGAAAATATACAGGCCATGGTTAAATCTACTTTTGGGATCAAGGCCTCAATTTCCTTCTATTATCATTTGGTCAAGGGAATGCGCTTTTCCTGGAAAAAGCTTAGGGTATCCCCCTACATCAAATAGCCCAGCCAATATTGACGTCTGGAAAAACTACACAGAGGCGTACACTACCCTCAAAGCCAAGGAGACAGTCAAATTTTATTATATTTAAAAATTGGCATTTGCCTTGTCAATGCGCAATGGGTATGGATATGTCCCCAAAGGCTCCAATGACGGGATGGCTTGACGTGCTCCAGTCTGCACCACAGCCTACTCAATGGTGGCTCTCCTTGGTCCAAAGGGGGTTGAGCTTTATCAAATGCTATTGGGTTCTCACAACAGATGTACCTTCTTGTCATTCCTCCAATTGGTCCAAGAGCACCTGAGGTGCACAAGCCTTGGCTTCACCAATGTGATTGTGTTGGACAATGTTGGTCTCCACAAGGTGGCTGAAATTCTTGAGGAATTCCCAATGATTGACACAAGCATTGCAGTGGGCCCCAAGCAATTGGCTACAGCAAATTTGCACCTTCTCTTCCTCCCTGCCTATTTGCCCTTACTAAATCCCATTGAGGAAGTCTTTGGGTGGCTCAAGCAAGTTGTCAAGCAAGGAACCCCAACAGGTACCAAGGACCTGTTTGATTTGCTGCAGGCCGGGATCCATACCCTCCCAGCTGAGACTGTGGCCAAATTCTATGGTCATGCTGATTTGTTCATCCCTGCGTGCCTAGACAAACAGCCAATCAATTAAAGGCTTAGTGTGTTCAATTTTTTTATATTCTCTTATTTACTATTCAAGATTTATTAATAATCATTTTATATTTAGATGTTTCCACGCCCGCAATCACATTCAGAAGATCCATCAATAGATGTAAGTAATTTATTTTTTCTTTATATATTATTTTATTATGCCATCTGAGGTAATCCCAAATGCTCAATACTGGATTACACAAAAATATTTAAATCACTTTGGTCAATTAAATATAAAAAAAGTTTTAAAAAAATTAAAAGTAAAATGTACAAGTTAGAATTTATTTTATTAACGTATAATTTTATGCTTTTATGAAAACTGTTTCTGCAATATATTTTGCAAAACTGGTTTGCTGAAATAAAAATTATAAAAATTTATTATAATTAGAATACTATAAATTTTAATAAAATTTATTGGAATCATATTTTTATTGTGTGCGCCTGTAGTGGGTTCTTTGGTATGTACCCACCCTGCAATGGAGGTGGTGCACAACCTCCACTGCCACACCGTGAACGGTGGATACACTCTTATTGAAATACTCCCTCCTGCTGGTGAAAGGCAGTAGGGTCAGGTGGGAGTGAAGCAGCAGCTTTTCAGGCGGGGCTACAAACCTGTATATCCCAGCCAGGACCAGGGCATCTTGGATTATATGGTCCACTGAGTTGTATCCAGGGGGACCTTTTTCCCATCAAGTGCCAGCCGGGCCTTGTTGATTCCCAGAAGGACCCTGTCCAGGTCCTCTACAGATGCGCCCATCCCAAATTAGAATATGAACCCCAGGTAAACAACCAGATGAAGCCTTTTCCCTGCAAAGGCTTCTGTGAACTCACACAGTTTATCATAGACCGCACTGATCTTCTTGTTATGCCTGGTCTTTGCAAAGGTCAGCTCCATGGCTGCAGGGAGTCCCGTCTTGTTGGCACTCCAGGCCAACCCAAAGTTGGCAAGGAGAATTTTTGTCTTCTTGACAGCTGTTGCGTCTGCAACAGCCAATTTGCCCACCGCGCGCCCAAAGTTCTCCAATAGGTAAGAAATTGTGTGCTCCAAGGGGTAGCAGAAGAAAGCAGCTGCATGGGCCTGGCCTATCTCTGGTACATTCTTGAATGAGAGCATTGCCAGGATATCCCAAACAAGATCAATGGAGTTTACACAGTAAACTCCACTGAGGGATACAAGATCCAGGCAGACCAGTTGGGCATCTTTGTAGGCAGTAACTGCCCACTTGGATGCCCCCTTGGCATGTGTAAGTTCTGCCAACGCCTCCTGCAACATTAGAAAGAACCTGTGGATACAGTCCTCCAGCTCCCGCACAACAGGGGGGGACAGATACAATTGCTTTGCCACATGAGTGGCATAATTTGCATAAAAGGTGGCCAGGACAAAGGGGACCAGGACTTGGTGGATTTTGCTGTCTACATTTTCTAAGAAAAAATGTAAGTTTTTTTGAAAATTTATTAATTTTTTTAGGCTACCTTCTTGTATTTCTTCCTTGCCTTCAGCCTTGGCCAGCTTGGCCATTCTTGTCGCAATAAATTGCACAGGCAATTTGGTATCCTCTGTCCTGGCACGCTTGGCAGGTTTGAGATGTTCATACATCTCCGGGTCATCAACCCAGACGGACAGTGCAGAAAGATTGTATGCCTTAAATTACGGGCCCTTGACCACAGTTTTTGAATATTTATTAAGCACTTGATTGTCTTCTCTGGGGTGTCTAGTATTCTGTTCATAAGGGCCTTTGCGGACACCTTGTCTATTTTTTCCCCTTCAAGTACAGCAGACTTCACTTTGGCTTTGACCTTGCGGTCAATGTCCTTTATTTTGGCAATTGATAAGTCAAGATCCTTCAGAAGCTTCTCTGATTCTCTCATTGATTTTTTACTAACCTTTCCATATGTTTTTATAGCTTTTGCCCCAGTAAATTCTGTATTTTTTGATACTGTTGCCTCTTTTTATTCCTTTTTGTTTTCCCATCTACTACATTATCCAATCTTTTTATCCATTTTGTATATGTTTTACACTCATCTCAATATGTGTTGTTTGCTTTGTGTTGGCATTGTTTCCTTGATTACCATATTATTTTTGGCGCTTGACATAGCCCCTTGTGAAAATATTAACAACAATTTGGTGATCAGCTAAATTTGAATTAGAAAATTATAGTGTTAACTGTTTTTAGATAAAGTTGTTACTAATCTGAATTCAAAACCTTAATGATAAACTTTAAGCCAATCAGGAGCCAAGTGATAAAGTGATTGTTGTGACATAAAGGGTCATTCAACAATTCTTTGATGCATGTGCGCTAATTAATATGATTGGCTTAAAGTTTATCATTAAGGTTTTGAATTCAGATTAGTAACAACTTTATCTAAAAACAGTTAACACTATAATTTTCTAATTCAAATTTAGCTGATCACCAAATTGTTGTTAATATTTTCACAAGGGGCTATGTTTAAGTGCTAAAAATAACTGTGTTCTGGATCTAGATACACAACATAGTAAATATATGATTATATAGAAATAAGCTGAACATAATGAATAAAACCAACTATAAACAAAGAGAACATGAATAATTGAAATTCAAAAAAAAGATAATATAAATAGAAAATGTTTAGTGACAGGGGTTTATTGGGGCGGGGGAGAGTGATGCCTAGGAGGCAGAATAACGCAGGAAGGAAGACGTAGAGGCGGTGCTGGCCTGGGGGGTCTGGGATTGGGTGGGTTGGGCTTGCGGGTTAGGGGTGTTGGTGGCAGGGGTGGAGGCAGGAGGATTTTGCATGATGGCTGCCATATAACGCTTGTCGTATTCCTCATCAGTCATTGGCTGTTAAGTGGCAGTGGCCTGAGGTGGAAGGCACTTATTCTTACGTGATTGGTTGCCCATGTTCACATGGAAAACCATTTGCGCAAACACATCAGCCACCATCTGGCGGCCAAAGAGAAAATTGTGGTCAAGGACCCCAAGATAGAGGTTGTTGAAAGCCTGAGGGCGGTGCTCCTGTAATGTGGATCCCATGTTGAAGAAGACAACATTAGCCAGATGGACGTCTGAATGGCTGGCAGGGTAGACTGAGGCCTGGTGCCCACGTCCCTGGATGACCTCAAGGGCGGTGGAGCTACCCTCCATCTGGTGGCTCAAGAAAACCTGGTACTTGGAATTTGAGCCATCCCAGGAGTCAAGTAATCTACCAAAGATGTGGCTGTATGAGTTGCCATCAATGAAATCTGGGTTTGTCCAATAGTAGACAAAACCCTTGGCTGAAACAGCCAGAAATGCACCAATGAACATCCCCTTCTTGACCTTCCTCCTTCTATTCTTGGCGGCGGCTTTTCCTTGCTTGCCAAAATCATCAAAAGCTATTGATAGCTTGTAATAGGAGATGAACATGACATCATCAGTTAGACTAGTCAGGCATTGGACCAGGGTTGATTCAATGGCAGTGTCATACGGGGAATCCTCAGCGCCATCCCATTGGTTGCCAGCAAAATTGATAAGAACCTTTATGGAAGCCACCTTCCCATACATCCAGAGCTGCACCATGCGCTTGGAGACCCATATGTTATGGTACACAAGCTGCTTCTAGACCTTGGTCAAGGGAAACTTGGTATCCTGCTGGAGGAGGTCAAGCATGATTGGGTATGCTTCAGATCTTTGTGACTTGGGGGCCTTCTTGGGCTTCTTGGCTGTCCTGATCATATTCCCCCTGTTCATCAGGTTGTTGAATTCCCACATGACAGTAGCTTGGGTAAATTGCAACTGGGCGGCAATCTGTTCCAAGACAGACCCTGTAGATTCAGTGCCACAATTTCCTGAAGAATTTGGGCAGTGATGATTTTTTGCTTGGGGTGCTGGACCAGGGGAGCTGAATCCTGATTGGCTGTAGGGGCAGCAGGTTGGCTGATGGCAGGAAGTTGTTCCAAATTAAGTTTACCATTCTGATTGGTTGGTTGGTGGGCAGCTTGTGCGGGGGTGGGTACGGGAGCAGGGGCAGAGCTAGATACTAAGTGACTCTCAAACAAGTCAAAGCCATAGGGATTGGTGGTCAGATACAGGTCAGCTTCCTTGTTACCTGCCTCAAAGGCTTGGGTGTAAACAGGAGCCTCCACGTTCTGAGCCTCGCCTCCATTGAAGCTGGCTTGGCTTCTGTTAGCTTGGCTGCTGCTAGCTTGGCTGCTGGCACCGTCAAAGATGTTGCTGTTGAAAACCATACTGAAAAAAAACCTAGGACAAAATCACTAAAAGTAGAAATTTTAAAAATTAATAATTTATTTTTATTGTAATCTGGAGCCCACATTTGGAAGGTTCTCAAAACCTTTTCATACAAATCAGGAGCCATTAAAATGAATTAAATGCCCCTGTTCCTAAATTGGATAGCTGTTGATTGGCTTTTAAACTGTTGTTTTTCTATTTTAGGCTGCTCATACTACACATCTTGTGTGAGTTCATTTTGTTTTGTGCTTGTGTAATCTTGCTTCTAGACTGCTCAAGTTTTGTTTTGTTTTAGTGCTTCTGTTGGTGCCTCATATGAATCCTGATTGGATTATAATATACTCCAGAACAGCATCCATCTATTTCACTTGTTGCATCAGTTCATTTTGTTTGTGGTTTGAACTACACTGCTTGATGTTTGGTATAATTTTGTATAATGGGCTAGTGAAATTTCGTTTTTTGTTTGACAGTCCATTTATTAACTGAAATTTTATAAATTAATTGAATCCTGAATCTTGCGCAACTTGGATTTTGTTTAAATCTGAGGTATTTTTTGGTTGTTGCCATAGCTTTTAAAACTACTGTATTCCCACACATAACCATTTGCTTTGTTATTTAAGGCTCTGTTAAAAGCATCCATACTAGTGGCTAACTGAATAGTATCATGGTGTTTGGTGCCCCCGGGATAGAAGAAAACTTGATTAATTTAGCTTCTTATCTCACAGCAGTTAAAGATACAGTCAAATATAATCCAAAGATGAGTTTATTTAATAATTAAGTTCCAGGTGAGTAAAAGGGAAGGGAGAGAAGAAATATTTAGCTGCTTTGAGAGGACATCATTTGAATTCAGAAATAGGTCCAGATAAGTTGTCATAACTCAAGTGCAAGAGGGCTAATTTATTTTCAAACACTCATTTAAAAGCTGAAATCAAGAGTTTTTGGCACATAATTTAGTTGTCCTAAACCAATAATTTCTCAAAAACATATAACTATTATAATTCGATCAGGGAAAATGCAGTTGACTTTTAAATTATCATACTGAGCTCAAAACCATTAGCTATCTAAGGGATTTTTGATTAGTAAAAAATATCAATTTTCTGTCAACAGAAAATCTAGCCAAAGAATATCAGATTTTTCAAAATCAAATAATATTTAAAAAGCTTAATTAAACAATGTCTAAAAACACTCAATATTGACCCCCTGGAACTCTACTATAAAACCATACTAAACTCCCCTCTAAAATTTATCAAAAAATTTACAATATCATCTCAAATACATCATAAAAATCACACTCAAAAGTCAAATTTTGAAGCTAAGACAAAAGACTACATCTTCCACTGGTGAACCCAAGACAACAAAAACAACACAAATTAAAATAATAAAATAATAAAAAATAAAACAGAATAAAATTTAAGAAACCAGTTTTTTCAACTTTCATATATTTATAAACAACAGATTTTATTAAGATATGCCTCACAAAAACACAGCTTAAGTCTGCCAACAAGGCAAAAAAATTTAGCAACCAAAAAATAAAGAATCCAGAAAATCTTCTGAAGGAGGGCAATCAGCTAAGAACAATAGCAGCTCCTAAGAAATATCCTTTTACATTAGTGCAGGAGATAACATACCCATCAAAAGCCAAAAGACAAAGAAAAATAATGAGAAGAAAGGCAGTTCTAAGAAGCCTACCCAAGAAAATTAAGATAAAACCTTAAAGAAGATGTAAAAGAAGATTCAAATAAAGAAAATAATCAGAACAAGAAAAAAAACCCAAGACCACCCAAAGTCTCACTCTAACTTTAACTTTAACCCCCATAAAGAAGGGCCAGCCAAAAAAAGGGAAAATAAAGATGTTCTTGGTTTTGAGCCAGAGAGAATCAAGAACTACTGTGACAATGATATAATTTTCACCATTCCTGATGAACTATTTACATTATTCTTCAAAAAGACTGCCCAGGAAAGACCAGCTATTTTATATGAGTAACAGGATACCAGGAGTACTGTAGAGCTCCAGAAGGTGAGTGAGGAGTCAAAGCAGGTACTGACATGGCCCACCAGATGATGGGACCTAACTTTACCTGGTAAGAAATGGCCTTCCCAGCCATAGCCCAGGGCCCAGTTGCTGGCAAGGCAGAGTCAATCAATCCTGTGGGCGCCAGGTGAAGCACTCCCAGGAATTGAATACTCTGTCCAGTGACATCAGAAGCGGGTGGGATCAAGATGGTTGGTTTTGGAGTCAGGGGTGGTTCCATTGGGACCAAGTAGGCGGCAGAATTATTGTATTTCCCATTGATGATCATAGTGTATATAGTGATTTCTCTGCTGTCACAGAATATTTGATAAGGATTCTTGTGAGCATCTGGGTTAGTGTACTACTGCAAGTCTTCTGATATCCAGGGTTTGTGGTCAGGGTTATGAGGATACTCAGTGAAGTGCAAAGGACCAAATGGAGTGTCAGGAGGGTGGTAGTAGACAAATGCTTTTATTTTGTTAACTGGTGCTTGGCTTCCAATCTCTGAGGATAATTACTGGTGCTTAGGTGTGTTTAGATGGAAGAGTATCAAAAATATGTAAGGAATCAGATTGGTGAACCAAAGGTTCATAACAACTTTATTGGTAAAAAAGACAATACAGAATCTTTCTGGTGCTTCTAGCTTATATACTCATTCACATGCAGGTGCCTCTGGGCATTCTTCTGGTGCTATCTGAGTGGCAAGGCTTGGCATCTCAAATCCTTCTAGTTGATTGGCTGCTTCATCATCATTTTTGGGGTCTTCAGGAACAGTTGCTTGGCTTGCTGGTGGTCTATCTTTGCCTGACTGGCAATTGGTTCTGGAAGGTTTGACTGCAGGGGTCATGGGGTCTTTTCCAATTTGATTTCCATTTTTGGACTGGCTTGGCAGGCATTTCTGAGGCAAAAGATCTGATTAAAAAAAGGGGTTCCCAATTGGGAACCCAAAATTATTAAATGGAGGGTGGGCTTAAACTGGAAGCCCTGGGCAGCTAAATTTAGCTTGCCCAGGTCCAGCCAAATCCACCAAGGCTTGGGCATAGCTTTTGGGGCCCAGGATGGGCCCTGCAGCTACTGCCAGAGCAGGAGTGGTTCCCGCACCTGGATATTTTCTTTTTAAAGCAAACCCAGGTGCAGGCAAGCTCCTGCTACTGCTCCCCCTTCTTGGTGGCTGGGAGCGGGTTCAAATCCCATAGCAGGATGCAAGCTTGTCACTTCTGTAACACGTGATCTGATGGGAACTGCTTCTTCAGTGAGCCAACTTCTGGCATGGAACGTTTGGAGTATGTTCCTTGAATCTAGTTAGACTTTTTCCCCAATCTCTAGTGGTTTTCTGGGGTTTTTTTCATCAAAGGCTTTGTAGGTCTGTACTGTGCGGGTTAGGTTTTGGGAGCAGGTAATCTGGGTTTTGTAGATATGTTCCATCCAGGTTCTACCTGCTTTTTTAGACTCTTGGTTTCCAATTTTGGGGCACAGGTAGGGTCAAATCCAGAATTGGCTTTGAAGGGGGACATCCCTGTGCACATATGATCTTTGCTGTTGTATGTATATTAGTTGTGGATAGGATGTCTGCCCAGTTGTCTTGATTGGTATTTGAGTAGCATCAGAGGTACTGTTCCAAAATCTGGTTAGTCCGTTCTGTTTGGCTGTTGGTCTGCAGGTGGTACAAAGTGGACACACATCTTTTGATTCCTATGTCTTTCATTACTTGTGCCCAATAATGTGACATGAATTGTGGTCCTCAGTCTGCCATTATTTCTTCTGGGGTTTCATGTTGGGTGATTATTTGATTATGAAAGTGGTAGACAGTTTCAGCAGCGGTGCAGTGGGTAGTTGTAGGAACAAAGCAAGCCATTTTGTTAAATCAGTTGACCATTACTAGGATTGTGTTGTAATCTTTGGAGGGGGAGTTCAACTATGTAGTCCATGGATAACAGCTTCCAGGGTCCTGAAGGGATGTCTAAGGAACAGAGGAGGCCTTCTGGTTTATAATGACTTGTTCTGGTGTGTCTGTATGTTTAACAACTCTTGATTTAGTTGATAAAATCTGTGTCTATCCTGGTCACAGGGGTAACCGCCATAATTAACTCATTCAGTAAGTCAACATTATTTTTGTGAGAGAGAGGGGCTAAACTAACTAAGTTTGGCTCCCATCTCAATGCAACAAACCACCAGGATGCCATCCAGTGCGCAACTGGGATGGCCTCTCAGAGAGGGGACCACAGGGAGGACACCAGGGACAACTGGGGGAAGTAGGCGTTCAAACCCATTAGAATCAGACTGGTGAGCAACCAGGGAGTGCAAGTAGGAGCGGGAGAGGCCACCTTGGAGTACCCGGGGGTTACCACATTCTTCTGAACCATGGAGGGGAGAGGAGGTGTGGGGGGCACTACCTCTTCAGAACTAGGCAAAGTAAGCTCCACAATGTCCAGGTCAAGATTTTCACATGTCAGGCTCTTAACCACAGCCTCTCCGGAAAAGAGAAGACTGTTGGGGAGGTCCCAGAGACTGGCAGGGTTGCTACCTACCAGACAGGCCAATGAGGAGATTTTCCCCCACAGGTCAGGGGAGGTGGACCACAGAAGCAAGAGAAACAGAGCCAGGGAAAAGATGACAAATTTAAGAGCCGGCAGTATCATAGAAGGAACCAGCACAAAATTTGGGGTAGGATGGTATAGTTTCTGGAGAAAACGGAGAGAAAATGGCAAGACTAGGGTAGTCTTTGGCAAATCCTTGGAAAAACAGCAGAATGGGTTTGGGTAGCCTCGCTGTTGTCTTGGGGCCCTTGGATTATAACTTCAAGCAAAATCGGGTTTGAAAACAATGATTTTTAAAGGAAAATTTGAGATAATAATAGAAATTATAGGAAAATTCAATTGAAATTTTGAGCTTTAAACTTTGATTTTGAAGGCGAGAGCAAAAGAGACGACAACTAAGTGAAAGAACACTTGTACAAGGAGCCAGAAGAGAAGCCGGGTTCAAAACCAGCTGGCTAAAGGTAAGCTTAGGGCAGGGGCTACACTCTAATATTTTGAGCTTTAGGGACGCAACTGGTTCCAGGCAACTCAAAATTAAGAAAATTAAGGTGCAGGTGACTCCAAACTTTAATGTAAGTGAAAAATAGACAAGCAGGGGACTGAAAGTCCCCTTGCTTGGTTAAAAGGAATGTATTGCAAAAAACTGGTCACATGACAGTTGAGGGTGAGCCTGATTGGCTAGGTACAAAACTTTGCTGGATGGGCTCAGGGGGACTGGAGAGTTTTACTCCAATTTCCAAAATCAAATCTGATTGGCTGGAAGAGATGCCAGGCATTTGGGGGTCAACTGGGTTATCAAGCGTCAATGTGGCAACACCTGATTGGGTGGCTCTGATAGTTTTTAAAAACTGACAACACCAGGCTAATAGGTAGTCCAAATTAACCAGGGTTTCTTCTCAGGAAGGAGAAACCAAAGGAAGGGATTCCACAGGATAAGCCAGCACAAACCTCTCATCAACTGTGTGAGTTAAATCATTCAATAAATGGAGGGGTTTGGCGGGCGTTTTGGGACTTTTCTTGGTACAACAGGGAAAGATTGAGCGGTCCAAAGCCAGAGGTGGCAGTGAATTTACAATTTTAGTATTTATCTGCCGGAATTGGGCATTTCCAAAACTAAGCTAATTTTTCATAGTAAATTATTAAGTCAGAATTGCAAAATTAAAAAGTAACAGGCATAATCTCAATACCTTTTAATCAAAGGCTTATTTTTAAGCCAAAAAAACTAATATAGGTAGCTATGAAAAGGTAAATTTCTTTGTACTTTTACATTAAGCTTGACTCCAGTAAGTAATATCTGGATGTCACCCCAAATAAGAATCCATAAATTTCTTAAGAGCATAAACAATATTTTAAAAATAACTACTTTTTATATTTTCATACTACTGTTTTTATTGAATATATATTAAGATAAGCATTGAACAAAGACATATGCCAACTTTCATAGTGTTCTTTGTATTATTTAGATATTTACTGTTACTTCAAACTTGCTGGATAAACTATAGCCTATTTCTGGAATTCCACTTAAGCCAAAACACATATGTTAAAACTAGAATTTATATATGTATTTATAATGTTGACTTTGTGTCAAATTGAAGCGTCACCTAAATTGCAACAAAGGGGTCTGGCTAAGCAAACAATGTGACATAATTTAAGCAAAATTTAATAGGAGAGTTACTATAAAAGAACACTGACTGCCTGAATGTTGACACCTTCACTGGTTTATTAGTAAAACACTGCTGCTTAACAAAAAGCACACATACAATGGTATTATAATTCAGGCCAAAGTACCCAGGGCTGTACTTTAAACTTCCCTCTACAATCCTTATAATTTAGTTTTTGTAATTTACATATACAAATCTTTATTTTTTTAAATTTAAAAATAATTGATTTTGGCCTTAAAAAACCAACTCCAGAAAATATTAACTAAGTTTTATAAGTGATTTACATAGTGTTTTTCTAGTTTAATGCTGACTGTCAGTATGCTGACTTCAAAATTAAAGCGTTTTTTATGCTGAAAAACTAAATTAAATATGTTTGACTTTTGTGACTACCAGAATGTCAACTTTTTATTTAAACATAGTTTTTTCTATTCTTTACTAATAAACTAGCTCTAAAATTACTTTCCATACTTCTATAAACTATTTAATTAATAATAAAATTTAAAACAAGTGATTATTATTTAAGTTTATTCATGTTTCACATGATTATTCTTACTTTATGAACTCTACTCTAATTATTGTAGGAAAAATCTTCCAAGAAGCCACAAAATAACCCCAAGTCAACCAAAAAGTACCCAAAGCCTCTGGAAAGGCCCAAAGTCTCTACCCCAACAAAAAACCATCCAAACACCCTCAAAGAAACAGAAGACAAAGGAGAAAACCCCAGAACCTGAAAGCAAAGAGCCCTCCCCTGCCCCCTCCTCTTCTCCAAGCTGGTACCAATCCTAAGGAGATGAGGTTCTACAAAACAAGCGAGGAAGAAAGAAGATACCCAAGAGTCCAGAACCCCAGTCAAGCCCAGATGAATCAAGATCAAAGGAATCAAGCCCCAGGGAATCAAGCTCATCCCAGTCCAAGAAGCGCAAGAATCCAACTCCAGATAATTACTGTCAGGGACCCACTTGGCATGGAACCAGTTCCCTATTTGGTGGGCCAAGGTGTGAGAGAGGGGGGCTAAACTAACTAAGTTTGGCTCCCATCCTGGTGAGATGAACCACCAGGATGCAGCCCAGAGGAGAACCGGGACTGCCGCTTAAAGGGGGGACCATAGAGAGGACACGGGGGATAGCTGAGGGAAATAGGTGTTCAGTCCCATCAGCACCAGACCAGTGAGCAACCAGGGCGTACAAGTGGGGGTGGGAGGAGACAACACAGGAACGTGCAGAGGCACCAAATCCTTCTTCCCCAAATCAGGAAAGGAGGGCATTGGCAGCCCCCTGTCCACAGGAGCAAAAGAGGCATGATTGACATCATCCAAATCCAGGTTATCACAAGTCAAGCTCTTCACCACGGCCTCCCCAGAGAACAGAAGACCATTTGGGAGATTTAGGAGACTGGAGGGGTCCTCATTCACAAGCCAAGAAGAAGAGGTGATTGTAACCCATAAGTCTGGCAAGGTTGACCATAGGAGCAACACAAATGGGGCCAAGAAAAACACAATAAATTTCAGGACTGGGAGTATCATAATAATTATCCCTGCAAAATTTGGAGAAAGTTGGTATAGTTTCTGGAAGGAAAACAATAAAAATGTGAGCCACAGGGGCAGCCACAAGCAAAAGACAAAAAGGAACCAGCAGAGTGGGCCCAGGTAGCTTGGGCATGAACGCGGGGGCCTTGGATCACCAGAAAAAGCAAAAACAGGTTCAAAAACAATGAATTTAAAGAAAAATTCAAAATAATAATAGTAATTATATTGAAATTTAAATTGAATTTTGAGTTCAAATCAGTTTTCAAAAGCGAAAACAAAAGGAGGCGACATCTATATGCTGGGGCCTCTCCAGAGGAGTCCAGAGGAGTTTCCGGGTTCAAAACCGGGGTGTATAAGGTAAGAGTTCTGAAAACCACTAACACTTTAAACTTAGATGAATGGAACCAGAAGAAGAGTTCCAAAACAACCAAAGTATTAAGAAAAGATAGGGTGCAACCAAAATTTCAAAACTTTTAATAAAATTGACAATTGACAAGCAGGGGACACAAAGTCCCCTGGCATTGTAAAATGGGGTGAGTTGCTAGGGGGTAATCACATGACCAACTTGACTTGCATCCAATTGGCTGGAAGAGAAATTTTGATTATCAAGGCCAGGAGCACTGGAAGGTTTCAAGCTAATTTCCGCAGAACCACCTGATTGGCTGAAAGGCAACTCAACTAGCTCAGGTTCATTTAACTTTCTGATAATAGATGTGGCTCCATTTTATTGGGTGTTCCTGATTGTTTTTAAGAGAGGACAATACCAAGCTAATAAATAGTCCAAATTAACCAGTGTTTCTTCCCAGGCCGGGGCAACAAAAGCCGGGGGTTCTGCGGGGTATGCCAACACAAATCTTTCATCCACAGTATGAGCTAAATCTTTGAGTGAATTAAGTGGTTTTGCTGGACTTTGAGTGGTCTTTTTTGTGTAACAAGGGAAGACAGTCCTATCCAAGGCCAAAGGGGGCAGTGAATTTACACAAGGCCCCTAAGTTGAGCCCTGCTATTACCAATCCAATGGGTACCGTGATCATGGCAAGATGTCCTTTGTGGCCCAGGCAGGCAGATCTTCCCAGCATGGAGCTAAAGCAACCCAACAGATAATACCCCACCACATAAGATAACAGGTAGAAGGAGGCGTAGGGTCTAATCAGCAAAGGTTTGACAGGAGGAGGAGAAGAGGAAGCACAACCATAGTTAAGCTTTCTGCCCCAGTGGCCTGAGGGATACTTGAACTAACCATGGGCCAGGGACTCCTTCTGGTGAGAGTTTTCTGGAGAGGAATTGTGCCAATCTGTAGTTGGAGTCAGATTCTCCAAGGTCCACACCACAGATAGAAGAGATGTTAGAAACCAGAACAGGAAGAAGTTTCCCTGCATGGCTTCAAGAAGGAAATTTAGAGTCAAGTGTAATCACAGGTGATACAAGAAAGTCTTTATTGTTAGAAAAAATAAGATTGATAAGGTTTTCACACTTAAATAGCCTCCAAAATGGAGGCTGGGATATTTAAGTGGTTATTTGGGGGAATAAGAGAGATTTTCCAATGATTTCATGAATATAATGTATGAAATTAATACCTGTGTAATATTGGCTTTGATTTGAGACTGGAGGGATTGTATAATATCATAGTTGAAGAATAGGAAACAAGAGTAAGCCACAAGATCAGAAACAATTGAACAGTGTATAGGCTGACTATCAACAGAAATCAAGTATAGAGCTTCAGTTTCATATAGTATAAGTGGATTCATGAGCAGCAAGGTATTCCAAGGCAGCCAATCAAATGCAGAGCGGTAAGTGATGTTATCACTTAACTTATTAACCTTTTCAAACTTGAATTGAAGTGCAAAAGCAAAAACCAATTCAATTGAGTGATTATAAATAGGTAGAGTAAGCTGTATAAATTGATTTTACACTAACAACAGGTTCTTTCTAAGGGTTCTTGGTTTGATTCCCCTTGGGATTAAGGCTAGACTGCAAACTAGTTCCAAATACTTTGTTGTTGTGTTGCTGTATCTTGGCATTATTAACCATATTATCCATAAGATGAATGGAGTCAGGGAAGGAATTCCTGACAACTCCCCTCCACCGCCCAAGGAATCTGCACCTCCATCCTCCTCATCAAGTATCAATAAAGAAGATCCTGATAATTACCTGTCTGACTATCATCAAGCACCAATTGGCCCATGGGATCTCCTAAAGGTTCACAATATATGTAACGTCAAAGGAGAGTTTAAGCTCCCAAAGAAGTTCCCTCAATTTTCCCCTCTAATGTCTGTCAAAGGAGGTGCAAGTTTATTCTGTGATGGCTATGTTTTTAATTGCAAAAATCAAAAGAGAGCAGGAAGAAGCAAGTATTATGTGTGTGAAGATAGAAGCTGCACTGCCAGGATCAACACAGAAGTATGGGATAAAATCACTAGTGAAAAAGGAGAGCATACATGCAATGCTCCAATCAATCTGATTGAAAAGCTTCTAAAGTGGTACCTCTACCAAATGGTTCCAGTTTCCAAAGACATCAAAGCTTCTGATTTGACAGTTAAGACTACTACACACCTAAGTAATGAGAATCTAAAGCTCATCCCTTACTGCGACCAGTTAGTGAAGTACATATGTGATAAACACCATGATCTATTCCCCCATAAGAAATCTGCCATGGTCCAAGGAGAGTTAGTATTGACAGAGGAGTTAAAGATGTTCAATGGTGATGAGGCATTCCTTTTACATGATGATGGGCCTACAGCAGAGGCAAGAATTATATGCTATGCTACACAATAGAACCTGGAGCAGTTAAGAGATTCAGAGACCTATTTATGTGACGGTACCTTTGCATTATGCCCCTGCTTTTTTACCAATTAAGGGTTGTAAATTCTCTTATTGAAGTCAAGGTGCTATCATTTGCCTACTTTCTGCTTCCTGGGGCAACAGAAGAGATTTACACAAGGGCCTTTAAAATCCTTCAGCAGGGCATCAAAGCTCTACCCAGTAATAAAAAGAGTCCCCCTGGCCATAACACTAGAGCCAATCCAGATGATGATGAAAAGGATGAAGCCACCCTTTCTGCAGAATAAGAAGCTCATGATAAAGCACTTGGCCCCTAAGCTATAATCATGGACTATGAAGCTGCCCAGTATAATGCTTTTATAAATACCTTTGATGGAGAGGTCCAGGGTTGTTTTTTCCATTATCAACAGGCTGTCAATAGGCAACTAAAGGGTCTACCTGAGCTCATCAAGCTCCACTGTCTAGATACATCAGGAAAGTACAAGCTCTTAATTCAGCAGTTTGTAGCACTAGCCTTTGTAAAGCCAGAGCATACTGGACAATCCTTTGACCTCCTATGCCAGGATTAATATGCCAAGAAACATGAGGATGACTTCTACCCTTTCATTGAATATTACAAACCACAGTGGATTGGATGTAAGGTCACTAAGCACCAGAGCAAGCCCAGAGCCAAAGCCAACTGGAAATGTTACCAGAAAGTTCTTAAGGATGAAATGAAAACTACTTTATATTTGGAGGGCTGGCATAAGCATATCAAGTCCTCCTTTGGAATCAAGCCCAGATATAACACCTTCTACAAGCACCTCAAAGTCCAACAGGGGAAGACTGTTGCATCCATCAGAGATATTGAGAACCGCCCATCTAAGAAGAAGAGAACCACCAAAGAGAAAAAAATATTAAGAGAAGATCAAGGACGTTGTCAAGGCCAAATATAAGCTTTCAGAGATTGGGGAATACATCAAGAAGATTGCCACAGTTCTTAATGGCAACCAGGTGATCACAGTCTAGCTTTTAATTAAATTTATTGATTATTGTCTAATTTTGTATATAGTTATTATATGTTCTGTATAATAACTTTATATAAATAATTATTCTAAATAACTCATTAATAATTTATGATCCTGTTTTTATAAAAATCATTGATTTTCTATTGATAGCTTGATGCCTTAGACTGTATTACATGGCCTATATTGGTATTTTACTAGTAAATTATATGTTTTTTGTAGTTTTCAATATAAAAAAACTTTATATTACTGTTTCTGATTATTATATTTTCTTAGAATATGTAAATTTTTTATTTAGTACATTTTTGTATAGTGAATTTGTTTAATTTTTTATAAGTGGGAAAAATATTAATATAGTAAAGTTAGCTAAATTCATAGTAAACATTTTTAAAGTGTATTTTTATGAACTTTTTCAATTGTCATGTATTATTTTTTATGTACTTTTTTAAATCTATGTTGTCACATTACCCTAAAAAGTATTTTGAAGCTTTGTTTTTATTAAGTAAATTGTTCAGGAAACAGGTTTCTGCTTATTAAAAAAGTGCTGACATTTAGTAGTCTGCATGAGTGAAAACTTAATTATGACTTTCCAATGCTGTCAACATTAAATTATTTCTAATTCTGATTGTTGACATATATTAAGTCAACTTTCAGAATGAGTTAATTCTTGTGGTTGCCGCCATAGGTGGTTCCTTTTGATGCTTTGAAGGGTTTTATGGCGGCCTGGGTGTCTGGCTAGTTCTGAGTTGTGGTAGTCTTTTAGAATGGAAATCTGTGCTGTTCCTTTAGATACATAGATTCTCCCTTTGAACAGTAAGGTGGTTCCCTTTAGTGAGTAGCCTCTTTTGTACAGCGGGCTGTCTAGCTGTGTGAAGAGTTCTGAGATCATGGTCTTGGCAATGGGGTCCTTTGCCTGTGCTTCTAATATATCTGATTTATTTGCATCAATCTTCAAGTAGTTCAGTTGTATTCTTCTTCTGGTTGTATCCAACAAGGTGTGGGTGTTATGTTCTCTCAACTTGATGAAGGACGGGATCAGGTTGGCTCTCCCACTTAGGGTATCTGGGACAATGTTTACTTTGTCAGGTTTATAGTCAATTTCTAGTACATGGTCTGTCAGTTCCAGAGCCCATCTTGCTTGTTGTTGGTTAAGCTGATGTGGTTTGAAGAAATAAACTAAGTTCTTGTAGTCTTCCAGGACCTTTCTGGATATTCAGCGCTACATGGGTATATGTGCCAGTGCTTCAAGGTTTTCATTATTGCAAGCATTTTCTTATCATACACAAAATATTTTCCTTCAGCAGGGATCATCTTTTTGGAGCAATGTTCTAAGGATGTAGCATATCATCCTGTTGCAACTGAACCAATGAGAGTTCAGTATTTGAATTGGGGAAGACAACAGTTCAATAGAAATGATAAGAATGAATAGAATAAGGTATTGTATATTGTAGAATATTGTGATCAATATACTATATGGGGAAAGCCACAAGGGGGTGGCATAGTGGGATGTTCCATGTAAGGTTCGAAGTCAAGGAATAACTTGTGTAGGGATCAGAAGGTCAAATTGGTAGCGCTCCTAATTAGGAGAAAGTGCCCACAATTTGATATTGCCATCAGATTGGTTCATGTTGTTAGATATGTCAAGGGGCAACTCATCAAGCGCCCCCTGTGTATTGTAAGATATGTTGGCAGGCAAGTCTGGAAACTTGTTTCCAACAATCCCCTCATTCCTGAAGAAGTACACCTCCCAGGGCAAAGTCTAAAGTGTCAGTTTTTAGGATAAACAGTTTTGTATGGTCAGAAATAGCCAGGACAGGTGCAGAGATGAAGACTGTCTTCAATGCGTCAATGGCAGAGGAACAGTTAGGGGGTCCACTCAAATGGGACCTTGTCCAAGAAAAGGAGAGTCAGGGGTGGTTAACCAGAGAATAGTTTTTTATGAACTCTCTACAGTAGTTTGTAAGACCCAAGAAACTTCTAACATCTTTCCAACAGGTGGGGGTGGGCCATTGTGAGAGAGGAGGGCTAAACTAACTAAGTTTGGCTCCCATCCTTGGGGAAGAATCCACTAGAACACCATCCAGTGCAGGACTGGGATAGCCGCTCAAAGTGGCGTTCATAAGGAGGACACAGCAGTTAGTTGGGGAAAGTAGGAGTCCAAACCCATCAAAACCATGCCACCTAGCAACCATGGAGCACGCTTAAGTGCAGACTCTTGACTGCTCAATTTCTCCTCTCAGACCTGAGTAACTGGGGTCTCTGAGGGAGGAGGGAATGGAGGAGCTAAGCTAGGGGCCATAGAGGGGACTGGTTTAAGGGTAGAGAGCTCAAGGTCATCACAAATTAAGTTTCTTACAGAATTTTCACTGGTGACAAGAATATCTTAGGCTTGTCCTGGGAGGTCCTCAAACATATGCACAAAGTTACTGAGGCTGCTCCTAACGTGGTGGAAGGTATGGGAGACACAACTCCAAAGATCTGAAGTGGTTCATATCATCATCAATGTAGGAGCCAGGGTGAAAGTCACAAACTTCAGGAAGGAGGCCAACATTTACAAACTGGGGCAATTCTTCAGACTAGATTGTAGGGGGGCTATATTCCAGATAAACCACAAAGAAATGGGGAGATCCAGATAGTGTAGAGAAGGCAGATTCAAACTCCACACTCAGAAACAACATCAGGTGTTATTTAGGTCTATACGCTTAACAAACAGCAGTAGGTCTGTTTACGGCTTATACGCTTAAGTGAACAACAAGAGATGCTTTTCAAAGCGTATAAGCTGTGTTTAAAGCAGCAAAGCAAACAGGAGAAAATTTTAAACTTGAATTAAGTAAATATAAGGTTATTAATTCTAATTTCAAAGTTTGAGTTAGGTTTTGAAACCAGGTAAAGTAAGTGGTTCTTTTAGTACATACTTTAACCCTAGAGGCTTTGAAAAGGACGCCAGGAACCAGGAAAAGACCAAGAAGGTAAGGAATAATAAAGCAAAAACTAATAAAGCCAGGGGGGCAAAGTGGGCCAGGAAACAGCCCAAAAGTTACTGAATTTTCAAAGTGTAACCTTTTAATGATTGAAATAAGCAATCAGGGAACCAAAAGTCCCCTGTTTTGCTTTAAGGAAAACCATTTGAATTTTCAAGGTCAGGTGACCTCAACCAGTCATTTGATTGGATGTGATAGAATTTTTTCCAGTAGTTTCAGGAAGTTTGGATGGTTTCTCTCCAATTTCTGACCCAACCTCTGATTGGATAGTGCCTAGAGGGCACTTCTGGATGCCATTAATTTCAGTTGGAATGGATTTTGTTGATTCAACTGAAGTGTGACCTGATTGTTTGGACTTGATCAATTTTAAATGTGGGAAAGTCCAAGCCAAAAATAATACAAATTGATCATAGATTCCTCCCAAGTAGGAACAGAGTTCAAAACATCAGTGTTTGCCACCTGGGAAGGGTATGTCAACACAAATATCTCATTAATTGTATGGGCTAAATCCTCAAGAGAATTAAGGGGCTTGGCTGGCTTCTGAGCAGACTTTTTTGTGTGCTGTGGGAAGATTGTCCTATCCAAGGCTAAAGGGGGAGTGACTTTATTGTCATGCTGTGACCGCGTCCACTGTCATGAATGAAATTTCAATACTTGTATTGAAAACCCAAAAGTTGAGCCCCATCTCCCAAAAGACGGATCAAACCCTCCAGGACAGTCCAGGACCCACCAATCTGTTAAGTCACAGGCTCAAATTGTTGAATTACTCCGCAACCTACTGGCTTACTACAGAGGATTTCCTGAATAGTTGCCAGTCTGCCGCCAAACTGGTGCTAACAAAGACCCATACCTACAAAGGAAATGTAACCTGGCTAATGGAGGTTGGGGAAAGACCTACTGCCAACCTTCCAAGGGCCAGTACTGGAGCTTTGGAATCAATGCTGGAAGCCCTGGAATCAAACCCTGATCCTCCAAAGACTACTCAAGTCACGCAAAGTGGACAGGAACCCGCCCACTTGCTAAATTGCATAACCATGTTGACAAGTTACTCTGAGACCCGCCAGTCTCCCAAGGACAATTCACCGGATGGTCATCAGATTGATGCCAACCTTGAGCCACCCAAGACCTGAACTTATGCAGAGGTTACAGCTTGCCTTAAGGAGGTTAAAACAAAACCTATTTTTAACTCTGTCAATGACCACCAGCAACTGCCAGCATGCCGTCCAGATAGGGTAGTGCAATTGAACTACTCAGGTGACATAGTGAACAGTGGCAGCGGAACAAAGCATTGTCACTTCTATTCACCTGAGCAGGCGCTACCTGGATCTCCTGCCCTCAAGACTCTAAGCCAAGATCCATACCCCACCAGTGCCTTGTCTGCAAGCCTGAACCCTGCAAAAATTGAAGAAGCAAAGTCCCATGGTATAAAAACCCCCGGCAGTATGGTGAAGACCACATCATCATTTTCAATAATAAAGTTTTATGAACCTTTGGTTCAAACAAATCTTACCCTATCTAGTCTTAGTGATCTTCCACCTTAACTCTGGCCAAGTAGACAACCAGGCCACCGCCCTCTCCCAAGACCAATCTGCCAAATTGCCCCAGGCATTATACTGTCCCCCGGGAGCCCCCTTTGGACCTGTGCACTTTACTGAATACCCCCCAACCTGGCCTATTCAGAGTAAAGCTTGGAAACCATCCTCATTGCCAACCCTTTGGCAAGGACTAGAAGTACCAAATACATAGAACACAAAGGAAAGAGGGTTGAGATACCGCCCTTATTGTTCAAAGACAAGTACAACTACCTACCAGTGTACTTTTTTCCCATGACTCCATCATTAACCCCAAGACCAGACCGCCCACTGGAACCTACTGTCGCAGCCGAGACCACCTCTACTCAACTGTTTGGAGTACTCTACATTACTTTGACAGGATTGGTGAATTGCATGGTCCTCAACTCTGGACCCTGGTCCTTACTTGGGGGATCTGTATCTTATATTATCAAGTTAGCACCCATTCTATGGTGGGCCCTACCAGCCAGCTTTGCCGCACCTCACCCCAAGCTGCCCAATGCCTCTACCTATGACTGGCTTCCTGACATCCACTTTATCTTGGGCCATGGAAAATCCCCCAGTTTTTACCACATAGCCCAAGAGTTACACTTCAGGTTGAAATAACTCACATCTCTTGAGTTTGACGTGGAGGTTAGCTGCTGCTAGTTTCTCCAATATGAGTTCCAGGTGACAGAGGTGGTATTCATGTGTTTTACTATATATATTAATGTTGTCAAGGTACACCCCACATAATTGATCTAGGTATTCTCCCAGGACTGAGTTGATCATCCTCTGGAAGGTGCTAGGGATGTTGCATAGCCCAAAAGGCATAAGCAGGTATTTGTAAAGTCCATACCTGGTCTTGAATGCTGTTTTGTATTATTTGCCTTCTTTTATACAAATTTGGTTGAAGGCCTCTCAGATGTCAATCTTAGAGTATACTTGTGCTCCAGTCAAGACATCACATAGGTCATTGGCATTAGATATGAGGTATTGGTTTTTTACTGTGATTTTGTTCAGCTTCTGGTAGTTTATACAAGGTCTCATTCCCCCATCTTTCTTCCCCACAAATAGTAAGGGGGGAGAGCATGGGGCCTTTGAGACTCAGATAAATTCTTTCTTGGTTATGTCTTCAATGTACGCTTTCAAGGTCACTTGTTCTTTGCGGTTGCAACTATAAATGGGTCTATGAATAGGGTGAGTATCAGGAAGTAAGTTGATTGTGTGGCTGTAGATAGAGTGCTCAGGTAGTTGAGTTACAGCTTCCTTGCTGAACACACTGGCCCATTTCTCAAGGGCTGTGGACAGTTCTCCTGAGCAAGGGTCCAAACGCATGTTCATGAGTTTTTTAGGGGACACCAATTGAAGACTTAAAAGGACAGGTACAGTGTTGGTGGTAGGGCCCTTTCCCATGGTCACAGTTTGGTTGCAATAGTTTAGTATCACTCCATGTTTATCAGCCCAGGAGTCTCTCAGTATCAAGGGATGTGGTAATCCTTTTAACAGAATAACGGACAAGGGGTAGGTGTTTTGTCCAATTTTCAGCTCTAGATGTTGGTTGAATTCTTGGCCTACATCTTTCAAGACATTTCCCATGGTGATTTGGAACTGAGTATCTGAAGGGGTGAGTCCTAGTTTGGTTGCCAACATGAGGTAAATAAAACTTTCATTGGCTCATGTATCTAAGAAAGCCTTTTTGGGAAATACTTCATCTCCTACTTCTAGGATCACTATGATATACTTATAAGACTGGGAGGTAGTGTTTAATTGGGCAAAGAAGCCTGAAGTTTGATTTCTTCAAGGGCAGGCTCTTATCTGATGCCCTGCTTTGTGGCAGTGGAAGCACAACTCTTCTATGTAATGCCATTGCAGCTCATTGGGTGTCATGGCCAGTTGACTGCAGTGGGCCTTCTGGCCACTTGGGGCCCGTAGGGTGCAGTACTGTGAGTCTCTTGGTTCAAATTTAGCCCACAACAGAGTACAATCAGTTTTTTTAAACCAATTATGGTTGGTGGTATTTGAGGAGGTCCTTTAAGCCTGGGTTCACGCTCTTTCTGAATAGGATAGCGGCTAGCTCATTATCCAGCATAATGCAGGCCTGTAGTCTGGCGAGCTCTTCTACATAGGATAGAAGGGGGCATCTGTTTTTCTTGAAATCTAACAGGGTCATGAAGGCAAAGTGTCTGGTATTCTGTTCCTTGCCCATGATCATTATTTCAGCCTTAATTGGGCTTAGTCTAAGCAAAATTCTACGTTGTTAGCAGTGGCTTTGCCAAACCAGTCTAAGCAATCTCCTGCTAGCTTGGAGGCTATTTGCAAGACTTCAAATGTGTCATTAGGGTAGGCTTCAGTATTGGCTAGAAAGTGTAGGTACAGTACAGGCATGGCATGTCTAGCTTCCTCCAGGCTAAGCTTGTCCATCTGGGGTATGGTCACATTGGAGGTAGATTGATTCACATTAACATTCTTTAATTAGGAGAAGGTCACTGCAGCTGGGTCTTTGCCCTCTGGAGCATTCTTAGAGTCATCCAAAGTCTGGGTCTTTCTCTTTCACATGGAGGAGATTTGGAATGAAAGCCACAAATAACAATAATAAGTGATAATCATAAAAAAACATACAAGTAGCTCCAAGTGCTAATAACATCTTGCATCCCAGGTTTGCAAGTTTGGGGTGAATTTTCATAATATCAGGATACCAGGAGTACTGTGATGCCCCTTAAGATGAGGGAGGATCAGATGCAGGTACCAATATGGTCCACCAAATGATGGGACCTACCTTTGCCAGGTAAGAAAGGGCCTTCCCAGCCACAGCCCAGGAACCAGCTGCTGGCAAGGCAAAATGAATCAATCCTGTAAGTGCCAGGTACAGCACTCCTAGGAATTGACTAATCTGGCCAGTGGCATCAGAAGTGGGTGGGGTTGAGATGGTTGGTTTGGGCACTGGGGATGGTTTCATTGGAAATAAGTAGGTAGAAGGATTATTGTATTTCCAGTTGAATATCAAATGGTATATAGTGATTTCTTTGCCATCACAGATTATTTGATAAGGATCCTTGGAATTGTCTGGGCAAGTGTACCACTGCAAGTCTTCCAATGTCCAGGGTTTGTGGTCAGGGTTATGGGGATACACAGTGAAGTGCACAGGACCAAATGAAGTGTCAGAAAGGCAATAGTACTCAAAGGCTTTGGTTTTGTCAACTGGCGATTGGCTTCCAATCTCTGAGGATGAGTACTGGTGCTTAGATGAGTGTAGATGAAAGAGTATCAAAAATATGTAAGGAATCAGATTGGTGAACCAAAGGTTTATAACAACTTTATTGGTAAGAATGATGATATATAATCTTTATGGTGCTCTTGACTTATATAGTCAGTCACATACATGTGCCTCTGGGAATTTTTCTTGTGCTATCTGGGTGGCATGGTTGGCATCCCAACTTCTGTTGTCTGGTTGGCTGTTTCATCATCATTTTTGGGGTCTTCAGGAACAACAGCTGATCTTGCTGGTGGTCTATCTTTACTTGACTGGTCATTGGTTCTGGTAGGGTTAGCTTTAGATTTCATGGGGTCTTTTTCAATTTGATTACCATTTTGGGACTGGCTTCACAGGAATTTATGAGGCAAAAGAACCTGATTAAAAAGGGGTTCCCAATTGAGAACCCCAAATTACTAAATAGAGAGTGGGCTTAAACTGAAAGCCCTGGGCAGCTAAAATTAGTCTTCCCAGGCCCAGCCAAACCCACCAAGGCTTGGGCATAGCTTTTGGGGACAGAATGGGCCCCACAGCTTTTTCCTAGGCAGAAATGATTCCCGCACCTGGATTTTGCTTTTCAAAGTAAATCCAGGTGCAGGCAAATCTCTGTCACCTGCTTGCCCTGCCTGGCAGCTAGGCGCAGGTTCAATCCCTTCACAGGGCTTTAAAGTTGTTAATATTGTTGTGTATATACTTCTGGGAAGTATAATAAACAAAATAAAGGGGAATATTAAGAAGAGAATGATACTTTATTGAATATGAATATAGCTTAATATATAGTATCATGACAAGTCACATGTTGTGCATATACGTCATGAAGGTCATGGGGTTTATCTGAGTAATGTTCCTCTTGAGTCACAAGGCTTAATCAAGTTGTGTTCCATTTAGGACCTGGATTGAGGGATCCCTGTCATAGATGGTTAACTGATAAAGGTACCACTGGCTTATTGGCTGGGCAATGAACCACTTGGTGAGCTGCTTGGTGATTTACTCAGGGCGTTAATTCCCCAAGAGGGAGTAATTGAAGCTGTTGCAACAATATTGTAGCAATGAGGGCTTTTACTTCTACAGCAATAACATATCCCCATATGGTACTGTAAAACAATTCAAGTGTGAGAATAATGAATGCCCTTCAATTATTGTGATTAACAGGTTTAAATTCCTGAAAACTCCACCTGAAGACTATGAGAATCCTCCTCCAAAAGATATGTTCATACATATCATCAACTCATCAGGTTCATAACTAACAAAAAGAGAGATGATTCCATCTCAGTCAAAAAACCCAGAAACAGCAAAGGTCTGAGTCATTTTTGATCAAGTAAATTAGGCCAATGATGGGTCCTTTTTTTGGATAAATATTCTGAGGAGGTTGAGGAGAGGATGATAATCCATGTGGCCAAGAGTCATATGAAAGTGCTTAAGTATCAGGAGCTGTTGCTATCTGATGAAAACTTTGGCAGCTCCCGTAAATTTTCTAACCATCCATTTTCAGGGGCTTAAAATGCCATAAAATGTTGGTAAACATCTCCTTGACAAGCTCACAGACATAGAAGCCTTTAGATAAAAATCTTTCTGCTACAAAAATACCCATCAACAACTCTTAATGACCAGTGATTTGTAAGACTCACAGGCTGCAAAACCCAGGAATTTTATCCACAAGCCAAATTTTATTTCAAAACCATCAGAAAATAGTTAATCAAGAAAGAAACTATATGCTTGCGCAATTGCCAAAAATTTGTTTGAAGGTCTTGCCAGTTGGTATGAATCTTTGGCAGCCAAAATCTAAGCACACAACAGCATAGTTACAAGTAAGGTGCAGCCCCCTGCGTACACAAACATGCCCATTTCCAAACATCAAGAGTATGTCATTGAAGATATGCCACAAAATCAATGGTGGCTTAATAACTTATTGTTCTCTTAGTTAAGTATATAGATGAGGATGGAAGCTTTTCTCATTTTTAACATTTCCTTTTTAAATAAAAATACAACAAGAGCATTTGTGACCTTATATAAGTCTATTATATTTTTACAAATTCATATCTCTTAATTGTATCAGTGAAAGAATCCAGTCAATTATATTCACTTTAGTATTAGTAACCCCATATTATTTCTCCCTTATTTTGGGTTTGCCTGTATAATTTTATACCAGGAGTATTATCACCATCATTACTTGTATCTCTCTCCCTGGTTTATTTACTCCAACACCATGCTGGAAACTTAACTATCTCTCTTGCTCAAAAGGCTCTCTCCACCCAGAATTTTAGCAAACTTGGGTTTCTCTATATCACAGTGCTGATGTTAGCCAATTTGGTTGCATCACACTGGGAATTGAAGCCCCTGGAATAATGATGCCAACTACTTGGTGAAGATAGCTCCTTATAGTGAACATGGCTTTCAGGCCTGGCCTGTTACTCCTGCTGGAGAGCAAACAGTTTTCAGTATAAGCTGTGAAATATATGGGTAATACATGCTGAAGTAGAAAAGAAAGTGATGCCTATCATCTAATGTCTCATAATTAAAACCAATCAGGAGAACCATTTATTTTCTATGAAGATATTCAAGAATAAAATCTAGAAAATAGTCCTGGAGGATTGAGAAACCAAGATCAATTCACCAAGAAGCCCAGCCAAGAATCACATTGGCTGAATCAGACTCAAGAATCCAAAGCTAGTTCTGATTGACTTTGAGGCTGCCTAATTTATAGCATTCAGAAAATTCTTTGGCTGTGCAATCCATGAATGCTACTTTTATTTGGGTCAAGCTTGCCTTAGGGAGATGAAGACCTTCAAGGAGCTTTACAAGAAGTACATCTTAAACACTTCAGAGATCACAAAGAAGATGAATGAAAGGTATCCTGCTCTGTGTTTTCTGAAAAAAGATGATATCTTAAAAGCAGTAAAGCTTCTGGACACAGATGAATGAAATATGGTTCACAAGGAGCTTACAGCTAGATTTATTGACTACTTCAAGGATTAGTGGACTGGGAAGTTTTTAAAGAAGAGATATGGGCCATAAAAGAACAAGATCATCTGAAACTATGTGAAGTCTGTCCTGACTAAGGGTACAAAGATCACATCTGCTCTGAAAGGATGACATAAACACTTTGAAAAGTTGGTAGGAATCAGAAATTCATCATTTGGAAAGCTGTTTATGGGCATTAAGAATTCAAAAAACAGGGTTGATAAGACTCTTGTAGATATTGAAAACAGAGTACCTCCCCCTTCAAGAAAAGCCAGGATGAACTTAAGAATAACACAATGTATAATCTGATGTATAGGGGCTACAATAATGATGAGATGCTGGAATACCTAAGAGAGTCTCAGATGCTATGAACTTTGGGGTTTGATAATTGCTATTAATTTTTACAATGAATTTTTTGCTTGTCTTCTTATATTTATTTTCAAAAATGTTTGGTTTTTTATTATTACTTAGTAATAAAGTTTGTAGTTTAAGATTTAAATTGATTTTTATTACAATAAATACCTTTAGTTAGTTTTTATTTGATATAAAATTTTAAGTGTTCTTTATTACAGTAGTTTTAAAAGCTATGGCAACAAGCAAAAATTCTTCAGATTTAAACAAAATCAAAGTCTCAGGTTAAAATATATACTCTGTTAACAGGGTTTACTGGCGTTAATGGGCAAAATGGGTCAACACAGCAACAAAAAGCTCACACACAAAGCAAACCCATTCAAAATATAATCTGAAATACATCAATTAACAAACAAAATGGTGTGAGTTGACTTTTGGTGTACATATGTTTACTATGTGAATCAGTGACAAAATACACCCAAGCAAGGTGTGTCAAAACTCAATCCAAAAACAAAACACAATAGCAACTCACAATGTAAACAAAATCACTCACGCAATGTGTGCAATGGATTGTAATCATGAATGATACCAAGGTATCTAAAATAAGACACAAGATCTGAAACATAAATTTTAAAAATATTGTGTTGGGTGTTTGAATTTGGAAGTAAAATCTGGGGAAAAGGGTGGATTTTTTTAGTATTCTAAAATGGGCGTTTTAAAATCAAAAACAACTAACTAAGAAATAAAAAATCTATAATTGGGATAATTGGTGGGAAAAAAATAATAATTGAATATCCATAAACAGATAAAAGCAAAAATTAAAATTAGAGAGTAACTTAATTAAGTTTTATTAATATTTTATTAAATTCTAAAAATGGAGGGAACACAACAACAGACTACCATTGCACCTGTTGTGCGCCGCGGTTGCGGTTGCCCCCGCAGGTCAAAGAATAGACTTAGTGCAACATAAGTGCCTACTCAGGAAGGAGACAGAGGAGAGTTCAATAGTGAGATTGCACTGACACAGCCAGTTCAAGGAGCACAAGCTGCTAGGGTGTGGAGCATCAACCCTTGGGTCCCAAAGCTGACCCGGAAGCCCACCAAGGTTACCACATCAAAAATGGTTAGAAACAAGGAGGTAGAACTTACTTTGTATGTGTTTGATGTTGTGTACTGGCAATAGTTGGTCCCGTCAGCCATGCTGGAGAAGGTGAAGCCTGTACTTGATACTAGCTATGAGCCCTACATCAGTGATGGTAATCAGGAGGATGACAAGGAGCCCCAGTTCTACCAAACTAATGAGAGACAGCTGGTGCTAAAGAAAGTTGCAGCCTTCTACAACAAGGTGCCCATGCCTTGCAAGCCTGTCATCAATCAGGATCCTGGCTTGTCTGAACCCACAAAGCCCGCCCAGAAGCGCATCCCTGACATCAAACACATCATCCTGCTTAAGCTAATGTGTGAATCTGGTGATTACAAGGTGGCTGCGGCCCTTGTTGGGGTGGATCCCAAGTACGCCAGCAAGACCTTCAACAAGTTTGTTGATACTGGCTGAGTCCTTGCTGCGGAGAAATCCTTGCACGTTTTCACTATGCTCACCAAGGAGCACAAATGGGCAATCTGCCAGTGGATCACCTGGGACTGCCATCTTGAACGGGCAAATATACAGGCTATGGTCAAGTCCGCTTTTGGGATTGAGGCCTCAATTTCCTTTTACTACCATCTGGTCAAAGGAATGCTATTTTCCTGAAAAAAACTCAGGGTATCCCCATACAATTAGAGCAGCCCAGCCAATATCAAGACCCAGAAAAACTATGCAGAGGTGTATACTGCCCTCAAAGCCAAGGGGACGGTCAAATTTTACTATATTGACAAATCAGCATTTGCCTCGTTGATGCGCAATGAGTATGGGTATGTCCCCAGAGGCTCCAATGACAGGGTAGCTTGGCGTGCTGCAGTCTGCGCCACAGCCTATTCAATGATGGCTCTCCTTGGTCCAAAGGGGGTCGAGCTCTACCAAATGATACTAGGCTCCCACAATAGCTGGACCTTCCTGTCATTTTCTGATTGGTCTAGGAGCACCTGAGGCGCACAAGCCCAGGCTTCACCAACGTAATTGTATTGGACAATGTTGGTCTCCACAAGTTGGCTGATATTCTTGAAGAATTTCCATCAATTGACACGAGCATTGCAGTGGGCCCCCAGCAATTGGCCACAGCAAATATGTGCCTTCTCTTCATCCCCACCTATTTGCCCTTCCTAAATCCCATTGAGGAAGTCTTTGGGTTGCTCAAGCGAGTTTTCAAGCAAGGAACCCCAACTGGGACTGAGGATCTGTTTGATTTGCTGCAGGCCGGGATCCATACCCTCCCAGCTGAGACTGTGGCCAAATTCTATGGCCACGCTGATTTGTTCATCCCCGTGTGCCTAGCCAAACAGCCAATTTTATAAAGGCTTAGTATGTCCAATTTTTTATATTCTCTAATTTATTATTCAATATTTATTAATTATCATTTTATATTTAGATGTTTCTACGCCTGCAATCACATTCAGAAGATCCATTAATAGATGTAAGTAATTTTTTATTGTATATTATTTTATTATGCCATCTAAGGGTATCCCAAACGCTTGATACTGGATTACACAAACGCATTAATATCACATTTGGAAAATAAATATAATAATCAAAAAAAGTTGATGTAATGTGTCCAAATCAGAAGTAGGTTTTATTGAAATATATTATTATGCTTTTATTAAGACCTTCTCAGGGATATATTCTGCAGATCTTGTTTGCTAAAATAAGAATTAGAAAAATTTATTATAATAAAAATATTATAAATTGCAATGGAATTATCTGGAAGAGAGAATTTATTAAGATCACCTATAGTGAGTTCGGCGGTATGTACCCACCCCACAATGGAGGTGGCGCACAACCTCCACCGCCATACTGTGGACAGTGGATACACCCTGGTTAAAATATTCTCTCCTGCTGGTAAAAGGGAGGATGGTGAGGTGGGAATGGAGGAGCAGTTTTTCTGGTGGGGCTGCAAACCCAAAGATGCCAGCCAGGACCAAGGCGTCCTGGATGACGTGATCCACCGAGTTGTACCTGGGGGGACCTTCTTCCCATCCAGGGAGAGCCTGGCCTTGTAATCCCCAGAAGGACCCCGTCCAGGTTCTCAACCAACGTGCCCATCCCAAAGTAAAAGAG
>QTSX02004409.1:0-215197 GCA_014839935.2 Entomophthora muscae
ACAATGATGTTGTCCAGATATACCAGGGCATGCTTGTCAATGTGGGTAGCAAACACCTTGTTCATGAAGGTTACAAATGTTGACGGGGCATTTGTCATGCCAAAGTTGAGTACCACACACTTGTACAAGCCATACTTGGTACAGAAGGCTGTTTTGGGAATGTCTTCTTCTTTTATGAGGATCTGGTTATATCCTGCTATAAGATCAATCTTGGAAAAGACTGTGGCGTCACCCAGGGCATCAAAGAGGTTGTCAATGAGTGGTAGTGGGTAACAATTCTTGATGGTAACTTCATTTAGGGCTTGATAGTCTGTAACTAGGCATAGGGTACCGTCCTTCTTGGCCACAAAAAAATACAGCAGCACCAAAAGGAGACTGTGAGGGGCGGATAAGTCCTTTCTCCAGTTCCTCTTTGAGGTAAGCACACAGGGTGTTGTCCTTGTTTGGAGTGAGGCAGTAGATGGGCTGGGCCTTAGGTACCGCTCCCTTGAGTTGGAGGAATGTTGGATGTGTTTCTCTGGTGGTAACCTGGGTAGGGCTTCCTTGAAGATTTATGGGTGTTGAGCTACAATTTCACAATCCTGTGGTGTGGTGGTATCCTGATGGTCCTTGAAGTGGATAATCTTGTATTTAAAATTTCCCAGTTAATTGCCTTGAGGTTCTTTTGTTTGTCCAAGGTCTCTGTGATACGTACAAAGACATGGTTGCGCAGGAGTTGGTCAACTGAGTTGGGGTAGATTTGGTGGTTGACACCTTCACGTTTGATGGTCAATACCAAGGTTGCCCAGTCTAAGTGGGGGTTGTTTTTTTGCAGCCAATTGAGTCCCAGTACAATGTCAAATTTGGTAAAGTCAATGACAGGACCTTGAATGGTGGAATGTAGGCTCTCTAGCATAACGGAGAAGGGGGCAGTTTCCTGTGTCACGGCAATGTTATGTTCATCAGCTAAAACCACATTTTTAATATGCAAAGGATTTGTGGCTAGCTTGAACTTGTTGACAAAGCTGCTGTTGACCAGGGTTTGATCTGTGCCCAAGTTCAGGAGAGCCAAGCCTGTGTAACTGCAAAATCAGAAAGGATAGATCATCAGTTTATTTGGGTGTCTGGCAATGGTGTACAGTACTGGGTCTTCCGAGGGTACTTGAATCATTGGGCATTGATCCACGTCCTCTGGTTAGTACTCATTGTTGGAAAAGTTGGGAATAGTCTGGGGAGAGCTTGGCTTGCTTAGTGCTCTCCCTGGGCTTTTCTCTTGTCTTGGTATCTTGAGTGGCCACAACACGGAAGTGGGATTGGTTTGATTGGCTGTTGTTTCTGTTCCTGTGTCCATTTGAACCTGTGGGTTTGTGGTTGATAATGCTATTATTGTTCCCGGGGGTGGTGTGGGGTTCCTGGTCACCAGTCCCCAAAGTGTGTCCTGGGTTGTAGCTAGAGACCAGCTTGGAGGAGTTGTCATTCTCCAACAGTGTTGAATGATTGGTTAGGAGCTTATAATTGGCTTGCATAAGAGCAAAATCCTCTAGTACCTTTCCAATTACTAGGCAAGCGTCTCCATCATACACTTGTACTTCAGCAGGCGCCAGCCCTTCCGTAGGCCAATACCAATCTTGTAATAGTCTTGCAAACTCTCCCCCAGTGAATTCTCTTCCCATATTTGTCATTTCCAGATGCCTTGTCACTTTCTCCCACTCCTCCTGGGCAGACTTACTAGAGGCAAACTTTCTGCACCCCAGGCAATAGGATTCCTTGTCCTCTGGGCTAGGATAGAAAATGTGGGGTAATTGACTCATGAGATTTATATTCTTTCTTAATTTGAGAAATTTGGATAGGGGTCATAATAGGCGCTTTATTCTCAGTCAGAAGGAAGATCCCCTTAGAAACCTACTGATATATAGCCTTGGGATAGGGAATAATGAGGGGTTGGTGCCAATACTTGTAGTCCTTTATCAATCTCTTGGACTCCTTGTACTTGGTCTTGGGCTCCTGCACTTTGGTCTTGGGCTCCTGTGTTCTAATCTTGGGCTCCTGCAGTCTGTTCCAGCTCTGGCTTCTTATTATTGGTCTTTTGGATCCTTCTGTAGCTTTTGTGGCCTTTGTAATCCACTTGATCCAGTCCCTGAAGAGTCTCAGATAGCTCTCCCTTTTATAGCCCCTTGTTTCAGACCAAAAACCTCTCTTGGAACTCTGGTTCTTTCAAGCTTAAACTATCCTGTTTTCCTTCTTCTATATTATATTAAACCTTTAAACTTACTTCAGCCAATGAAAGCCCTGAATTTTCTGCTTCTGCTCCTCATTTTTTAGGCTCTAACTCTTAAGTTAAAGCCCTCAAAACACTAATCAAATAGACTTTGGCTTGCAGCCAATCATACACCTTGATTCAACTGTTTTGCCAAAAAGGTTTCACTGGATGGCCCGTCCTTGATCCTGGTTTGAACCTGAGGCTGTCTTGCTCCAGGTAAACAACTGCTCTGCGTTTCAAACAGTTTTGCCTGTAATTCCTGTCATGTTTCCCTGGCAAATCTCAAGCGCTTCCACATATGTTTTACTTAGGCAATTTTTGATCCCTTAATTTCTCAACGTTTCTCTGTGTTCCTTTCAATTTTTTTCAACTTTGAACCTGCTTGTGTCTTGTCCTTTTGCCTCTCCTAGTTGTTCCCGGCAAAATTTTCCCTTTTCCCGTACAGTTTCTCTGTTCCATTTCTGGCCTCTTTCTAGCTTATTTCTGACTCAATTCTTCTTTTTAAATAAATCTACAGTTCTAAAAAACTATATATTGTTTTCCCTCCTCTTTCTTTATCTTTAAATGATTTTAACTCCTTTTTAATCAGAATCAGTCAGTATTTAATCATTATTTAACTGCTTTTCTTTTATCTATATTTCCTCTCAAAAGACACTAAAAACAGCTCCTCCAGCCTCTTCATCCAGTCTGGCTAGTTCATCCTCTCAGCTCTTCAGTTCTTCACCACCAACTTTTGGTCCTTTGTCCATCCTGCTTCTTGATCAGCTAGTTCTTCATCCAAAATCTTTCTGTCCTTTAACTTCTCCTCAACCAGTTCCTCAACAAATCCTCACTAGGAACCTTCTTTGTTCCTTCCACATACTGAACCATATTGATTCCCACCCTTCAATATGAATTAAAAGTTCATCCACTAGCCTTCACTGTGACCAAACAGTCCCTCTTGCTAGTCTTCTCTGTTAATTCCATGAACCACCTTGGTTCTTTATCTCAGTCCCCATTGCCAGAACTTGTAGACCCAGGCATGAGTCTACATTGAACTGGTGTTTTACTGGGCCCTCACAAGTGGAAATCCACTTAGGCCATTCAACCATAGATCAATGTCTATGTGTTGTCTTTACTCACCCAGGTAATTAAATCTGGGCTTTCAGTCACAGAGTAATCAGCTCTACTTCCCAGAGGCCTGATCAAACCAAGTTCTGCAGCTTGCTTCCCCAAGAAAGCCACCTTGGTGACACCTCTGAGCAAGTCTATACCCTCCAATGCTCACTTTAGGTTCTCCCAAAGCTCCCATATGGGTATAAACGAGGATAACCTATCAGTCTGTTAGGTAGGGTGCTTGCTCACAGACCTCCTGTAAGCGTATTAGGGTACACAGAGCTCTCAAAGCTCTTCCCCTCCCTGGCAGCCCGAGTTACCTGCCAGGGGTCCAAAACCTACTACCCCCCAGACAGACAAAGTTTCCTGCTAAGTGAAGGCAACATATGCCCCTGGTAGTCCTATGTTACCTACCAGGCAGGCCTTACTTACCCTAGTAGACCATGTTACCTACTAGGCTCACCTTACTTACCCCTAGCAGCCCTAAGTTACCTACTAGTTTAAAGTGTTACCAGCTAACCACACATTGTCCCTCTTCAGCATATTGCCTTTATTTGAAGCCAAATCAACCCTTGCCTGCGAAACAGCACCCATGTGGATCACTACAGGTGGTCTGTTGGAGCGCCCAGCTGGGTGAGAGTCCTTGGGTTGTTCTCTCTTCCCTGACTGTGCCTTGTGAAGAGCATTGGACGTCTGTTCTGCTTTCTCGGCCTTGCAGTATAGGCTTTGTAGGTTGGTTACTTGATCCAGGTTCACATGTCTCATTATGTGCAACTTGAGATCTTCATAGTATATGAGGTGAGTGGCTGGGGTGTCAAAGGCCATATCAGAGGGGGGGGTGTAGGCAAAGTTCCTCGTAGGCGCGGGTGAGTTCCTTCATGGTGCCCGTCTGGGTTAGGTTCTTTACTTGACGTATGATCATGAGCGTGGTGTCCTTAAGCACAAATCTTGCCAAGAAGTCTTGTTTGAAGATATCCCAGTTCTTCTCAGTATGTTTTTTGTGCCACTTGTTGCACCAAAGCCAGCGTTGTGGGTCAGCTGGATGGAGATTTCTGCAATCCAAAATTGCTGCAGGCATTCCATTTGGGCCAGCTTGTTCTGGGCAGACTGGATCCATGCCGCAGCATTGTTGTTGTTGGCTCCTGCAAAAGGTTCCAAGGCAGTGCTTTAAGTCTTTGGGCTATTTAGGCTGGCATAGTACTTTCATTGGTTGGACAAGGCATAGCAGAGGGACCCTGGAAGAACCCTTGTGCAGACAAGGCGTTGAAGGTGAAGAGCAGGATCACTTTGTTTTGGTACAGGACAAAGCCATCAGGTATTTTCATACCAGGTGTGTATGGGGTTCAGTCCATCAGGAGGCCAGACATAACTCTATCAAGTATTTTTTGACTGCTTTGGGTACAGGCAACAGGTGTAATTTTGTAAAGTAAGGTAGGATGGTAAACCTACCTGTGCTACCAATGTCATAACTGTGCTGTTTTAGCAGAGTTACAAGGGGAAAATATTTAGAAACTAGCTAATAATTTTTATTGAGAGATATGTATTATATAGTTGTTGTGAATCAAGGATAACAGGAACATGATTGTGTTGGTCACACAGTTGGATGGTGAAGGGGGTGGCTTGATCCTTGTAATGAGTCAAGCGCCAAAACAAGTCACCCACCAAGAGTGATCAGCTTTTGTTAAAGTTGTTGTATTTGATAATTTGAGTTGTCTTCCTAACTTGGCTGCAGGTGGACGGATAATTGGATTGCAGGTTGTGAACCTGCTTACTCAGAACCTTTTTGGTGGGTTGAGCCTGCTGTTTCAACAAAATCCATATTTTTTCCTTTCTCCTGAGGTTCTCTCTTTACCCAAATATGAGCCAATAGAAATACCTGAGACTTCCAGATCCCTACTGGCCTCCTTCCACTTGGGGTATCTTCACTAAGGCTAGTAGGATTGCATCTTGGGTAATAAGATTGAATGTTTTGTCAATAAAACTAAGTTCATTTTGTTGTAACTGTGATGTTTTAGCAGAGTTACAAGGGGGAAAATACTTGTAAACTAGATTATGTTCTTTATTGAGAGATAACTATTACATTAGTTTTAAAAGCTATGGCAACAACCAAAAATACCTCAGATTTAAACAACAAGATTCACATAGGAACAAAATCCTACTCTTAGGTTAAAATATACACTCTGTTAATAGAGTTTATTGGTGTTAATGGGCAAAATGAGTCCACACAGCAATAAAGGGCTCACGCGCAAAGCAAAACCATTCAAAATATAATCCAAAATACATGGATCCACAAAAGAAATAAAGTGAGTTGACTTTTGGTGTATATATGTTTGCTATGTGAATTGGTGACAAAATACACCCACACATGGTGCGTAAAAACTCAATCTAAAAAAACACAATAGCAACTCACTATGTAAACAAAATCACTCAATCAGTTTGTGCAATGGGCTGTAATTAAGAATGATACCAAGGTATCTAAAATAAGACACAAGACCTGAAACAATTTTTTTAAAAATATTGTATTGGGTGCTTAATTTGGCGTAAAACATGGGAAAATGGGTGGAAATTATTTTGGGTATTCTAAAATGGGTGATAAAACCAAAAACAACTAACTAAGAACTAAAAAAATCTATAATTGGGATACTGGGTGGGAAAAAATAATAATTGAATATCCATATTCAGATAAAAGCAAAAAATAAAATTAGGGAGTAACTTAATTAAGTTTTATTTAATATTTTATTAAATTCTAAAAATGGAAGGAACACAACAACAGACTACCATTGCACCTGTTGTGCACCGCGGTTGTGGTTGTCCCCGCAGGTCAAAGAATAGACTTGGTAAAACACAAGTGCCTACTCAGGAGGGAGGCGGGAGAGGAGAGTTCCATAGTGACGCTGCACTGACACAGCCAGTTCAGGGAGAAAAAGCTGCTAGGGTGTGGAGCATAAACCCTTGGGTCCCCAAGCTGACCTGGAAGCCCACCAAGGTCACCACTACAAAGAAAGTTAGAAACAAGGAGGTAGAACTTACTTCATATGTGTTTGACGTTGTGTACCAGCAAGAGTTGGTCCCGTCAGCCATGCTGGAGAAGGTGAAGCCTGTACTTGATACTAGCTACAAGCCCTAAGTCAGTGATGGCAATTAGGAGGAGGACACAGAGCCTGAGTTCTTCAGAACTGATGAGGGACAGTTGATGCTAAAGAAAGTTGCTGTGTTTTACACCAAGGTGCTCATGCCCTGTGTTGTTTGCAGTGCCAACAAGTCAATCCCCACTGCCATAAATCCCGCTCAGAAGCGCATCCCTGACATTAAAGACATCATCCTGCTTAAGCTAATGTGTGAATTGGGCAATTACAAGGCAGTTGCGGCCATTGTTGGGATGGATCCCAAGTACGCTTCCAAGACCTTTCACAGATTCATTAACACAGGTCAAGTCCTTGCCCCAGAGAAATCCTTGTGCATTTTCCCCATGCTCACCAAGGAGCACAAATAGACTATCTGCCAGTGGATCACCCGGGACTGCCATCTTGAACTGGCAAATATACAGGCAATGATCAAGTCCACTTTTGGGGTTAAGGCTTCCATTTCCTTTTACTACCATCTGCTGAAGAAGATGCACTTTTCTTGGAAAAAGCTTGGGGTATCTTTGTACAATTGGAATAGCCCAACCAACATTGAGACCCAGAAAAACTACGCAGAGGCGTACACTGCCCTCAAAGCCAAGGGGACAGTCAAATTCTACTACATTGACAAATCAGCATTTGCCTTGTCTATGAAGAATGAGTATATCTATGTCCCAAAAGGCTCAAATGACGGGATGGCTTGGTGTGCTGCAGTCTGCGCCACAGTCTATTTGATTGTGGCTCTCCTTGGTCCAAAGGGGGTCGAGCTCTATCAAATGATATTGGGTTCAGATAACAGCAGGATCTTTCTATCATTTCTCCAATTGGTCCAGGAGCACCTGAGGCGCACAAGCCCTGGCTTCACCAATGTCATTGTGTTGGACAACGTTGGTCTCCACAAAGTGGCTGACATTCTTGAAGAATTTCCATTAATTGACACCAGCATTGCTGTGGGCCCCCAGAAATTGGCCATGGCAAATTTGCGCCTTCTCTTCCTCCCTGCCTATTTGCCCTTCCTAAATCCCATTGAGGAAGTCTTTGGGTGGCTCAAGCAAGTTGTCAAGCAAGGAACCCCAACTGGGACTGAGGACCTGTTTGATTTGCTGCAGGCCGGGATCCATACCCTCCCAGCTGAGACTGTGGCCAAATTATATGACCACGCTGATTTGTTCATCCCTGCTTGCCTTGCCAAACAGCCAATCAATTAAAGGAATAGCTTGTCTGGCTTTTTTATATTCTCTAAACTATTATTCAAGATTTATTAATTATCATTTTATATTTAGATGTTTCCAAGCCCACAATCACATTCAGCTGGACCATCAATGAAGGTTAGTAATTTTTTTATAAGCATTTTTTATTGTGACATCTAAGGGTATCTCAAACGCTTGATACTGGATTAGCAAATGCATTAATATCACTTTTAGTGAATAAATATAAAATCAAATTAAAAAATTTAAATGTAAAGTGTACAAATTAGAAGTAGATTTTATTGATATATAATATTATGCTTTTATTATGACCTTCTCTGGGATATATTTGCAAGTCTTGTTTGCTAAAATAAGCATTAGAAAAAATTAATTATAATAAAAATAATCTAAAATGTAAATATATTTATTGGTATAGCAAATATGTCAGGAGCGCCTGTAGTGGGTTCGGTGGTATGTACCCACCCCACAATGGAGGTGGCGCACAACCTCCACTGCCACACTGTGGACAGTGAATATATCCTTATTAAAATACTATTGCCTGCTGGTAAAAGGCAGAATGGTCAGGTGGGAGTGAAGCAGCAGCTTTTCAGGTAGGGCTGCAAACCCAAAGATGATTTCCAGGACCAGGGCGTCCTGGATCACATGATCAACCAAGTTGTATCCAGGGGGGACCTTCTTCCCGTTGAGTGTGAGCCAGGCCTTGTTGATCCCCAAAAGAACCCTGTCCAGGTCCTCAACAGACGCGCCCATCCCAAAGAAGAATAAGAACCCCAGGTAAACAACCAGATGAAGCCTTTGCCCATCAAAGGCTTCTCTAAACTCACAAAGTTTGTTGTATACAGCACTAATCTTCTTTTTGTGCTTGGTCTTTGTGAAGGTCATCTCCATGGCTGCAGGGACCCCTGTCTTGTTGGCACTCCATGCCAGCCCAAAGTTAGCAAGGAGGATTTTGGTCTTCTTCACAGCTGTTGTATCTGAAACAGCCAATTTTCCCACCATGCGCCCAAAGTTGTCCAGCAGGTAAGAAATTGTGTGCTCCAAGGGGTAGCAGAAGCAATCAACCGCATGGGCCCGGCCCATCTCTGTTACATTCTTGAATGGGAGCGTTGCCAGGACGTCCCAAACAAGCTCAATGGAGTTTACACAGTAAAATCCACTGAGGGATACTGGGTCCAGGCGGACAAGTTGGGCATCCTTTTAGGCAGTAACTGCCCACTTGGATACTCCCTTGCCATGTGTCAGCCCGGACAATGCCTCCTGCAACATTGGAAAGGACCTGTGGATGTGGTCCTCCAGCTCCTGCAAGACAGGGGAGGACAGATACAGCTGCTTGGCCACATGAGTGGTGTAGTTGGCGTAGAATGTGGTAGGGACAAAGGGGACCAGGACTTGGCAGAGTTCACTGTCTATGTTCTCTAAAAAACAGTTAAGTATTTACAAATTTTTATTAATTTTATTTTTTTATGTTACCTCACATGTTTCTTCCTTGCCGGCTGCTTCAGCAGGCTTGACCATTCTTGGTGCAAGCAATTGTGCGGACAATTCTTTATCCTATGTTCTGGCACGCTTGGCAGGTTTGAGAAGTTCATACATCTCTGGGTTGTCAACCCAGACAGACGGCACAGAAAGATTGTATGCCTTAAATTGCAGGCCCTCAACCACCGTCTTCTGGATGTTGAGAAGACGCTTTATGGTCTTCTCAGGGGTGTCTGGTATTTTTGTCATTAGGGCCTTTGCGGACACCTTGTCAATTTTGTCCCCTGTAAGGACAGCAGACTTCACTTTGGCTTTGACCTTGTGGTCAATGTCTTTTATTTTGGCAATTGCCAAGTTGAGATCCTTCAAAAGCTTCTCCAATTCTCTCATTGATTTTTTACTAACCTTTTCATATGTTTTTATAGCTTTTGCCCCAATAAATTCTATATTATTTTGATACTGTTGCCTCTTTGTTTATTCCTGTTTGTTTTCCCATTTACTACATTATCCCATCTTTTTACCCATTTTGTATATGTTTTAAACTCATCTCAATATGTGTTGTTTACTTTGTGTTGGCATTGTTTCCTTGATTACCATATTATTTTTGGCGCTTTGAACAGCCCCTTGTGAAAATATTAACAAAAAATTGGTGATAAGCTAAATTTGAATTAGAAAATTATGTGTTAACTGTTTTTAGATAAAGTTGTTACTGATCCAAATTCAAAACCTTAATGATGAACTTTAAGCCAATTAGGAGCCAAGTGATAAAGTGATTGTTGTGACATAAAGGGTCATTCAATAATTCTTTGGTGTATGTGCGCTAATTAATATGATTTGCCGGATGTTTTGCCATTGTACGCCATTGCTGCTGTGGCAAGTTGTTAATTGACTAGTGCTAAACCAGCTTCTGGGTTAGCACTAGTCCATCAACAACTTGCCACAGCAGCAATGGCGTGCAATGGCAAAACATCCAGCCAATCATAATAATTAGCGCACATACACCAAAGAATTATTGAATGACCCTTTATGTCACAACAATCACTTTATCACTTGGCTCCTGATTGGCTTAAAGTTTATCATTAAGGTTTGAATTTAGATCAGTAACAACTTTATCTAAAAAAAGTTACCATAATTTTCTACTTCAAATTTAGCTGATCACCAAATCGGTGTTAATATTTTCACAAGGGGCTGTTCAAAGTGCTAAAAATAACTGTGTTCTGGATCTAGATACACAACATAGTAAATATAATAATTTTATAGAAATAAGCTGAGCATAAATAATATAGTCAACTATAAACAAAGAGAACATGAACAATTGAAATTCAAAATAAAGATAATATAAATAGAAAATGTTTGACAACAGGGGGTTTATTGGGGCAGGGAAGAGTGATGCCTAGGAGGCAGAATAACGCGGGAAGGAAGACATAGAGGCAGTGCTGGCATGGGAGGTCTGGAATTGGGTGGGTTGGGCTTGTGGGTGAGGGGTGTTGATGGTGGAGGTGGAGGCAGGAGGATTTTGTGTGATGACTGCCATATAACACTCATTGTATTCCTCATCAGTCATTGGCTGGATGGGCTGATAGGTGGCAGTAGCCCAGGTGGAAAGCACTTGTCTTTCTGTGATTGGTTGCCCATGTTCACATGAAAGACAATTTGGGCAGACAAGTCAGCCACCATTTGGCGGCCAAAGAGAAAATTGTGGTCAAGGACCCCAAGATAGAGGTTGTTTAAAGCCTTAGGGCGGCGCTTTTGTAGTGTGGATCCAATGTTAAAGAAGACAACATCAGTCAGATGGATGTCTGCGTGGCCAGCTGGGTACAAGAAACCTGGTGCCTGTGTTGCTGGATGGCCTCAAGGGCGGTGGAGCTACCCTCCATCTGGTGGATCAAGAAAACCTGATACTTTGAATTTGAGCCATCCCATTAGTCAAGTAATCAACCAAGCATGTGACTGTACAAGTAGCCATCAATGAAATCTGGGTTTTTCTGATAGTAGACAAAACCCTTGGCTGAAACAGACAGAAATGCACTAATAAAATTCTCCTTCTTGACCTTCTTTCTTCTATTCTTGGCAGTGGCTTTTCCTTGCTCACCAGCATTGTTGAAAGCTATTGATAGCTCATAATATGAGACAAACATGACATCATCTGACAGACTAGTCAAGCATTAGACCAGGGTTGATTTGATGTCTATATCATACAGGGAATCTTCAGCGCCATCCCATTAGTTGCCGGCAAAATAGGTAAGAACCTGTATTGAAGCCACCTTCCCATACTGTAAATTCAGAACCTGAACGTAAAAATGCAGGATTGTCAAATCCTTGGTCCAAATTTTGAATCACTTTTGCAGGATAGCCTTTTTTTAATTAAATTGATTTTTTTGAGTATTTATTTGAATTTTTAAAAATGCGGGAACTCATAGACACTTTGCAAAGTTCAAGTCAAACTGCATATTTCCAATGGAGAAAATGAATTAACTGGAATCAGATTTGACGCGTTCAAATCCATCAACCATTTCCATTAAGTTTACTATGTTTTTTGGAATTGCGGGATTGTCAAATCCAAGAACCAAATTTCAAATTGCTTTTGAATGCCACTAGTAAATTCAAATTATAATTGTGGGAACTGGAATCCAAATTGAATGTACAGTAAGTAACTAGGAAAAATCAACCCAAATCAAGAAGCTCCACTCTGGATAAAATCAAATGAAATTTCCAATCAAAACAACCATGTTTAGACATGAAATTAAGTGAAATAAAAAATGTCTAAACTGGAAATGATGCAATATTCTGGACTTTAAATCACTAATATAGCAACCATAAAACCATATAATGATTTATGAGCTACTCTCCTGATGACGCAGAAAATTTTTAAAAGTTTTATGACCCCTGGCGTAGCCAGGGGTCATAAAACTTCTTTTCAAGGAAGAAGGAGAGGTGGGAAAGATAAACCATCAGTTTACTAACTATGTGTTCATGTATTGCTACTAAGGATACTTGATTACAGTTGATTTTGAAAATGCTAATAATAAAGTAGAATTGTATATTACAATCTATCTTATCACATTATCAACATACCAAAGGAAAGACAATGTGATAAGATAGATTGTAATATATAATTCTACTTTATTATTAGTGTCTTCTGAAATCTACTGTAATCAAGCATCTAAATTTTAGCCGTCCTAAAATGGAATAGGGTGATTTTTGAGAATGCCTATGATTCCTAAAAGAATTAGCATAAATCCACTCTATATCCTTTAGTATCCTTTTTGAGACACTAATAAATTATATTTATTTCAAATTCCTTGTAATTATGATTTGAAACTTGGTTCTTGGATTTGACAATCCCGCAATTTCAGATTTGTTAATTTTTACATGATGTCCATGATTCAATTCAAATACAGGAAATCTCAATTTGTACATAAGAATCCTTTGTTTCTGATTCATGTATCCTGCATTTGTTTGCTGAGTTTTGTCTTTTGTTAGTTGAGTTATCTGCTCAAGAGATTCAAAATTTGTCAATTTAAATAAACAAAAAAAATCAAAATAAATGGTTGATTTTATTAAATATTTTATTTTTCACTCAGCTGAGTTGCCTGCAACAGTGATTCAAAATTTGGACCAAGGATTTGACAATCCCGCATTTTTACGTTCAGGTTCTGAATTTACAGTACATCCAGAGCTGCACCATGCGCCCAGACACCCAAATGCCATGGTGCACAAGTTGCTTCCGGACCTGGGTCAAGGGAAGCTTGGGATCCTGCTGGAGAAGGTCAAGCATGATTGGGTATGCCTCAGATATTTGTGACTCAGGGGCCTTCTTAGGCTTCTTGGCTGTCCCAATCAGATTGCCCCTGTTCATCAGGTTCTTGAATTCCCAAATGACAGTAGCCCAGGTAAATTGCAACTGAGCAACAATCTTTTCCCAGGACAGACCCTGTAGATTCAGTGCCACAATTTCCTGAAGAATTTGGGCAGTAATGATTTGTTGCTTGGGGCGCTGTGCTGTGGGAGCTTAAGCCTGATTGGCTATAGGGGGCAGGTTGGCTGGCGGCACGAAGTTGTTCTAAATCAAGGTTGCCATCCTGATTGGTTGGTTGGTGGGCAGCTTGTGTGGAGGTGGGTACAGGAGCAGGGGCAGAGCTAGACACTATGTGACTACTGAACAAGTCAAAGCCATAGGGGTTGGTGGTCAGGTACAGGTCAGCTTCCTTGTTACCCGCCTCAAAGGCTTGAGTGTAAACAGGTGCCTACATGTTCTGAGCCTCACCTCCATTGAAGCTGGCTTGAGTGCTTGTGCCATTGAAGATGTTGCTAGTAAAAACCATTGTAAAAAACCTAGGATAAAATCACTAAAAGTAGAAATTTTAAAATTTAATAATTTATTTTTATTGTAATCTAGAGTTCACATTTGAAAGGTTCTCAAAACCGTTTTATACAAATCAGGATCCATGAAAATGAATAAAATGCCTCTGCTCCTAAATTGGATAGCTGTTGATTGGCTGTTAAATAGATAGCTTTCTATTTTAGGCTGCTCATACTACACATACTGTGTGAGTTCATTTTGTTTTGTGCTTGTGAAATCTTGCTTCTAGATTGCTCAAATTTTGTTTCATTTTAGTCCTTCTGTTGTGCCAAATATGAATCCTGATTGTATTATAATATACTCCAAGCAGCATCCATCCATTTCACTTGTTGTGTCATTTCATTTTGTTTGTGGTGAACTACACCACTTGATGTTTGATATAATTTTGCATAATAGGCTAGTGAAATTTTGTTTTTTTGTTTGACAGTTCATCTATCAACCAAAATATTTAAATTAATTGAATCCTGAATCTTGCAAAACTTGGATTTTGTTCAAATATGAAATCATTTTGTTTAAATCTGAAGTATTTTTGGTTGTTGCCATAGCTTTTAAAACTACTGTATATAGTTGTTGTGAATTGTGGATATCAGGAACATGATTGTGTCATTTCTAGGTTGGATGACTAGGGGTTGGCTTGATCCTGCTAATGAGTCAAGCGCTAAATTGAGACATCCACCATATGGGATCATCATTTGTTCATGTTGCCAATTCTGGGAATTTAAATCAACTTCCTTGTTTGGCTACAGGCCACCAGAAAGTCAGATTGCAGGTCTCAAACCTGTTTAGTTGGAACCTTGTTGGGGGTTGACCCCATTGTTTTGACACCCCCTGGCTGAAAGTTGGCCTCCTCTGGTGGGAGGTCTGCTAGTAAGTTATCAGGAGCACAAGCTGTACTTTACTAATTGTTGCTTGGTTGCAGGGAGGACTTTCTTGCACTGTTTCTGGCGGGCCTTGCATGGTCCTAGCCGGTCATGGTATAGAGCCTTATCCTGCTTACACTTGCCCAGTATTGCACTAGGTAATTGTTGTTGTTTAACTTTAACACAATGGCAGGGCCCATCTTATCAGGCTGCAGCTTACAATTTGTCTGTGTTCATTGCCCATAATTTGTTGCCAACTTTTTGCACTGCTTGGATGGGGACAAACATATCTTGCTGGTGTTTCTCTTCCCTTTTCCTTTTGGTCACAATCAGCTTAAAATATTAGGATATTGGAACAGGATGATATCTTGTTTGTTATTTTCAACTTGGGCCCAGTCAGTGCTTGAACAATGTTGGGTTGTGTTCTGTAGGCAATTTCAAATTGGCTCTTTCAGATGGATCTGTCCACCTGTGTGCAACAAACAAGAAGTGCAGTTGCTAAATATTTGTGCCACTCCTCATGTCTCCCAGCAGTGGGCTTGACAAGGGCCTGTACAAGGCTCCTGTTCAGATGCTTTACTCTGCCATTAGCCTGAGGGTTGTATGGTGCAGTCACTGTGTGTTTGACCCCATTTTGGTGAGGTAGACATTGGTTTATCTGAGGTCAACTCTTTGCCTCCATTGGTGATGAGTACTGCTGGCTTTCCAAACTTACTGATGATTTCTCTGCCAATGAATCAGCGTTAATTGTTGCCAGTGTGTGCCTTAACAGCTTGGGCTACTGACCAGCAGGTGGCAAATTGATGGTGGTGATTATTTCCTGTTGTTATGTTTTCCTGACATGGGGCCTACAATGTCAAGGTGTCAGGGAGCCAACCCTGATCTGCCAGTTTGCTAGCATTTGGGAACTGGCAGGTTGTGGATTGGGTGGGCAGGGCCCACCAAAGGACTGGTGCTAACTTAATGATGTAAGACATTGACTTGCCCACCCACAACCACAGACCAGCAGCAGGGACAATAGTATCTATTACTCCTGTGAGAGTAATATATACAATCCCAAATAGCTTATTGTTATAGTCCAGGGGGAGCTTGGCAGTGGAGGCAGGCATTGGTTTGGGGATGACAGGTGGTTCTATGTCTAATTGGTAGGCAGGAAGGAAGTTATATTTATCTCTGAACAGGCGGGGTTCAGTAACATACCAAGGGCCTTTTTGGTTGTAAATGGTTAACTCTGTAGATCTTGCCAAGAGATCCTGGGATAGTATGTTGTTGGCAGTGTAGTCCTTATACTCAGGCTTTAAGGGGTACTCTGTGAAATGGACAGGACCAAAGGGGACGCCTGGCGGGAGGTACATGGCTGGCAGGAGGGTCAGATGATCTTTGAGTTAACTGGCCAATGACAAGAATAAAATACAGCAATAATTGGGGAAACCAATATCTCATAATCTTTATTTAAAAATGACAATGAGGATTGATCTTGGCCTGTCAGGTATTTATACCACACTGCCAGGCTTCATTCCCTGGTTATGTTTTCTTAGCTCAGGCGTTTGGCATCAGGGGTCTTAGATGGCAGTGTGGCGCTTGGCACTGGCAGTTTGCCACTGGCAAATTGGGATGAGAAGTCTTCAAATCATTCTATTTGTTGATTTGGGTATTGGGTGCCTCTTCAGATTCAGTGCCTCTTCCTGGGCTTTGGGAGAGTTTGGAATAACTCTCATTGGGAAACTTGTGCATTTCACCAAGCAAACTGCTGGTGTCAGGTATTGGCACCTCAGTAAATTCCTGGCATCTTGCACTGGTGGTTTATTTACAGAATCCTGAATGACGGTTAAAGGTTCAGATTCTGGCGGGTTGGAAACAACTTTATCAATTGGTAGTGGGTTATTGGGTTACCAGCCTATGGGTCTGGAGGTCTGTGAAGGGGTTTTTCCAGGGTTTGACTCTGGTTCTGTATTTTGGGATTCAGGAGCATCTAAATTGTCATTCCTGACACAAGGGCCCAAACTTTAAATGATAATTGAGTTTGGATTAGTAATGCTGACTTTGGGATAGTGTCTTCTTTTGTAAACTTCTTGCATAATTCACATTGTTCAAGGACTTTCTTTACATCCCTATACAGAATTGGTCACCAGGCCTTGTGCTTTAAGAACTAATAGAGGTTTTGACTTTTTGTGTGCACTAGGTCTTGGTGGTAACACAAGATGGTTTCAACTCTCTGGTGTGTAGGGATGTAAGGTATATTTAACACATCTGTAATTTTGTGATGTAACGTTCTGTAGAAGTCTGTGAATAAGTTTTTGTTCTTGACAACCATATCTTTTGTTTGAAGTATCAGGAGGGGCTAGTCTGGGTCAAGACCATTTTTGCCTCTGGACACCCTAATGTATAGGCACAAGAGGCGTCTGCCATGACAAACTCTGGTGCGGTTTATATTGTATGTTCATGTTACATTTCTCTAGGAAGGCCATCCATCAAGCTTGGCATCTGAGCAAGTTGGTTTGAGTCTTGAAATATATGAGAGACTTATGGTCAGTTAGGGAAGTGAAGGCTTCTTGTTGCTCCAGGTAACAACACCACTTGAATAGACAATGGACAATTGCCAGAAGCACCTTGTTGTGGATTGAGTACCGGCACTTGCCATGTGTAAGCTTACATGACTCATAAGCTACTGGCAGGTAGTTGCCTGTGTCTGTTTTATGTGCAGTACACCCCCAATAGAGGCGTTGGAAGCGTCAGTCTCTATTTGGTAGTTACCATCTCTTCTTGGGTATTGCAGGATGGGGGCAGACATCAGTTTATCTTTCAAGCAACAAGAAAAAAGGTCTTGTTGGGGGCTCCATATGAATTTTAATTTGGTACCTGTGATGGCAGATAGTAGTGCAATTAGGACGCCGCAGTCTGGAATGAAGCGTCAGACATAGGCTATTATCCCAAGAAAGATACAAAGCTTGCTCTTGCCCTTGGGAGATGGTGTCTTAAATATGGCTTGGATTTTCTGGGCTTCAGGCTTAATGACCTCTTTTGACACCACATGCCCAAGGAAGGGGAGCTGCTCTCAGTAGAATTGACACTTGGTGGTCTTTTCAAGTAATTTTTGTTATGCCAGGGTTGCAAATACTGTCTCTAGGTCCTTGTTGTGTTGTTCCACTAAGGGACTATACATAATGATATCATCCAGATACACAAGTGTGTGCTTGCAAATATGGAGTTCAAAAACCTCATTAATAAAGGTAACAAAGGTTGAGGGTGCATTTGTCATTCCAAAGTTTAGTACAACGCACTTGTATGAGCCATACTTGATTTGGAAGGCGGTCTTGTGGATGTCTTCTTTCTTGATACAAATTTGGTTATATATGGCTGTTAGTTCAATCTTGGAGAAGACAGAGGCTCCTCCCAAGACGTCAAAAAGGTCAAAGATGAGCAGGAGGGGGTATAAATTATTAATGGTGACTTTTTTAAACACTTGGTAGTCAGTAACTAACCTGAGAGACCCATCCTTCTTTGCCACAAAGAGCACAGCGGCCCCAAAGGGTGATTGGGAAGGTTGAATGAGCCCCTTCTCCAAAGCCTCCTTAAGATAAGCACAAAGGTTGTCATCCTTATTGGGGGTTAGTTGGTATATGGGCTGCACCTTGGGTACTGCTCCCTTGAGTTGTATTGAGTGTTGTATGTGTTTCTTAGGAGGTAGCCCTAGCAGTGCTTCTTCAAAGATCTCTGGGTGTTGTACTACAATTTACCAATCCTGGGATTAGCAGTGTCTTGGTGGTCCTTGAAATGTATGACCTTGTATTGACAGGAGTCCCAATCAATTGCTTTGAAAGAATCTTTTTTCTCTTGGGTCTCTGTAATGTGTACAAACACATGGTCCCAAAGAAATTGATCAACTGTGTCAGGGTAAATTTGGTCCTTAACTCCTCCTTGTTTGATGGCTAACACCAAGGTGACCCAGTCCATGTGAGGGTTTTTCTTCCTCAACCAGTCTAGGAAAAGTACCACATCAAATCTTGAGAAATAAATAACAGGCCCTTGGATAGTTGAGTGGAGATTCTCCAGTGTGATGAAAAAAGGGGCGGTTTCCCAAGTCACAGAAATGTGATGTTCATTAGCTAATCCACACTCTTAATCTGCAAAGGGTTAGTGGCTAACTTGAACTTATTCACAAAGTTTCTATTGACAAGGCTACAATCTGCGCCTGAGTCAAAGAGATCTGAACATATGTAACTTTAAAAGCAGAAAGGGTAGGACATCAGTTTATTGGAATGTCTGGCAATGGTGTAGAGTATGTGATCTTCCAAGGGAACCTGGATCATAGGACACTGATTCATGTCCTCTGGGAAATATTCATTGTTTGGTGAGGCAGCAGTTTGGTGGGGAGAGCTTGGCTTGCTTAATGCTTATCCTGGGCCTTTCCCTTGTCCTGGTTATCCTGAATGCTGGTGACTCTAAAGTGAGTGCAATTGGACTGGCCATTGTTCTCAGTGCCATGGTCATTAGAGCCTGCAGTCTTGTTGTTTGTGTGATTACCATTGTTAGGCAGAGGGCGGTTGGTGCGTCCTGAGGAGTGGGAGTCTTTAGGTCTCTCCCTTTTTCTGTTTTGTGCCTTGTACAGTGCATTAAATGTTTTCTCTGCTTTCTCTACTTCACTTTACAGGCTCTTTAGATTGGTTACTTGGTCCAGGTTCACGTGTCTCATTACATACAGCTTAAGGGCATCATAGTACATGAGGTGTGTGGCTGGGTTGTCAAACATCCTATCTGAGGGAGCTTGTAGGCAGAGCTCCTTAAAGGCTCAAGTAAGCTGCTTTACTGTGCCAGTTTGGGTTAAGCTCTTTATCTGGAATATGATCATGAGGGCTGTGTTTTTCATTACAAATTTTTCCCAGAAAGTCTTTCTTGAAGGTGTCCCAGTCCTTCTTGGTGTGGTCTTTGTGCCACTTGTTGCATCAGCTGCCTGTGTTGTGGGCCAGACAAATGGATGTCTATGTAATCCAAAAGCAAGTGGGGAATTTCATTTGTGTCAGTTTGCTTTGAGAAGATTAGATCCATGCAGTGACATTGTTATTGTTTGCTCCTGCAAATGATTCCAAGGCAGCTCTACAAAGTCATTGGGCTACATGGGCTGGCATGATATTTTTGTCTTTTACTTGAGGTATGGTGGTATGCGCTTAGAAGAACCCTTGCACTGATAAGGCCTTGAAGGCAGAGACTAGCATTACCATAACCTGGTACAGTACATGCCCCTCTAGTATCTTGGTCCCTGGCGTGTAGGGCATTCAGTCCACAGGGAGCCCAGACATGATTCTTTTATATATTTGTTGACTGTGGCAAGTACAGACAACAAGAGGAATTTAAAAAGTAAAGGTAGTATGGAGAACCTACTTGTGCTACCAATGTTGTAACTGTGCTGTTTTAGCAGAGTTACAAGGGGAAAAATATTTGTAAACTAGATGATGCTCTTTATTGATAGATAACTATTATATAGTTGTTGTGAATTATGGATATCAGAAACATGATTGTGTTGATCACACAGTTGGATGGCTAGGGGGTGGCTTGATCCTGCTAATAAGTCAAGTGCTAAATTGAGACATCCACTGTATGGGATCATTGTCTACTAATAAGACTGTTTGTTTTAATTCAAGTCAACTTCTGAATCTGTCTATGGGTCACTTGGAAGTTTGATTGTGGGTCACAAAACTGCTTGGTTAGAACCTTTCCAGGGGTCAACCCTGTTTTTTTGACAATTTCTTCACATAAATTTTGACATTGAATCTTCACTGCTAATATTTTATTTACTAAGAAGATTCTATTATTCATATTCAGATCAAACAGCTTAAAGCCAGAACTTCAAGTCTTGAGTATTTAAAAAATACAGAGCTCTTTTATATGACAAGTAACAAATTATAAATTGACAAAATGGTGCTCACTACAGGTAGCATTAAGCCCCTGCCTTCACACCTTAAAACTGCATCAATTGGTCCTGCTCATCCTCCTTCTTCTGGAAATACCTTGCCTAATATCCCTAGTACTCCTTTGGAAGAGAACATCTTAGATCTTATTGCTATCCCCATTGCTGTGGTTATGTTTCCTCAGCCATAACTGACTCCTATCTTAGTAGATATGCACAATCTGAAAAAAGTAAGAGAAACTACTATTGTACTGGTTCAAGGTGGCTACTCCTCTAATGGCACTGTTTTCAAAATCAGACCTGAGTTCAATGGTCCTGATTACTATTTGAGAATAATTATAAATAGTTTGTCACAATTCCACAATGACTCTTAGAGTGCTATAGAGAAAATCCCCCACTGTTTTATTTAACCTGTTCCATTACATCATCTATTACTCCTAGATTCACATTATTATCAGCTAGCCAAGCTGCTATTCACTTCTTTCAATAACTTAATTGATTTGTGACCTTCCAAAAATGGGCTCCAACTTGTTCCCATTGCTATCTGCCAACCAATGCAGCTCCTTACTAGTACATATGTACCTTTAATCATGGTAGAAACTAATTGTACCTCACTTTTTATTTATGTATAAGACCACCTTCAGACTTATGAAGTTGACTATGCTACTCAGCGTAAGTTTATCAAAGCCAGTGTCACCTCCCAAGGAACTGGTCTAAAAATTACATCCATCAGTACAACCAATTCTGTGATCATCTGAATGACCAAATAGAACTCTTTTAGACCTTTTTTCATCGCCTCTACCTCCACCACCTAGACAGCTATCCAAGCTGCTCATGCAGAGTGGTAGGCTGAGTTTCAGAAACTTAATGACTAAATTGATGAACAATTAAAGCTTGATAGTACTAAGAAGCCCACTTCTCCTGTTATTGAGCCTAATTACAAGCTACATAAGATCTAGGAAACAATTCAAAAACTCAAGACAACAACAAGGCAGCAGGCTGCACAAGCTCTCCCTCTTCCTACACCTGACTTGTAGGTTAACATGTTGATAGGGAAGATGATGAGGCTTAAGATGAGGTTGAGCTCTGCGTACCACTATGTCATTGTCTGGTGCTACTCCTCCTTCATTTGAGGATGACAGCTGCTGTCCTTGAAAAAAGGAGATTTTTTATTAAATGTACTAAATTTATTGCCAAATTAATCCAGGACGTTGATGGGGTCATACATAATATTGAGACCCTTGATACAGAACTACAAGAGATGAGCAAACTAGCCAACAACATGAGTTTCCTATTCTTGCACATTATTGTGCAAAGTCAGTGTGGTCCTCCTTCTCCTGTGAGGTTGCCAAGGTGTGTCCTAGGTCAAAGCCAGGGATCAACTGGATTGGGGAAACATACTTAGAGTTATTAGTTCTATGGAAAGGACAAACATGAGTTATCTGTCAACTCCAAAAGGACTCATCATACCCCTCAATCATCATTAATAATTGATAAATAAGGGAAAACATCTTATATAGAAATTCATGGTATATTAAAGTAGTTTCATCATCCATGGGGCTGTCTGCGTGATAATCTTTGATATAATAAAATCTCAGATCTCAAGGTTATTTGTACTGCTTTACACATAACTCAACCATGAGTTTTCTATGAATGAACAGACTAAATCTATGCCTATTCTGATTCCCTTGACCATCTCTAAAATCACTATCACTAAGGAAGTTCTCTTTCACAAAAAAAGAATGTGTTGAGATAGTCTTTATTAACAGAAGGAAGAAACATTTAGAACCATCTGATTTACTGCTGTTCTGGAGTCTTTTTGACCAGCTACTCCTTCAGAAAGAACTTATGAATGCTTCAGAAGACATCTAATTATTCTAAACTAACCAGACATGTAACCATCAAGATACAGATTGTGAGAAACTTGGTTTATTGCTGGTATGTTCAAAGATACAGATAGATGTTAGCCTTGCTAATGTACTCTACCTAATCCTATGAAAGAGCACTACAGACTACAATAGAATAGAACTTTGAATATAATTATGTTTATTGGGACTGGAGTACAATCTAGCCAGCGGCTGCAATCTATCCAGGTGTAACTAAGAACTTCTATTTCATCCTTCCAGGTGTCTTCTAAATATATACTGCAACAATCCTTGTTCTTGTCCTTTCAGACAGTTATCAGTGGCTACCTTTGCAATAGGTCCATCTTTGCTGGCTGTGCATATCCTGATTGGTTGCCCTTGGTATGTTGCTGCTACTGGTCTTAGCAAGGCGTAAATGGCACTTCAGCTACAGTCTGAACTCTCCTTGAGCTAGCCTACTGGCAGATACCAATTGGCAGTATCCTTACGTGCCTATTTTGGCACTAGGAAACTACACTGTTTTGGTTGACACTTAGAAATGGTCCCTGTTTTGTCCTCCTACATTGAAAGGTAGAATTCTGGTATTCCTGTTTTTTCATTTCCAGGGAATAATCAGTGATCCTTTTCTGGCTGGAGAGCCTTCTGCTTATTAACATGACGGTTCAAATTGGGGACTATATGCTGTATTATAGCAGACTTGATCCAATACCAACTTGTGGATTATCTGCCGTGTAATGCTGACCCAAACCAATAAGGAACCAATTATACACCATGTAATTCTGATCCAAAATTGGTATTTCCTAGCCATTTGTGCATCACTTGTTTGATATACTCATATACTCCCTTCAGGCTGGATGATACTAAGTTGATACAACATCCAGTATGATCAAATGAACAATATATGATTGATTATTTCAAGATTACACACCATGTAATTAATGATAATCACTATATTAGCTAACAATTATACATTGCATAATTGTTATATCATTTATAATAAACTAATAATTAAACGGTGTATAATTATTGTATCATTTATAATAAACTAATTATTATACAGTGTATACTTATTACACTTAATTAAATGATAACCTAGTGATAATACAGTGTGTAACTGATAAAGATCTGTATGCAATGATTAGCCTGATGATTTGTGGTCAATCAGCCTAATCTCACACTTAAACATTGGATTAAGCCTTCTTGTATAGGTTAAACCTAGGATTTATATAGTTTCATTTAAAGTTGACATATAAGAAACCCAGCATGAAAGCAAAAGTGGGACAAGGGAAATAAGTTAAGCAACCACAATGATATAATTTAAGTGAGATTTAATAGCAGCTCAACTATAAAATAAGGCCAACTCCAGCAACGCTGTCACCTCCACTAATCTAATAAGCAAAAGATGCAGCTTAACAATTTCAACTTACAGAATGGTAAGCTTAGGACCCCAAAACTTCATATAATAAAACTACTACTTACAATATGTAGTACTTAGTTTTTAAAAGTTATATGAATATAATTTTATTATAGCCCAAACCTCAAATAGCATAATTTCAGTCTATATTGAAAACCCAATCTTAATTTAATTAAGATTTATATGTTTTTTAAATAGTGATTTAACTCAATAATTTTGACTGTCTACAAGTCATCTGTCAGAATTAAGACAATATTTTAGTCCAACTGTCTAGAATCAAAATTTTAATACATGTCAACTTTTAAAATGTTAACACTAAACATTTAAATGTAGTTTTGTCCCAACTTTTTCTTAATAAAAAGTCTCAATAATGCATATATCAATAATATTGAAGGTTTTTTTTGCATAGTATATATAATAATTCTCCACAACTTGATATATTTTTATCTTTAACTTTAATTTTTTATACTTTACTCACAGTAATTTCTCTAACCCTTTTTTTATAGGATAAATCAAAGAAACCCCAGCCTAATAAGAAAAAGCCCAATAAAAAACTGCCAAGGACACTGTTAAGACTGTAAGGATTAAAAATTCTTCCAACTTAAGCACATTGATGGAGATTGAGAGACAGGAACAGAAAATCTGGCTTTTAAATAATCTTTATGAGATTAGGACAATTTCTTTATCTTTGACTTCTCAAATTTTAAATGGGACACTTGGTTGCTCTAAGAATTCTTCTGGTCATAATGTTATTCTTAATGATTGTTTGAAGAAACATATTTCTAAATTTAACTTGATGCTTATACAAGCATCATTCAGGGAATAAAACCCTGGATTTTTGGAGCCTTTGAAAACATCTAAAGTTAAAGATGAATTAGCTAAAATCAAGAGCAAAAGCTTACCTTCAAGTTTGGATGCAAAAGCAGGCCTTGTAAACCCTCCAGAGCATATACAGCCACTTAAATCAAAATACAACCACGTAAGCACTCCACAGGATAATCAAAACCTTTTTGAGATTAAACTAGCCAATAAAGTTGAAAATTTAAAGAAGAGCACCCACATAATACAGACAATTTGTGACTGTACTACAGTCACTGCTGAGTATTTAGCCAAATAAATGCTCCAAAATATAAAGATATTCTGTTTTTGCTGTTTATTGCATATAGATAGGTTTGATTGGAATTCTTGAGGTGAAGGTTCCTAGAAACTAGATATCTATGTTTAAATAAAAGAACAAAATATGGATGGTCAGTTAGGTTAGGCTAACTAGAAGAATTGAGGCAAGATTGGCCAAATCAATCTTGGAGACTAGGTGTCTCAAAACGGTTTAGTTAATTAGGAAGAATAATTAATAAACATGAGCTAATATAATTAATGAGGAATAAATTATAGTATTTAATTGCCTTGACTGTGTCAAGAGGTATGGTTAAGTATAACTATGGGAACCCCCACCCCCCCGGAATTTGGGTTAAAAGCGCCGTGTTGGCAAATTTATTGGGTTAGAAGCACTGCCGCACCGTCTAATGGATTCAAGAAGCGCCAAGGCGCTGCTATCAAATTTTCTCAGGCGCTAGGGCGCTGCCTGGGGGAATTGCTGGGCGCTGCAGTGGCGCCTGGTTTGAGTTTCAAAGCATTTTAATGGGTTTTAAGGCAAAAAACCATTAAATGCAAAGATAACTAAATAAAGGCAAGGATGCCTAGGAATTCAGGTTTGATCAGCTGGTTCCCAGTTAGAACACTGATAGCTGAGTTTGGGATGTGCAATCCACAGGGTTTTGGCGCTAGGAGCTGGTCAAGCTCCATGCCGAATTGGTACATTGAGATGAATGGCGTCAGGTGACTCCTTCTCATTGTAGGTCAATTCTCATAGATTGAGAATTGTTGGTGATCTTTTAGGTAAAGATCTATGTTGGATGACTCAAATGTCATAGACCACATGACGCAAATCATTGGTTGATTCAGGAACCAGAGGGGTTATCAGCTGTGTATGCCCCAAATGGTATATAAGCAAAAACAGTTAAACATTAATAAAATATATTCACATTGTTGGTTTTGACGCTTTCCCCTCACCTATTTTTCAATTATCATGTCTTCTTTGTTAAAATTTGAGAGAGCCAAATTTAGAGTACTTTGTGTGGAGACTGCCACGGCAAGGAAGGAGGTTCCTACAAGTTCATTGGAAGAAGCTTGGGCCAGCCTGGAGGTCACTAAGACTGTTCCTGCAGAGTCTTTGGTGGAAGTAAAGGCTGCATTTGAAGAGCTGTATTCCAATTATTTTTGCAAAGGAAGGGACTCTTGCCCAAGGAAACCAAATCTATGCTTGGGATGCTTGGAACTTATTAGTAGGATGGGATGAAATCTTACAACAAGTAAAAGAAATGGTGAATCATGAAATTGAGGTGTTGAGAGCAAGAGAGGAAAAAAGCATTGAAATCATGTATTGTTGATGGGATGACAACAAAGCATTGTCCCATAAAATTGCCTCCCTGGAGGCAAAGCTCCTTGAAGCTTTATCACAGGAAGGTAATGGTAATAAGAGTCAAGGGCAGGATAATGGTAGGATGGACTGGTTTGGCCTGGATCTGCCACACAACTGCAAGAACCTCCAATCAAACTGAAGAAGGAAAGCCTATCTCAACAACTGACTGGAATAACCAACAAACCACAGTTTTCAAATTACTGGTACTTAATCAACTTGCAGGTTTGGCTGCTGCTAGCTGCATCCTGCAAGTTTTCTGGCAACAGTAAACCAAAATAACCAAGCAGCCAAACCCACCATGGCAACTATTACATCTCCAAATTAACCACACATCATTACACTTCCTCATACCAAACTTCACAGTATTTAGTCAGAAGCACTTGGGGTTTTCTCAGTGCTCTAAAAACTTCAATTCCTGGATCAATAAACTTAGGGTTTCTATATTATTTACTTAGTAAATTAGTAGATTTGAAATTAACCTCCAAATGATCTGGAAGCAGAAATTTCTTCTGCTTCTGTTCTGTTTAGTTTTATAGACCCCTATTGCTGAAGGCCATGAATTTGATCCTAATATTTGAGTCAATGAACACTACAAAATATTTGGCTTGGGATTATCTGTATATAAGCACCAGTTCCCTCCCACTTGCAATAAAACAACGCCTCTGCCTTCTTTGCCTCCTCCTTTGCCTCCCCCAGTGATTTGCCCTGGTGCTCCTTGGTATGTGTTAACCTATGTGGCAGTATACTATGGGTTGTCCCATTTTGCTCCTTTCTTGGGTTCCTATAGATTATGGGGATATCTGGTGAACACCTTAAAGGTTGGCATTTCTGCTGGTTTTTCTTTGGTGGGTTTCCACCCTTCTGCTCTTTTACACTACTTGGGTTCCTTCCTTCCTCAGGAATGAATCCCTGACAAAGACTAAGGCTTCTTCTTCTACAAAAAAAGTGCCTAAGAGAAAGCTTAAAAAAGATGAACAAAAAAAAAGAAAACCCCTACACCTTCAGCTTCTGAGAAGGACTCTGATGATGGTTTTGCCTACTATAGCTGGTATAAGTCTGAGGAAGATAAAGATTCCATCAAAAAGAAGAAAAGAAAGGCAAGCTTCAAGTCCTCCCCTGAGCCCTCTCCTGAGCCCTTCCCTGGTAAACATGAAGATGATGAGCAACATGAGTACTTTCTTGGTTTTCAACATGCACCTCCTAGGCCATGGGATGCAATAAAAGCCCACAATATTTGCAATGTTAATGGCTCCTTCAAGATTCCAAAGAGATTCCAAAAATTATTTCCATTACTGTCAGACAAAGGTGGCCCAAGCATGGTCATTGATGGCTATGTGTTTAACTATAATAATCAGAAGCCAGGAAGCAAGAGAAAACATTACACATATGAAGACAGAAGCTGCCCAGCACGCCTAAACACCCAAGGTTGGGACAAAGTTACCTTGGAAAGGGGGAAAATACCTGCATGCCTCCCACCACTTTGATTGAGAAGCTGCTCAAATGGTACCTATTCCAAATGGTCCCAGTATCAAAAGAAATTAAAGCAACTCACCTGGCAGTAAAGACCACCAAACACTTGAGCAAAGAGAACCTTAAAATTGACCCTGACCATGAACAACTTGTTGAGTACATCTGTGATAGATGCTGAGAGCTAAACCCAATTGGAAAAGTGCAACCCAACTAAAAGACCTGGTCCTTACTCCTGAGTTGTAGATGACCCAAGACTGTGAAAATTTCCTTCTTAATGATGCTGGACCTGGTGCAAAAGAAAGGATCATATTTTATGCCACCTATAAGAATCTAGAGCAACTGTGTGCCACTGAGGCTTGGCTCTGTGATGAGACATTTGTAACATGTCCTAAGTTATTCTATCAGCTATAGGTAGTGCATGCTCAGATTGATGATAAATTCCTCCCCTTTGCATATTTTCTTCTTCCTGGTGCCTCAGAGGAGATTTACCTAAGAGCATTTGAGATTCTACAGGAGGGCCTTAAAGATATTCCCACTGAGACCGGAAAGAATCCTGGTTTTTCAACAAGGGCCAATCCTGATGATGCTGATAAAGATGAAGTCACCCTAGCTGCTGAAGAGAAGGAACAAAATAGAGCCCTTGGCCCAAAAATTATTAACATGGATTAGGAGACAGCCCAATACAATGCCTTTGTAAAAACCTTCAATGACAAGGTACAAGGGTGTTTATTTCATTACCAACAAGCTGTTAATAGACGCCTTAAGGGAAAGACCCTCCCAGCTCTCTCACACAACAAGTTACAACTTGTAAATAAAAATTTCTGATCCAGAAGTTTTTTGCTATTGCATTTATTAAGCCTGAGCATGTTGGCCAAGGAATTGTGCTCCTCTGTAACAACCTTTATGCCTTGAGCCATGAAGCTGAGTTCCAACCTTTCTTTGACTACTATGAGCCACAGTGAGTGAGGCGCAAGGTGGTCAGTTGCAGGGGCAAGCCAACAGCAAAGGCAAGCTGGAATTGCTATCAGGCTGTGCTCAAGGATGAAATGAAGACAACATTGTGCATGTAAAACTGGCACAAACATCTTAAGTCCTCCTTTGGGGTAAATCCCAGATATAACACCTTTTTTGAGCACCTTAAGGCTGAACAGGGGAAGACTGTCTCCTTCCTTTGGGATAAGGAATCAAGGGCTCCAAAGAGAAGAAAACATTGCAAGGCTAGCATTTACAAAGACCAGATTAAACAAGCTGTCAAGAATAAATACAAGCTATCTGGACTTGGGGAGCAGATAGGAAAGATTGCCACTGTACTCTCTTGCAACAAACCTCCAACTTAGTTTATAATAAACATTTTTGGCTCTTTCTTATATTTTATTATATAATTTTAATGTCAAAACTAATAATATTATTTGAATAGATAATTTAAATTAAAATGGTAGAAATAATTATTAGTTTTTATAAAAGATTTATATGCTTGAGCCTGGATTATCTAGCTTAAATAGTTGTTTTAGTTCTAAAGTATATGTAATTTTTGGGTTGTATTATATCAACTATTCTTAAAATAAGTATTTATTTTTATTTTTTATTTAATATATTTCTTTTTTATCAAGCTTTTTTTGAAAAATAATTTAAGACTTTTTATGTTTAAATAAAATAATTTTATAGTAAAAACAGTTAATTTCATAGTAAATTATTTTTGAAGTGTACTTTTATTATAATTTTCAGTTATTTTTTATTATTTTTATTATATTTTTGCATTTTACATGATCATATTGCCCTAAAAAACTATTTGGAGCTTAATTTTTACTAGGTAAAATGTCCAGCATTTGATTTTTTTCTTGTTAAAAAAAGTGTCAACATCCAGTAGACTACATGATAGTAAACTTTATCTAGACTTTTCTAATGTGTCAACCTGGGTATAAAATTAATTTTTACAATCAACATGCAGACATTCAACATGCAGACAGTTTAAATGCTGACTGTTCCCATCATGGGGCTTACCAACTAATTTCTGCTTAGGATTTGGGATGTGTGATCCCCGTATAAAATGGGCGGCTGATAAGAGTGCCACCAACTTAATTATTAGTCCAGAAATCACTTGCAGATTTTTTTTGAGAGAGATTAATTGTTGATGTTGTGACAGAAGAAAAGCTCAAGTTTGTTAGAAATAAGACAATAAGCTTTCTATCAGGATTTTTAGATGGACATCAATTTGTATCCCAGAGCATCAAGGATCTCAAAAGCTCTGAGATAGTCATAAAAAGCTCCCTTCTTACTTAGAAGCCTTTCAACTGGATACATGTCTTGAAATTACTGAAAAAGCCCTTCAACAATAGCTGTCATAATTTTGGGATATGACCTAAATAACAGATGCAACCAATGAGTGCAGGTCAGAGCTATGTGGCCTAAGAATGATTTCAACAAAAATGTGGGTAACCAGGCCACAAGACTGTTGTATGATATTCAAATCACATTATGGCATTAATAAAATCCTTGTTCCTTATTAATAAATTAAACATGAAGATATTATGTAATTAATTGGTCTATCTTAACAGGCATCAAAATATGTACCACATAATAATTACTCTCTAAACTCTAATTATATCCTAGAACAGGAGGGCTTTCATATAGATTTTTACCTTAATTAAATCTAAAGTAGTATATCATGGATTTGGCCACCAGGCCAGCCACTCTAAGATAAAATACCTAAAAACCTATTGTATTAGAACAGCTCGTATTAAGTAAAACAGTCACCTCCATTAACTAGTGGCCCTCCAATGGCTAGTTATCCCTGAGAAGTGGCCCAGGAAGAAAACTGACTCCACTCAATTAAGGGACTCAGTTTTACAGTATGTCAAGAATAAGATCAACACTGTGGAATTTATCAAGCAAGCTTTATTCCAAAATACAGATATCAAGGTTGGCCCCCCTGCCATGTAGCCCTAATACCAATTTAGTCTTTATATTAGTGTTGTAATCTAACCTTAGAATAACACAACATCTGGGACAGCCTCAATTGTAGTCTATAAATAAAGAATAGTGTTTATTATGTTTTCTTTGGACTTACCAATGAAGCATAGTCCTATCTTCAAATAACTTTCTCCTGTTTGAGCTATATTGATAGAGAAAGAGATGAAACTGCCTTTATACAGTATGAATCCCTATCATAAAATATAGAGTTACAGCTATGAATCTTTATCCAGAAGCAGGAAGAGTTGTCCCATTGCCTCTGGGAAATAGACCCTATCAGACTTGTTACTTATGATGACTACAAAAAATTCTTACAGGCTGCAGGTTACACCAAAGTTAAAGGTTCTCCTGTACCTTCTTGATGTTAGAATACTTAGGATATCCTTTGGTGGTAGATAAAATACCTTGGTCCACAGTTTTCTGACAATAAAAATAAATTATTGCATTGCTTTTAACTTTCAATTAATTTATGTTACAACAATAAATATTTACTTTATAAATATATTCAAAGTTTTTTTTGGTCAGTCTCATATGCTATGGTTTATTGAATACAGGTGGTTATGAACTCGTTGTAATTTTGTTTTTAAAGTAAAAAATGTTTTCATTAAATAACAGCTAATTTAAGCATTTCTTATTCTCTAGATCTTATTTTATTGACGAAATGAATTCCTTGGTGATGTTTTAGTCTCTTGAAAGTTTTAAATATAAAATTTTTAAGAATAACAAATATACAATTTTTTGTTACAAACTAACTTCCAGAATTGGTTTTTACAATTTGATCTTTGATCTTTGATATTTTCAACTTTTAAGCCCTGAATAGTATTTTAATTTTTGCACTTTTGGGGGATCCATTTCCGATTTGTGCCCTTTTGACTTAAGGTATTTGACTTAAAGCACTTGCCCAAAATAACCACCAGGTTCAGTATCGCCTTGCGGGTTCATGCACTCCAATATATAATCTAAAATAATATCTCAAATAAAAATACCTTTTTCTTCTAATCTTGCTTCCCATAAACCCTCTCCCAGCATTTAAAAAGTATCATTTTAACATTCATATATCAAACTTCATGTAAGTGCTTGAACTAAATTCCATATATAAAAGTATTCAAAGTAATTTAAAAATCTGTTTAGATAAGATATTTTTGAATTAAAAGATTAAAAATGTTTTTCAGCCAAACCCCCCAAAATAAACCAAATTCAACTTTTATCCTTGGGCAGGACAACTACCCAGTTTGGTATAGAGCTTAGAAGACTTTAAATTTTTATTTGCAATCCACCTTTTTAGCCCTTAAAACTATCTTCTAGCAAATGCTCGATGTTATTCCAAGAAAGGATAAAATAAGACGTTTCTCAAATCCGGAAATTAAAGAATTCAGAGAGCTCACCACTTTCTCCAAAGATATCTTGGTAGGGCATGAATTGTAGGAAGGGGCGTTGATTTTTAAGCTCAAGAAGATTGCGCGGCTTATGATTGGTGTGGATGTACTGGAGTTTTGGTGCCGCCTCCAACAACCTTGGCCAGAACCCTTCAGCTTGAGGAGCTTTTGAAGAGAAACGGATTAGATGAGGAAAAAAGTCGATAGCCAAAGGAGAGTTTCCTGGTCCGTGTAAGATGTTATAATGGGTTTCCAGTCGGATAGTGTCGCTGACATAGAGATTCTGAAGGTTTGGAAATCGGTCACTTGTCAAATTAGATAAGTTTCTACCATCGAAACTGTCATATCCAAGTGATACACTTGCCGCCTGGTAAGATAATCCTTCACGATATAAAATGTCCTCACAACAGTAGAAATGAAGGGAAGGGAATTTTGGGGCATATTTCTCGATGAAAATATGAGTACGATTGTTGTGAGTATATACTGTGAAATAATCAACAAAGTCAGGGATCTTCATAATACTTTCAAAGACATGCTCCTCCTCAATCACAATGAAACTTCTTGATGAAACATCACTCAAGCCAATTGATTTCATATTCTTTGAATATCCTGGGCTATGAGGGAGTCTAAGATAAAAGTGATAGCGTTTTCCTATAAAAATGTAAACCCAAGTATGGTTCCCTCTTGTTGTGTTTAAAGGCAATATCCCTCCCTCTCTGGTGATATATTCAACTTCAAACGGGACTTTGGACAATATTTGATTTAAATCACCAAAAGTAAAAAGTGAATTAACTATAAGCTTCTTAAGGCCTCTGCAGGGTTCCCAATTATCCTGACTACGCCAGACAATACCTGTAATAAAGACCGAGTCAAGCCGTGAAAGAAGAGGAGCGAAAAATTGCAAAACGGGTTGATCCCAATGGTGAAGCCCAGTATACTTAAGTTTCTTGAGTTGTAAACAGTCTTCAATCAGTGCTTTACATTCTGGAGATTCCGGATCATATGGAAGGCGCTTTATAAAGCGCAGATGTGGGAAAACTGTCGACATGCTGAGACCTGAGCTAAGAAGCGCCTTGTAGTCATTGAAGTGGTTAACTATTAATCCTTCGACGTGTTTGCCATTCTTCTTTAAGAACCTCTGATAGTCAATATGCTTGACCTGCTTTAGGCTGTGAAATCGAAGCAGCATAGGGAAAGCTGCTTGATAGAAGGCAAGGCAGAGCACGCGGAGTTCATAGACTTGTTTGCGGTCAAGTAGGGAGAAGATTTCTTCAATGACGATTTTGGGGAGCATAGTTTTAATTTGGTAAGCTTTAATGTATTTAAGGTGTGATTGATAGTTGAGATAAGTAAGTAATAAGCTATTCTTATGATGTCATCTAAACGAACAAAGGATGTTACAAAGGCTGGCATGTGGAGTTAAAAAATACTTCGTAGCCAATCGAATGGAAATCGTTTAGAATTGAAGTGGACTAGGCATTTGGTTTAATGGTTTTAACTGCGTATGACCAAGTCGCAGCAATAGATGAGTGGCTTAATTTACAAGCTTGGTTAAGTCAACAAGCGCGTACTGGTCAGCAAACTGTCAAAAGCAAACAAATCATTCACGTTGTTCGTGATTGGTTTCCTTTTAGACAGTCTGCCTGAATCTGACCCCAAGTCTCTTGCTTGAAATGGTCTTTTTAAAAGGCTTATTTATTGATGTGAATAAATACATAGTTATCTTCAGATAATAAATTTTATCAGATATGGCTTGGTAAAAGAAAAGATGTATCAGACAGGCTGCCAAAAGGGCAAAGCTGTGCTATGCTCCACTTTACCCTTTTACATGACAACTGTGGTAAAATTGACTCCCTGGTGATTGACTATTAGGTAAAGTGAGAATTCAGCTTTTTGCCTGATCAACTGCTGGAAATTGACACTTTTTTAATTAATGGACCTTGATGTACTGAAAACTTTTATTATAAAGAATTAAGCTATACAACTATGGTATACTAAAGTGACCCCAAAAATCCCAAAAAATACAATAAAAACTATACTTTAATTAATAAGAATAAGGAGAAATAAGCATTTGTTTCTCATTTTACTATTTAATTTACACTCTTCATTAAAAATTAAAATTCCAATGGACAAAAAAACATAAACACAATAATATAAGTTATGCAAGATATAAAGAAATTTATTTATTTTATATACTTCATATTGTTGTAACTGTGCTGTTTTAGCAGAGTTACATGGGGAAAATATTTAGAAGATAGATAATAATCTTTATTGAGAGATAGTGATTATATAGTTGTTGTGAATTATGGATATCAGAAACATGATTGTGTTGATCACACGGTTGGATGGCTAGAGAGTGGCTTGATCCTGCTAATAAGTCAAGTGCTAAATTGAGACATCCACTGTATGGGATCATTGTCTGCTAATAAGACTGTTTGTGTTAATTCAAGTCAACTTCCTAGTCTGGCTTCAGGTGACCGGATAATTGGATTGCAGGTCACAACCCCGCTTGGTTGGAATCTTGTTGGCGGGTTGAGTATGTGGTTTTGACAATATAAGCACAACTGTGAATATCTTATGTTTTACTAGTAAATTAAAAAATAAGATATTTCATTCACTTTCAACTATAACTATTCATCTCAAACTTACCATATATACATGAAATAATAAGTACTATCTAATCAAATTAAAAAATATAAAAATTAAAACTAAAAGCTAAATGATCAAAACTAAAAAGTATAAATTAAAGCTAAAAAGTTAAAAGTTAAAAGCAAAAATCATATAAGCAAGAAAGCAAGTTTGCTCCTCCCCCTTTTTGCCCTTCTTCATTTTGGCCCTTTCTAAGAGGACAGTTACAATGAGATCAAGCAGCTGCTTAATCTCTAAAGCCTTTTATTTATGTTTGGCTGCATTCTGTATGGCCTTGGTGAAGAGGGAGGAATTTGTGGAAGGCTCAGTGGGGGACGTGGTTGGCTAGATCCCTGAGCTTAGAGATAGTATTTTCCTGCTTGTGCTAGAGGAGGAAAAATAACTTATTGAACTTTGGGTGGAGCCCAAATTTAGCCTAAGATGCTTATGATAAGCCCAAGTGCTGTAGTAGTCTTCAGCTCACCATTCACCACAGCACAGTACACATTCCAGCTGGCCTTGGCTTGAGCCTTACCTTACCTCTGAGTGACAACCATCCCAATCCATTGAGGCTTGAAGTACTCAAAGAAAGGCTTGAACTCTGGATGCTTTGCTATGTAGGGATCCTTTGAGATAGCCTTGAACCCCTGTGCAGTGTGCTCTGGCAATAAAAAACCAAGGCACTGAATTGTGCCAGAACAAATTTTCAGGTGTCCAAAGTGTCCCTCCAGCTCAACCTACTAAGCTCAGCATGGGCCTGCACATTACAAGCAACTGCTTGGCAGAAGTAAAAGTGGCACCCCTGCACCTTCCTGCTAAACAGATGCTCAAATGCACTGAACTGAGCAGTTTTAAAGTCCATAATGCACATGTGAGGCCCTAGAGCTCTGAGCCTTACCTTTCCCCCAAGTCCAGGGTAGCCTGGTCCTTGTCAGTGGCAGGAGAGTTGGTGTGGGTGTGAGGGGTCTTCTTGGCATCCTCATTGTTGGAATTAAGGAGTGAAAGCTCTCAGCAGAGGATGGAGAAAGCTCAGGTGTAGATGGCCTTGGTGTCCACAGGAAGAAGTAAGAACACAAGTGGAATCACCTGGATGTCTATCTGGGCAGGGATCATCCAGAGCTGGTAGAACATCTGGGGGCAAGTGGCAAAGGTACCTTCAACTAAACAGGTTGACGCCTATTTCAACTTCATCAGGTTCTGCTGAGTTGAGTAGCAGATTATGTGGTTATTGAAGCCTGGTCCATTGTTGGGGATCAGGAAGCGCTCCCCATTTGGAAGCTTCTTAAGCTCATGGGTGAGCGTGAGCTCTGAGAGGACATCTAAGGCCTTTGGGGAGAGGGATTTGCAGCAATTTGTTTATAAATCATTAAATTAATTAGTTGCTCCTGTGTGGGCACCAACTTGAGATTGTTATGCTGCAGGTGTTGAAGAACCTTGATGGCCAAATTAGAAGCACAGATGTTGACAGAGGTGGGAATGACTTGCACAAGATACAATTTAAGCATCCTTGTGATTAAGTGGTTAGGGAGCTCATGAGTGTGTTTCCCCTTCCCAGCTGTGACCTAGTCCCAGACTTTGGTGTTCAGGCAGCCCCCACAAGACTTATCCTCACAAAAATTTATTTGCTCTTGGTGGTGCGCTTTTGATTATTACAGTTGAAAATGTAATTATCTGTGACATAGCCAGGGCTTCCCTTCACAGAAATGATGAGGAAGTAGCGGGGGAAGCGCTTGGGAACTTTGAACTACTCATGTACATTACAGATGTTGTGGATGGCCAGTGGATCCCAAGCCACATGACCAGAAGCTTCAAACTTCTTGGAGTATTCCTTTGGCTCATCTTGGTGTCAGATGAAGGAAGGGGGGAGAGCCATCAGGGAGGGAGGGGAAGGGTTCTTTGTGGCCTTCTTGGAGGCCTTCTTTTTCTTTTCAGAAGAATAGATAAGCTCCTTGACAGTCTTTCCTTTTTTGGTGTGGAGCTTCTTTGTGGGCTCAGAGTCAGCTTCTGACTCATAAATGAGTGATCAGTGAGATCATTGTTGGATTTATCAGGTGATGAGTAATGAGGGGAAGTTAAAGGTGAAGAGGAAGATGAGGATGGAGGGGGGGGAGTAGAATAGGTGAGAGGAGATAAAGTTGGGGGAGAGGGAGTGTGAGACTTTGCCTTTTCCTTTTCAGGCTTCTTGGCATCCTTGGGGGTAGTTGCAGGGTCCTTTGAGGCTTGGCGCTTGGAAGGCTTATTTTTCTTGTTTGATATTGGCTAAAGAAAAGTTTAGTGTTGTAAATAAAATAATTGAAAATATATATTAAACAAAGAGGTAAAGAAAAGCAAAATATAAGTAAATAATATGCAAATAAAGTTTTATTTATCAAGAAAAAATATAACAAGGTAAATAGAAGAAAAATAGAAACTCAAAGTATAGATCTAAATGTTAAAACATAAAAATAAGTGATACTTGATGAAGCATCAAAGATGTTAGGTTCATCATAACAACTTAGGGCTAAATCAATGAAAAAGTAAATTTTAAAATAAATTATTTAAAAATTATATGGGAATTAGTAGGAAGAGTAGTAGATTATAATTGCAAAAACATTAATTGTTATGTGGGCTTTTTATTGGGGGTTAAACATTCAAAACTTAGTAAAGTGTCAATTTTGACACTGTCAATCAGCTGGAAAAAGCTGAATTATCACTGTCAAGTTTCTTAGAGTCCAACAAAAAAAGTCAAAATTACTATGTTTTTTTACATATAAAACTTGCTTAATTTAAAAATGGGTTCAAAATTTAACCCAAAAGCAAGGCAATTTCATATCCCAAAAAATAAAAATAAAACATAAATTTAAAAAGTAAATGAGGGGAAATATGTTTATTAGTGATAATATTGTGCAGGAAGGAGCTGGTAGTGTTTTATTTATTATTGTGTGTGTTAAAATGTTAATAAGCTCTCTGTACTAGTTGCCCAGTTAAAGCGTCAAGTGAATTGTGTTGATGGTGCTCAAAGTGTGTCACTTATTAATTTAGCCTTAATCCTGAGCCTTTGATTAGTTAAATGTAAAACCAATCATGTGGCAAGTTGACAGTGTCAAACAGAGGGGGAGTCATATTTCTGATTTTTATAAATTACATATAAAATCTATTAAATTGGGCTTAGTTTATGTGGCACCACTTGATCTACAAACCTGTAATAGACATAATGTAAAACAAGTGAGGTAGTTGATTAATATGTAGACCACTAAATACGGTATAGTAGTGCTTGTAAGCTTAAGCAACAACTATGTACACTATAATAAAAATATAATAGTAAATAATAAAATTTATATGAGTGCATATGTGTTTTATTAATAAAGTTAGGATTTGGCTTAAAAAGTGTCAAACTAGCCAATTTTTATTTTAGAGTGTCAAACACAAGTAATTTAAATTTTCATTAGTAAGTTTACTTATAATATGCCTCTTAAATTGGTCTTCAAGCCAACAGATTTATTAAACAGAGTCAAGTTCCAATGTTTTTAATTTCAGATTTTGGTTTCAAGCCCCTAAATTACTAGTAAAAATTAGCTTAAAATTGATTAAGCCAAAAATACTATTAGATTCACATATGCAGCAGTTGACTCCCTGGTACTTGACAATTTTTTGAGTACCAGGGAGTTGAATTCATCACAGGTGCCCTTTAAAGGGGCCTAGTCTCTTTGGAGCAAACTTCCTTGAGAAGACCTTCATTTGGATATTATGCCTCCAGCATCACAAGTGAGCCCACTGGGTAGTGAAGAGCCAGACTTCTGTTTCTGTCTGACGCTTTCTTGTAAGCCTCAATGGACTTGGTTAGAGTGCATTGGACTTTGAGGTGGGTGGCCTTGAGATTAACTGACATTTCTGCAGCAGCCAGTACCTTTGCTTAGAGATAGGGACATAGCAAAAAATGCTGGGAAGAAACCTAATGCAGCCTGAAACTGAGATATCCCTGTGGATGTGTGCACAGTGTTGTTGTACGCAAACTGGGCTAGCAGGAGGTTGTTGGACCAGGAATCCATGGAGGCATTCTGTAGCAGTGCAAGTGCTGCTACATAGTTTGGTTGGCCCTTTCTGTTTGCCCATCTGACTGGGGATGGAAGGAAGTAGACCTGCATGACTTAATGTTCAGGATCCCCAGAAGGTACTCCCAGAACATTGATGTGAACTAGGGACTGTGATTTCTAATAATCTCCTGAGGTAGGCCAAATTTTGTGAAGATATGACTCACAAAAATGTTTTCCATCCCCACAGAGTTCAAGGTGGTTAGTCACAGGATGAAGACTGAGTATTTGGTGAAGCAATCAACTACCACCATGATGGAGTCAAAGCCTCCTGATAGGGGAAGGACCACCACAAAATCAACTGAGATAAACAACCACAGGCCTTGAGACTGCTGTAGGGGTTGGAGAAGGCTGTTGTTTCCCAAACAATCTAGTTTAGAGCAAGCACAGGTAACACACTTCTTAATCCAGGGGCCTACTGCTTTAGTTATCCCAAACCAGCTGTATGTGCACCTGATAATTTTGAGCAGCTTCTTTGTGCCAGGGTGACCAAACAGGGGAGGAGCATGATGTTCTGGCATGACATGTAGCCACAATTCCTTTGGAACCCATAATTTATTTTTTGGTAAATTATCCTATCCTTAAGGGTATAGGGACCGTTAGATGCAGAATCAGGAACAGCTTTGTGCAGATGGCCTGGCCATCTGGTGAGGAGTGCTGGGCCACCAGAACATCATGTAAGAGTGTGCCAGGGAGATCAAGAGTTGGAGCTGTCTCTGGGGGAGATACAGGGAAAATGGCCAGGATCTGGGGGGGGAGCAGCAGAAACTGTGACTGGGGGTTGAGGGAGAGGGGGCCCAGGCGTCAGAAGATTTAAGGACTCCGGGATGATGGTGACCTGGGGATCCTTTTCTCCTCTCACTGGGTACATTGCGGGAGTGCAACTCAGCAGGTCAGGAAAGATGTTGAGCTCCCCATTTAAAAACTTTTACTTGAACTTGTAACCCAATAGTGTCTGCATGACGCGTGCCTGGCAAGGAAGCAACTTCTGGGGCTTGCAGAATTAGCAGAGAGCCTTTTGATATGTAAAAACCACACACTTGTGCTGTGCTTCCTGCAAATAGTGCCTCCAATGTCTGATGACATTCACCACAGCCTGTAGCTCCTTGTTAAACACTGCCAAGGAGCATAGGTTAGGGGCAAACTTCCTGGAGAATTAAGCAATCAGGAGCTCCTAACTATTGTGCTCTTGAAGGAGAACAGCACCAGCTACCATGTTAGAGGCAACACAGACTACAATAAACTTTTTGCTTATATTAGCATGGCACAGCACTTGGATGGAAACAAAGAACAGCTTGATGGCCTCAAAAGCCTCCCAGTATGCTGGGGTCCACACAAAGGAAGCGCTCTTGCCTGCCAGGGGATGCAAAGGAGCAGCAAGTTTAGAGATGGCTGGGGAGAACTTCTTGAAAAAGATCACCATGCCAGGGAAGAAACATAACTCCTTCTGATTTCTTAGGGTAGCCCATTCACAGAGGGCCTTGGCCTTTTCAGGTAGAGACCACATGATCATTTTCCAAGACCAAGTCACTCAAGAAGATGACTTCTGACTTGAAGAACTTACACTTTCTGGGCTTGATAAATAGCCAAGCCTTGTGTATGGCTTCCACCATATCCACCAGGTCTTTTGCATGGTGCTCAAGAGTGGGGGAGTGGATTAAGATATTGTCAATGTATGCCATGGCACAGGAGAAGCAGAGATCCCAAGGCATCCTCAATGACACACTGAAAGATTGCAGACACTTTTTTAGACCAAAAGGCATGGCCTTGAACTGGAAGCAACCACACCAAGTATTGATGGTCATAAGCCACTTGTCTCCCTCTTCCACCCAAACCTGGTTAAATGTTTTAACAAGATCTAGTTTGAAAAGACACAAGATTTGGAAATAGACTGGGCAATTGAGGCCTCCAATGGGAGGGGATAGCAATCTGGAACAGTGAAATTATTGATGAGAGTATAATCAACGCAAGGCCAAAGAGATCCATCCAATTTCTTGGCAAATAACACTAGGGAGCTAACCAAGGATGGCTTCTTAACTATCCACCCTTTTGCCAACATGTTGTCAAAACACATGCCCAGCGCCTTGTCCTCCAACTCACTAAGAGGGTACATAGGTGCATCAATTTTCACGAGATTGACCATAGTCTTGAAGGTCAGGTTGTGATGGGAATATGGAGGGAGTGCGCAGGACAGGGTAGCGTCAAAGGCGTCCTTTAAAGGGGCAAGGATAGCAGGTAAAGTAAAAGGCTCAGGAGGAGAAACTGGGGTCACTTTAAGAAACAAGCATGACTCAGGGGGTTCCTATCCAGAAGAGAGTAGAGGAAAAGAGCCCAGGGACCCATCCAACAAGAAATGAAACTTGTTGGTGAGACAGTCAATCTTCACCAAGTGGTGTTGCCGCCACCCCAAATCTACAATTACTGGGTACAGAAGTTCCTCAACAGTCAAGAACTTACTCACAAACATATGTGAGCCTGTACAGTAAACAAGTGGGTTAGTGAGGGGGTACCTGAGTACTGTTACCTTGCTTGTAGCCATAAGGCTCTGATAGGAAGTAAAGTCAAGCCCAGAAACTGATCCAACACCAAATCCATAAAGTTACCTTAAGCTCCCATGTCCTCCAAGACTGTTGCCTTAGCCTGATGGGATCTGGTGAAAAAGATTACAGTAAAAAGAAAACATAATAGATCTTGTTTATTCTGAAGGATCAGAATGTATATAGAAAGATCACAAGAGGAGACCTCTGGGATGGTGACTGAGGCTGCAAAGACAGGGAGGCATCCTGAAGAGGAGGACCATTTGGGAACCTGGTAGGCGCAGAAAATCACATTGATGGCGGGTGTCTTGGGGGACTTAGCCTGGGAAGACTTTAAGGCTGGTAGATGGGTCAACACCCCTGACTTGGAGAGATAAGTTGACTTGGCTCCTAACTTGCAAACCAAAGCAAAGGCTTTCTCCAGAGAGGTGAGAGCGGGGTCCTACACACTCTTGTCAGCCAAGGCAGTGTCCAAGGAGCTACAAAACATGGCCACTGCCATCTTGGGAGGGAAGTCCAAGGAAGATGCCTTGACTGCAAAACATTCCACATGGGACGCAAGGTCAGGGGCTAGTCCATTGGAACAGATAATCTCAAATATCACAGAGGCCTTGAACCTGGGAGCATTCACCGCAGAAGAGATCAGGGCAAGAAGGGAGGAGGTATCTCCAAGCTCTTGGCTCTGGTGGAGGAGGGCGTGCACCCAGAGGCATGTGTCACTGTTGAGAGCATCCAAGATGGGAGCAAAAAGGGACATATAGTCAGCAGAGAAGAAAAGATGCAGCTCCTCAAGGGTATCCAGAACCTTTTTGTGGACAGCCACAGAGGGTGAGGTACAGGGAGACAACAGGGTGATATTTACTGCTGATGCAGCCAACAAAGCTGTGGAGGGGGAGCAGACTTTTTATTGTCACATGACTTGAAAAAAGACAGAAGTGACCACAAGGCACACACCAAAGGAATCCGGCAAGGAGTGATCCCAAGCTGGCTTGGACAAAGCAAGAAGTCAGTTACAGACCCAGTAGCAAAAGGCTTCAAAGGCGGAAGAGATAGGCTTGTTCATTATGTAAGAGAGGGAGCTAAACTAACTAAGTTTGGCTCCCATCCTGGTGAAACAAACCATCAAGATGCCGCCCAGTAGATGACAGAACAGCCGCTCTAAGAGGGAAGACACAGGAGGTAGTTGAAGGAAGTAGGCATTTGGTACCATCAACATAAGACTGGTTAGAAACCAAGGCGTACAAGTGGGGGTGTGAGTCAGAGCCTCAGATGCCTACAGGGGGCAGAGTTGTCTCTCTCTAGCTGAGGGGGAGGATATACAGATGCTTTCTCAGCAAGGAGAACAAGCAATTCATGGTCAGAGGAGTACAAGTCCAGGTTGTCACAGGTCAGGCTCTTGACCAGAGCCTCCCCTTAGATGAGCAGGCTACTTGGAAGATGCAGGAGACTAGATGAATTATTGCCCACAAGGCGCACCAATAAAAAATATGGACCCAAAGATCTGGGAAAGTGGACCAAAGGAGCCACAGAAACGGAGCCAAGGAAAACACCACAAACTTGAGGACAGAGAGTATCATTTTTAGAAACACCAGGAAATTTGAAGCCCAAAGATTAATTTTACAAGCCTTTTTTATAGGAATTTATGTAACTTGATTAGTTAAAAGCAAATTCAAGAAGGAGTGAACCAGGGAGCTTGGGTGGCCTTGTAAATGGTCTCAGATGGCTTGGATAGCAAGAATATCAAGAGCGGGTTCAAAACAAGCAAAAGCAAGTGAAATTTGATATAAAAAATAGTTTTTATAATAGTTTTTAGTTTTAATTTCAAGTTCAAACTGTCTTTTCAAAAGAATAAGTATTTTAAAACACCTAATATACACTAAAAATTCACCTAGGGGTTTTGGAAAAACTGCTGGGTTTGAACAGGACCAAAGAAAGATAATGTTTATTAAGAAAATGACTAAGACTTTTTAAAGATTATAAGAACTCAAAAATGCAGAGTTCTAAACCTGATAAAATTAAAACAGTGTAGCAATAAACTCTAATTTTAATGTAACAAGAGAATGAACAAGCAGGGGACTGAAATCCCCCTTGTTAGACTTAAGGAAATGTGTTGCAATTGGATGACCACATGATTACTTGACCTGATCTAATTAACTAAGGGAGAAAATTTGCTGGGCAAAGCCAGGGGGGCTGAAGGAGTTCATACTGATTTCCAGACTTCCATCTGACTGGCTTGTGTTGATTTTAGACCTTTGTGATCCATTTGAATTTGTGGACATTGATGTGGTATTTATTGATTATTTATATCTAATTGTTTTCAAAAGCAGACAACACCATGCCAATGGATAGTCCAAATTATTAGTGTTTCTTCCCAGGGGGGAGCAACAAGAGCCAGAGGGCCTGCAGGGTAAGCTAGTAAAAATATTTCATCTACAGTGCACCAAATCCCCTAAAGAATTGAGTGATTTGACTGGCATTTGGGAGCTTTTCTTAGTGTGGCAAGAAAAAAGTGCAATCCAAATCCAAAGGGGCATTGAATTTACATATACTGGCAATGACATCTGACGCTTTATTGGCAAGGAGATTATTAACAAGTTTAGTAAACCAGAACTATTGATTACAGATGGAGGAAAAGAATTGGCATCAGAAAGAACCAACATTTATCTCAAAAAGAATGGGATCAAACACACAGTAACAACGCCATATCACTCTCAGGCCAATGGCATAGTCAAAATTAAACAGCAGCTAGTGCAAGTCCTTACTAAACTCACAGCCGGGAGACCTGAGGACTGGCAAAAGCAACAGGTAACAGCACTCCTTGTATGTCACACCCAGGTGAACAGATCCCCCTGAAAGAGCCCCTTTGAGCCTGTATATGGTACACAACCAAATATCATTCAAGCCCTTACAGGGCCAAAGTTAGAAATACCCAACAAAGTCCCTCCTTGTTCAGCACCCCAGGTACTACAAGCCAACAGTGATCAAGTGGATAAGGAAGAGAAATGACTACAAAGCACATTTGTCCCTATTCAAGCTAGACACAAATTTAGGGACAAGGTCTGGGTGATGAACACAGAAAAAAGAAAATTTCAGCCAAAAAGAGTAGTCCCCACCATCATACTAAAGGTAAACAACAATACTTACCTGTTAAATGGGCTTGACAAGCGCAAACAGGATAAGGTCTTACACCACATTTGGTTACGCCCTTGTAAGAACCAACAGAGACAATGTAGGGCTGCCCTACCCACAACCAAACAGCAACTGGTCCAGTACGGCGCCCAAGCTCCTAATGACCTCCCAGATGACCTTCCTCCAAAAGACCAACTTTCAGCCAGGGGGTGTGTGTGTCAAAATAGCAGGGTTGCCCCACCAGCAAGGTTCCAACTAAGCAGGTTTGTGACCCGTAATCCAACTTCCCAGTAACCTGTAGCCAAATGAGGAAGTTAACTCAAATTTCAAGAAATAGCAACATGAGCACAAGGCAATCCCTAAGAATGGATATCTTGATTAAGGGCATGACTTAATATCTAGATCAAACCACCCCCTAACCATCCAACCAATTGGTCATCCAAATCATGTTCCTACTATTCATGATTTACTCCTACTATATAATCCCTATCTCCAAATAAAGATAATTATCTAGTCTCAGAATATTTTACCCTTGTAACTCTGCTAAAACAGCACAGATATGACACAAATATCTCAAGGCTAACTTTGGGCTCCACCCAAAGTTCAATAAGTCTTTTAACTCCTCCAGCACAAGCAGCAGAAAATAATCTCCAAGCTGTGTGACTTGGCCAAACACATCCCCCCACTGAGCCCTCCACAAAGTCCTCCCTCTTCACCAAGGCCATCCAGACAGCAGCCAAGCATAAAAAAAGGCTTTTGGGATCAAGAAGCAGCTTGAGCTAATTGCAACTTCCCTTTTAGAAAGGGCCAAAATGAAGAAGGGCAAAAGGGGGAGGAGTAAACTTACTTGCCTATATGATTTTTAATTTTAACTTTTAACTTTTTAGCTTTAATTTTTCTATTTTTTAATTTATTTAGATAGTACTAGCTATTTATGTATATATGGTAGGGTTAAGGCAAATATTTATAGTTGAAAGTGAATGAAATATCTCAATTTTTGTTAATTTACTAGTAAAACATAATATATTCACAGTTGTGCTTATATGAAGTATATCAAATAAATTTATTTATTTCTTTATATCTTGCATAACTTATATTATTGTGTTTGTGTTTATTTTTGTCCATTTAAATTTTAATTTTTATAATAATCAAAAATATTTTTATAGTGAAGAGTGTAAATTAAATAGTAAAATAAAAAACTACTTATTTCTCCTTATTCTTATTAATTAAAGTACAGTTTTTATTGTATTTTTTGGGAATTATGGGATTACTATAGTATTTCATAGCTGTGTAGCATAATATTTTATATTAAGATATTTTGGTACATCAAGATCCATCAATTAAAAAAGTGTCAATTTCCAGTGGTTGATCAGGTAAAAAGTAGAAATCTCACTTTACTTAATAGTTGATAACCTGGGAGTCAAGCCCCAGGGAGTTGATTTTACAACAGTTTCTGAGAGAGATACTGAAACATTTTAAAGAAATTGTCAGCTACTTCAGCTGCTTCTTCAGATGACTCTACCAACACATGTGATCTATTAGCCTGGGTGAGGTAAGGGCAACAGACAACCTCCTTGGCCTTGGTCAGAGGTTTGGTAGTGATTGTTGTTTCCCCAGACAATAGTCTTTAAGGAACAGCAATGGTTTTGGGTAATTCTAGAACTGGATATCCATAGTTGTTAGAGTCTTTAGGATCTGAATCATATAAGTTGGAATCATCAGAGATGTCATGGAACAATAGCAGAATTGGAGGAGTCTGGGAACCAGAATTCTCATAATCTACTATGGACAGAGGAATTGGAGGAGACTGGGTAGAACCATAACTGAAAGTGTCTCTGCCTCTAGGTTGACTGTTCTTTTCTGCCTGCTCTTTAGGGTCAACACCTTCAAGCCACAGATTGGTACAGACACAGGAGTGGTGGTCTATTTGTCCACAGTTGTGACAGCCTTGGCATCTAAGAAGATTATACAAGTTCATGGTGATGATACAAGGGCTGCGGGAAGAAGAACCAGAATTGAAGGCTGCTCAATTATCTTGCACAGCCGGTCTAGAGTGAGTAAGGTACATATCCTGTAATAACGTCTTTATACTCTTCATATACAAGAGCATGTCCTTGTAAGCTTTAAAATAGAGACACATGAGTTGTTTAACTTTGAGGGTTTGATGCACACCATGTAGGCTTCATGCACTGTTAACTGTCTACTTGTGATCAACTTTTATTCTTCCATATAGAACCTATCTGCAAACTCAGCCAAGGTCTCTTTTGGTTTGAACTTAATATACATGAAGGTGTCTTTTTTCACCTCTAGACTGAGGTCACCATCAAACTTGTCAATCAGAAGCTGTTTCATCTCTTCTCAAGTGTCAATGTTGGGTATTACAGGCACAACCACTTTGTTGCTGATAGGATGCAAACAGGTTAAATGTGCTCCTTCTTAACCTCATCAGAGGCCCTTTGCATGGCTGTTTTGTAGATAGTCAGGAAGGCCACAATTATGGACGTTTTAGGGTCAAAGACTTGCTTAAATGTAGAGTTGAAGTGAGTTTTAGGGGTAGTATCATCATTATTACTATCTACCACATTGATATGCAGAGAGAATTCAGCTTCAGATTCAGAGTGGGTTTGTTGTGTCCACAGTTGGCGGACACTATCCTTAAGAGTAGCCAATTCAGCAGTGTTGCAGAAGTTCATATTGTTAGCTTGCTCAACATGCTGCTAATAAATGTCAAGTTGACAGCCATGCATAGTCACAACAGTAGAGATTTCAGCTAAGCAAGAGGTTAAAGAAGGTCCCACAGAGAGGCAAGAAGAGAACATCTCATTCACAGAGTCAATCAGCTCACTTATTTTGAGAACGTTCCTGTCCAGGCTGGCGTGATATTGCTTGAGGTGGTTGATCTCAATAGCTAGGGTAATCAACTCACTAGTACAACGGATTTGAGGATTTCTAGGCAAACCAGGAAAGCATCCATTGTTTTCAGCCAACTTAACAGCACTAGTGGTATCAGTTGCTGCAGCACAGAGAGCAGAAACTTTTTGCTGAAGTACAGCAACCTGAACAGTAAAGACATCCACCTGTGGTTCAGGCTGAGGAGTTTCTTCTGGGCTTCCTTGTCTAAAAGTAGACACACATAATTCTTGAATGACATTGTGAGAATTGGGGGAAATTTATTAGGTAATAAAACCAAGCTCTCAACCACAATAAAAATTGGGGTTTCAGCAACAACCAAAAGGCTGTTGCTAACAATTCCTGGGAGGCAAAAGGGGGGAAGGAAAAAATCTGAACACCAAAAGCAACAGACAAAACCAAATGGCTAGAAGTACTAATGAATTTTGAGCTTTATTAGGTTGGAGAATGATGAAGCAAGGTCTTTTGCAACTATCTGTCACAAGTGACAAACTCCTATTGACCATGCTTACTGGGAAACCTCAACTACGAGATTCAAACCCTGACACCCCGCGGGCCGCCAGCCTGCAGGACCAGCTGACCGCAGATTTTTGGGCAGGAACCAGAACAGGATTTAACTTTAGAGAATCTTTTAAAGCTTGATGAGTCAAAATCACCTACATCAACACTCCCCACGTTAAAGGTTCCTGTAAACTCAACCAATCAGTGGGCAGATCTAGCCATAGAACCCAAAATAACTTGGGCCACCACAGAAGGGGAAACAAAGAAAATTCCTATAGAACACAGGCCACCCAGAGATAACCAACCCCACAACCCAACAAGGGAATTTGTGTATTCTCAGTTCAAACCAGCCAATGAATTAACTCCCACAATGGATGCCACCAAGGACTGGAAAAACCTGGTAGACAGTAACACCCGGGCCAAAGAAATTTGTAAAAGTTTACCTATGACAGATGGGCATACTTATACCCTGGACTGCCAGAAAATTGCCCATTGTCATTATTGCAATAAAGTGACATGAACCTTTGGTTCAACCAGGTTATTCCATATTTGATATTAGTTCTATTTCATTTACAGTCTACCTCACGCAATTCTGTACCTTATACCCATCAATCCCAAGAAACCGCAGACCAACTGCCCGACCTTTATTGTCCATCAAGAGCTCCCTAAGGCCCAGTACATTTCACCAAGTACCCCCCAACCTAGCGTATTTGGAGTTCACCCTAGAGGAGATCCTAATCTACAACCCTGAGGCAAGAACTAGAGAGACCAAGACTGTTTACATAGAAAGCCACAAAATCACTATACCTCCCCTGCTATTCCGTGACAGGTACAACCACCTGCCTGGTATTGGACCCCAATGACTCTGCCTCTCACCACGCGGCCCAACTGCCCACAAGAATCTGTTGCTGCCAATGAATCCACTTCCACTCAGATATTTGGAGTGATCTACATCACTCTTACAATCTTGATAGATTGTATGGTACCTGCCAGCGGACCTTGGGCTCTCCTGGGCAAATTTTTATCTTATATTGTAAAGTTGGCCCCAATCTTGTGGTGGGCCCTCCCTGCGGCCTGCGGGCTGTCATCCTGCAAGTTCCCAGGAACTCTCCACAGGCTGTATCCCTGACACTATCAAATTCATTTAAAGGGAGGGGATGAAATTTGGATGGGAAGTTGAATATCAAAACTACTCAACTAATGATATGAGGGAATATGGATGCATTTATTGAGGCAGGAAAATCTGGATAAATTCAAATGGACAAAATCAAAGAAAAAACTGACTCAACTAAAATTTAGGGACCTGTTTTGGATTCAATTACCACTTCTCTTAGCTTCTCTTGCATAAAATATTTAACCAGAGATGTCTCTTGGGTGGATTAGGTAGGGAATCTTCAAACTATTTTGCAATTAATAGTGTGAGGACCTTTCTTGGGGGTTTTCAGTAAATATTTGGATAAATATCCAGACATAATCTTACAGAGAACCCAAGTATATGGTGATAATTAAAGTAGAGGCCCAAGGGGATGGCGTAACTTTACAGGGATTCCATAAGTTCTGTTCTCTATCCAACATATCATCAGTCAGAGGAGAAGGAGGGGCATACACCTTGAGCGTAGACAGCTTGTACACTTGGGTTTTGAGCTTTGTAATGGAAGCAGAAGAGAAAGCTCTTTTGAGAGAAACTTCTTTCTCTAGCTCAAGGAGACCACAAGCAACATGTGCTGCCACCTGCTGTAGATGGTCAAAGGATTAGGCACTAAAACATTTAATCATAAGATTGTTTGATTGAAATCTGAGAGATATACATTAAGGGTGGAGTCCACTTGGTTTGCCAAGGTTGTTGCAATTGATGGAATTTCTGCAGACGTTCCCTGACATAAACAGGGATAGACAAACGTACCTACTCAATGGAGGTAATCAGGAAAAATTGAGAAGCAATTGAATTGCTTTGATTATTGGACACCATAGAAAAAGGGAGTGAACCCACTGCTGATAAGTAGCAAACTGGGCCCAGTGATTGGTTACAGCGGCTTGAAGGGACAAAATTTCCTGAATGTGAAGCCCCAGTACAGTCTGATGATGGGCCAAAGCAGGTTAGAAAAAGGACAAGAGAAGATGGTCAGTGGAACCAGCCGCTGAGAGAAGATAATGTAGAACTGCAGGGCAAAAATTAACTTGTAATATTCTGCTCAATTAAACTGTATTTAAATGCCAAGAACAACTCTATTCCAGGATATAACAAGGGCTACTTCCATGACTTTTTTTCCAAGTCATGGGTACTCATAGGGTAAGCTACTAGTTGCAGGTCATTTTCTAGGCTTAAGACAGTGGGGACAATATGTGGGTTTGAGATGCCCTCTTTGATGTGAGGGCTAGTAATTTCAGGTGAAGACAGCTCATGTAGCAGGGGAGGAGACAGGCCTAAAAACTTAGTAGCAAAAGGGATAACCAAAAGGGCTTGCAGCCCCTTTAGTGAGCACCATTTTTGTTGTGTTCTGAGGAGCACCACAGACACATAACAGGAAATCATAGTCTTAGGATTAGATTTGTACTAAGCCTTGGGTTAGTTGGCAGGGAAGATAAATTGATTAACTTATGGCCCTGAATAGTAAATCTCTACTAGTTGAGGCTAGAGAGAGGCGCCAAAGTACTTGTAGACACAAAGACAAAAATGTGAGATGGAACTTAATTTTTATTGGTGAAAGTAAAATAGAATATATATATGTTTGTTGTTACCACTGTCAAGGATCTGGATGTACAAGCATTCTGGATACCGCCAACCTACTTAACATCCAGCCATTGCTCAATTTGGTGCCCTAACAATATACCGTTTGACATACCAAGAATGGTAAACAAGCAATATCACATGACTGTCCAAGTATCCAGTGGCTTGAACCCATCCTGCACATGACCAACCCATAGGTTTAATCCAACTAAATCCCTGCCACAGCCAAGTCTATATAAGTCCTAAGTATTATCTAATAAAATATATTTTTTTCTCTCATAATTCCATATTTGAAACTTTCCTAAAGAGGCTCTCCTTATCACTGGTAGCAGCTACAGTTTTTTGACCACGCCCATGAAAGAGAAAATGACTGACCAAAACCGGCCCACCTTTGCTCACGTACTCAACCAGACCACATCCCAGGAGACCTGGAAAATGTACTTCTGCGTCCACAACATCAACAAAGATAGTCCTAGTGGATGCACCGTATTTGAAGGTCTGGTCATGCCAAAAGCATGCACCAAGATAATTCAATACAGTTACTCTATTCAACTACAAACAAACGCACAATCAACTATCACAGGCAAAGTTACCAACACCAAATACATTGGTATCAACAAGTTCTTTGATAAAAGCAAGGAAAACATCATCAACTGGCTAGACCACTCAGCCGCTAAACTCTGTGCCAGTTGCATCCCCCATGAGAAATGGGTCCAGGAAGCCTTCAAGCGCCTGTACAAGGCCGCAGCCAACTGGTTTGCCACCTGGGTTAGCTCACAAACTGACAACCAGCTTGACTACTGGGAAGAGTTCAAAGCAGACATCACGCACAATTTCTGTGTCACCAAATCCCTCCAAGACATTGCAATACAGCTCAGAAATCTTCCTCAGAAGACCACTATCACAGCTTACGCCAAATAATTCAAGGAAATATGTTGCAAAATCCAAACCCCAGCACAAGCTGATAATTTACACACCAGAGCATCATTCATCAACAGAATGAAACCCTCTATTACTGCCCTCATCTGCCCAGAGGCCAACACCTCCATGCCTGCGCTCATTGCAGAAGCCAAGCGCGCAGAAAAACGTGCAAACATGGAATATGCTGCACGCAACAGCAATCACTCCTCAAATGATAATGGTAGAAAAACTCCAATGGCAATAAGCGCCAGAACACCAATCATAGCAACAACAACTCCAATTGCAACAATGGCAATTGCAGCCAAAGCGCAAACCGCTCCTGTCCCAAGAAAGAGGACACTGCCAAAGTTAATAATGCTGAAATAGCAACCCACTATGAATCTTACCCCACATTATATGAGCTCAAAGGTCTTGAAACAGAGGAACAGGGAAAAGAGGAGGGGGAAGAGGCTTAAGTGCCCCTGTCTCCCCTCAACTTGACAAGAAACTGTACCAAGGCACAAACTTTTCTGCTTGCATCCCCTGTGTCCTACAATCCTCCATTTTTATGAACTTAAAAATTAAAGATTGCTCACAACTTCTTGTCTATTCATGTACTTACAAATCACATACACATAAAATTTTATTCAACTCTGGTGCACAACACACTATGGTTAGCAAACCCTTTGTAACCAAATACAAAATACCAGTTGTTAAATCCAACTTGAAGTACGCCAGAATGGCAGATAAATCAAAGGTTCTACTCTAAGGTGAAAAAACTCCCTTAAGAATTGATCTCCAAGGAATACAAAAGTCCATAAAAGGACTTGTCATGAGCAACATAAACTACAACATTGTAGCAATTATGGACTGATTCACCCAAGTAAATCCCAGCTTATGTTGGTAAACAAAAACCATGTCCATCAAACACAACAGAGTCAATTTTAATATCTCAAAGAACCCAACAACCTCATTCTAAGAGACACAGTATTTGTCCAGGTCATAAACCAAGACAACTTAGATCATCTAACCAAAGATAGCACCCTCCACATAATGAGGTAAACCAAAATCAATTATATACAAACAGCCAAAATCTAATGCCCAGAACTTGCAGCACTCCAAAATGAATACACTCATGTATTCAAAGAAGAACTCACAGAGTTACTCCCAAACAAGAGGACAAACATGACATTGACCTATGTAAAGCCATGCCTAAACCTGCACCCCTCTACAGACTCTCTCTCATGGAGACCCAAACCCTCAAAACCCTTATTGAGGACAATCTAGCCAAAGGATTCATCTGTCCATCAGAATCCCCTTGGGGGGCGGCAGTGTTCTTTGTAAAGAAAAAAGCTACTTTTTGTCTAGTAACAGACTACAGAGCACAAAATGCAAGCATAGTAAAGAATAAATATCCCCTACCACTCATAGAGGATCTGTTTGCAAGACTCTCAGGAGCCAAATTTTTCTCCAAAATTGACCTCACCTCAGGCTACAACAAGGTTAATGTAAAGGAAAAGGACATACCAAAAACTGTGTTCTGCACAAAATTTGGATCATTTGGGTGTAGGGTAATAAACTTTGGGATGACCAACACTCCCGCAACGTTTGTCACCATGATGAACCAAGCACTAAACTGTCTCTCAAATACATTATGCTACCTTGAAAATATCATCATATTCTCAAAAACAAAAGAGGAACACCTCATTCATGTTTGCAAGACACTCACTTGACTTGCAAAGCACAAACTTTATGCAAAACCAAGTATTTGCCAATTTATGGAAAAGGAACTCCTGTTCTTGGGCCACATTGACTCTGACAGTGGCATCAAAGCAGATCCAGACAAAATAAAAGCCATAAATAACATGAAACACCCCACCTTTGTTAAACAAGTTAGATGATTTCTTGGAATGGTAGCTTACCTAAGGAATTACATCAAAGACTGCAGAAAACTCACCGCACCAATCAACAACTTAACCAAGGGTAATGCCAAAAAAATTTATCTGGACACCAGAATGTGACAAGAATTTCTAACTATTAAAACAATCTTTGATCAAAGTACCAATCTTGCAATACCCTAATAACAACAGATACTACAAGCTTGAGTTAGATGCAGTGACACTGTCATTAGCAAAGTCCTGTGCATCTGCCAGCCAGGGCAGCAAGACTTCCTGCCAGTATGTTATGAAAGCAGAAAACTAATTAATACTGAGCAGAGATACCCAATACACAAGAAGAAAGTGCTAGCAATATATCACACATGCAAGAAACGGATATGTTATCTAGAAGGACATTTAAACGTCTGAGTACTAACTGACCATAAATCCTTAATCAATATCAAAACTCACAAAGCACTTGCACAGAGACAAGCCAAATGGATGTCCCTGCTAGAACAGCTTAACTTGGACATCCAATACAAAAAGGGGGAAGAGCTGGTTGCAGCTAATGCTCTCTCTAGACTATGTCAGCCTAGAGAGGATCACCCTGACCACCTGGACCCTGACTGGCTAAACCTGTACAACACTGAGTATAAAACCAAAGGGAAAGACCACTCAACACATCAACTGACCCACAATACATTAGTAAGTAACAAAAAGTACTTCCATGTATCAAATAGCACTGTATACCAAATCATTAATAACAAACATATTTGTACATCCCACTTGCACAGAGAGTTAACACCATATTAAGACATCACTGCCTACTAGGACATACAAAGGCTAACAACCTTACCTCACATTAAAAGAGATAATGTGGTGGCTCAACCTCAAACAGGATATAATTGATGTTCTGAAAAAGTGCAAAGTGTGCAAGAAATAAACCAGTACAAAGGCTCCTCAGCCAATGGTCAACCCAGTACTGGACCCTGAACCATTCAAGGTTTGGGGGCTAGACATAGTGGGCTCTTTCCCAGAAACAAAAACAAATCAATGTTTCTTAATTGTAGCTATTGGCTTTGCCACAAGCTGGCCTATCTTCTGGGAAACAAAGGACAATAAAGCAGAAACCACCAACCAATTCATTAACAAAGCAATCATAGCCAACTACAGCACTCCAGACTACATCATAACTAATAGAGCAACCAAGTTGTCAGATCATATAGTAAACAACAACTTAAATCCAAAAACATTAAACATTCCACAACCTCTCCATACAGGCCACAGGCCAATGGCAGAGTGGAACGCCTCAACAACAGCCTTATCAGGACCCCAGAGAAAATAATGGATGGCAAAGCCAAAGACACATGGCCACTATACGTGAAACATTCATTACTAGTATCCCGGATCCACACCAATCAATGGACAGGCTACTCACTGTTTGAACTAACATATAGATACAAACCAGAAATAATTGCCCGCAACAAGCAGCCATACATAAAGATCTCCTGGGGAACCCCCCCACAGTAGAACAAGTACCAAATCTACAAAACATACGCGTCAAAGCTAAAATAGCAGAAATAAAAAGGCTCAAAACATAAAAGGTAACCTCCACAGAGGAACCGATTCCCATCAACTCCCCCATCTGGGTCCTAGCTGGCAACAGAAAGAAACTAGACTCAGTAAACAGAGGACCAAGAAGAATCATCAAATACAGATCAGACCAAAACACCTATCTAGTGAAATTCCAAGGTGCCAAAACCCTATTGTCAAGAAATATCACAGAACCTGTCTCTGCCTTAGCAAAGGAGAACACTAAACCAGACTGGTACCAACTAGTAAACAACTCCAGGAACATCAGGCAACAGCCGTTAAGATGTTACCCCTCCTGATGTACCAGAGTAATCCCTTAAGGCAGGTGTCAAGGGTCTGGATATACAAGCATTCTTGCTACTGCCAACTTACTTAACATCCAGCCATCATCCAATTTGGTGCCCTTCCAAAATACAGTTTAACATACCAAGAACAGCAACCAATCAATATCACATGACTGACCAAGTATCCAGTGGCTCAAACCCATCCTGCACATGACCAACCCCTAGGTTTGATCCAAATAAATCTCTGCCACAGTCAAGTCTATATAAGTCTAAAATATTATCCAATAAAAGATACTTTTCTCTCTCCTAATTCCATATTTGAAGCTTCCCCAAAAGGTGCTCCTTATCACAACTAAAATTGAGGAACCTGTTTTGGATGCAATTGCCACTGCTCTCAGCCGCTCTTGCACATGATATTTAAACAGAGATGTCTCTTGGGTGGGTTAGGCAGGGGCATCTTCAAACTTTCATGCAATTAATAGTGTGAGGACCTTTCTTGGGGTTTTTCAGTAAATATTTGGATAAATATCCAGAGATAATCTTATAGAGATCCCCAAGGATTTGGTGAGGATTAAAGTAGAGGCCCAAGGGGATGGCATAACTTTACAGGGATTCCATAAGTTCTGTTCTCTATCCAAAATATCATCAGTCAGAGGAGAAGGAGGGGCATACACCTTGAGCGTAGACAGCTTGTATACTTAGACTTTGAGCTTTGCAATGGAAGCAGCAGAGAAAGCTCTTTTGAGAGAAACTTCTTTTTGTAGCTCAAGGAGACCACAAGCAACATGTGCTGCCACCTGCTGTAGCTGGTCAAAGGAGTAGGCACTAAAACATTTAATCATAACACAAGTTGATTGAAATCTGAGAGATATACATTAAGGGTGGAATCCACTTGGTTTGCCAAGGTTGTTGCAATTGATGGAATTTCTGCAGACGTTCCCTGACATAATCAGGGATAGAATAAACATACCTGATCAATGGAGGTAATCAGGAAAAATTGAGAAGCAATTGAATTGCTTTGATAATTGGACACCATAAAAAAGGAGTGAACCCACTGCTGATAAGTAGCAAACTGGTCCCAGTGATTAGTTACAGCAGCTTTTAAGGGACAAAATTTCCTGAATGTGAAGCCCCAGTACAGTCTGATGATGGGCCAAAGCAGGTTGGAAAAAGGACAAGAGCAGATGGTCAGTGGAACCAGCTGCTGAGAGAAGATAATGTAGAACTGCAGGGCAAAAATTAACTTGTAATATTCTGCTCAATCAAACTGTATTTAAATGCCGAGAACAACTCCATTCCAGGATATAACAAGGGCTACTTCCATGACTTTTTTCCAAGTCATGGGTACTCATAGGGTAAGCTACTAGGTGCAGGTCATTTTCTAGGCTTAAGACAGTGGGGACAATATGTGGGTCTGAGATGCCCTCTTTGATGTGAGGGCTAGTAATTCCAGGTGAAGACAGCTCATGTAGCAGGGGAGGAGACAGGCCTAAAAATTTAGTAGCAAAAGGGATAACCAAAAGGGCTTGCAGCCCCTTTAGTGAGCACCATTTTTGTTGTGTTCTGAGGAGCACCACAGACACATAACAGGAAATCATAGTCTTAGGATTAGATTCAAACTAAGCCTTGGGTTAGATGGCAGGGAAGGCTATATTGATTACCTTATGGCCCTGAATAGTAAATCTCTACTAGTTGAGGCTAGAGAGAGGCGCCAAAGTACTTGTAGACACAAAGACAAAAATGTGAATGTAACTTAATTTTTATTGGAGAAAGTAAAATAGAATATATATATTTTGTTGTTAAAACAAAAAATATAGGGACAGTGGGATCACCTGCCACAGGTATGAGTGGGGCAAGTGAGCTACAAAGAGCAAAGAAGACAAACAGTTGAATTTCCATCTTTGGAAATCAACTTTATTTTGAGGGTCAAAAGTGAAAGCAAGATATTTGTCCTTGAAAAAACCCACCAAAGGAAAAATTGAAAGAGTGTGAATATGGGCATTCACAACATTTAAAATTGCACCACATATCAAAACCACCTCTTTCTAAGCCAACTATTCTAGATTTTACATTAAAGGTGCAAAGTTAACCCAGAACCCTATGAATCAAATAGTCATCAATCTAAATGATACTTTCATTGCCAAATCAAACAATGGTAATAGATTAATCAAAAATTCTAAGAAAGCACTTGGTCCTCTATTTTGGATTGATACTTATTCTCAGAAGACTTACTCCCTGGTTACACTTAACTCTTCTATCCTCAAGTATTTCATTAGTAACAACAAAGTAAATCTGAGTGGTATGTTGGGTATATAAAAATTGCAGCTTGGTGAAATCAAGCAGTATGTCAAGACCATCAGCCATCATCTTTCCAAGGAGCACTATATCTCCATTGACTTTCTCAAAAATTCATATTCCAGTTCTTGTTTGGTACATCACAAAGGCCTTAACAGCCTAAAATCTCCTGCTTCATAAAGTCAAGGCTTCTGACTACTTGACCTATTTTGTGCTTCTCATTCTAAGTATAGGGATAAATCTCTTTGTTCTTCTTGTATATTACCTCATTCTTATACAGCAAGAATCTGGCCAAGATACCCAAAAAGATATTTTTAGATGCTGCCAAGCATAGATTGGAATTTTTACAATCAAGAGATGTCAACTCCATGCTTATCACTGAGGGTAATCATGACTTGACTAACAGTTTTTTGCCTCACTGAAGGTCTCATAAATCATAACTTTACTTGTTCTATAAACTAGAAAATTTCAAATGATACCAGTCCTGCCACTCACATGATTGCCATTAGTTCTGTTGGCACATCAAGCATTTGTGGCTTAATCTATCTCATTGAACGACAGCCCATTTGGAATTCCAGGAAGTATTACTTCATAAAAGAACTCAAAGGTGATTCCCAGAAACCTTGGGATAGATGCAAATCAGATGAAATACCCTTGATCTCCTATGAATTACCTATTTCAATTTTGTCAATTGCTTGGTTAAAGTTACCTACATCAAGCACCAACAGCACTAGGTAAACATTACTCTATGCCACTTTGTGGGTGATTTCATGGGCATGCTAGAGGAGCTTTTTATTATTATGAAAAAGCCTTTACTGTTTCAAGACTACTGTAAATTCAGAACCTAAATGTAAAAATGCAGGATTTTCAAATCATTGGTCTAAATTTTGAATCACTTTTGCGGGCAACTCAGCTGAGTGAAAATTAAAATATTTAATAAAATCAACCATTTAATTTGACTTTTTTGGCTTATTTAAATTGGCATATTTTGAATCTCTTGAGCAGACAACTCAACTAACAAAAGACAAAACTCAGCAAACAAATGTGGGATACAAAAATCAGAAATGCAGGATTCTAATGTACAATTTGAGATTTCCTGTATGTCAAAAAACAAAATTAACAAATCTGAAATTGCAGGATTGTCAAATCCAAGAACCAAGTTTCAAATCATAATTGCAAGGAATTTGAAATAAATATAATTTATGGGCATCTCAAACAGGAAGTAAAGGGATCTAAAGTGGATTTGTGCTGATTCTTTTACAAATCATAGGCATTCTCAAAAATCACCCTATTCTATTTTAGGACGGCTAAAATTTAGATCCCACTATTCACAAAATTAACATGCTTAACAATAAATTTGACTAAAATATACACTCCTCTTTTTGATTTTGATTTTTTAATAAAAATTTATTATGACTTCTTCCAACACCAACCAAGTCAACAAGCTGTTCCCTGGCCTTGACAAAATCATGCAGGGCTACACTGGGTCTGCCAACAGCAAAGCCTCTGTCTATGGCCACTCCCAACCTGCAGGCTCCTCTGCAAGCCCCACCCAGGAGTGTGTTCTTTCTCCTGCGTCCTCAAGCATGGCCCTGTTTGCTCATCACACACAGGCAGCTGCTAACCCAAATCATGTATCAACAATGGCATCTGGAACCAGCCAATTGAGCCAAGTGGTCATTCAAAGAAGCAAGAATCCAGAAACAGCCAATCAGATGGCAATGTCCAGTCCCCAAGATGGACATATTACTCCCCCAGCCAATCAGCCTACAAGATGCAGAAGAAATTTGATCACTCTGGAGATTGTTCTATAAAATGGTTGAAAAGCAAGGGATGCTTATGTCCCTTGGGGAAATTGCAGCCGCAATGGGTTTTGCAAAGTCCACTGTGGCTGCAACCCTGCAAGCCCACGCCAACTGTGGCCCCCCTACCAAGAAGACCCTAACTGGTGCCCGTTCTTCAACTGAAGATGAAAAAGCCCAACCTCTCATGATGGCTATTACAGAGCGTGACCCACAGATGCCCTTGGTCCAGGTCCGTCTCCAATAGGGGCTCCACAGCATTTTCATCAATAATAGAACAGTGAATTTGTGGATGCACAGAGTTGTGGTTGCTGCCAGACTCTTATCCAATCAGGTTTTCAGTGGCCCCAATTTGATGGACACTGCCCATATGATTCTAGAATCATCAATTTTATCAAAGGGAGGGCAATGAGGGCCTGTAATGACATAATCTTCCTGTTGTATGCCAAGATTCCTGAAAGTATTCAAGACTATGGAGAAAAGCGTATCCAGTCTGACATATACAAGGGCAGGCCAATCCTGTATCAATTTGTTGGGGTTTTGTTGGCAGTTTCCCCATTGGGTGTCAATTACTACTCTGTGTTGTCAAACACAGCAGATGGGTATGCCTACCAGATGGAGCTCAAGGTCATGCTGGAGGAGTGGGCTACCCAAAACGCTGTGTACACTGTTGTACTGAGTGCCAAGATAGAGCAGCAGGAATGGGCAACCCAAGAAATCAGGGCTGGGAGCATACCTGTTGGTCCTACCCCAACAACCACGCTGACATGCATCTTGCAGATTTATGTCTCTATAATTTTGGTTCCGCTCTCAGGTGCTTAAAGCCTGCCACATACAATAAACTGTGCACCCAAATTAATAAGGGTTATGAGCTTTTCCCTTCTGTGTTTGTCCAGGAACTTTCAGATGTTATTATTTTCTATGCAAGTGATAGTGATAAGTCCAGAAAGGACTCCTGCCTCCCCCAAGCCAATCCATTTGTTTCACCAAGCCTGCATATGTGACAGAAGACAAATTTGAGCAATTGAAGCAATCAGCGTTTTCTGCCCCTTCCTAGTTAACAAACCCTGCCTCCACAACCCCCCATCAAGCCACCTGCCTTCCAACCCTGACTCCCAAACCACTGCTATTCCTCCCCACTATCTCTGATGCCATCCCTTTCACAGGAGCAGATGAAGGCAATGTTCATTCTACCCATTCCCTCCCCTACTTGTCCTTTGATGAGTAAAATAAAACTTTTCTTTGTGACAACTTATTGAAGTCAATATTAAATCTTCCAATTTGTAATTAATAATATTTTCTTTTTACATTATCAACGTTTCCCATAATTAATACAATGTTTTACATTTTATGAATAATTTAAAATTATCAGCATACATATTTTTTATCATCATTAATAAATTAAAGACCATAAATATATATTGCATTAGAATATATCAATTAGAGGTCAACTCTTGATATTTTGATATTATGTGCATAATCAATTCATTTTGTTTAATAAAATCCATTGTAAACTTGGCCTTTTTGATTGTAATTTATTAAAATATAATGGGTTTATATTAGAGTGCCATTAACGCTTAGTACAGATATTGATACATAGTGCATTTTACTCTCTGTATATTTACCTATTGGTAATAATTATGTAAACTTTTTAGTTATATTTTGCAAGGTAATTATGTAATGTGTTATTAATTTACTGTTTATTACCATTAATTGGCTGATTTTCTTTGCTATGGCAATTGTGCATTTTCTGATATTTATACACTAGTATCCAATTGGTTGGTTTCACACCCAATTGCACAGGTGATAGAAAATCAAGCTGCCACCCAAAGACAGGATGTGGTTGGGGTGGCAATTTGATTTCCTATTGCCTGTGCAATTGGATGTGAAACCAACCAATTGGATACTAGTGCGTAAACATCAGAAAATGCACAATTGCCACAGCAAAGAAAATCAGCCAATTAATGGTAATAAACAGTAATTTAATAACACATTACATAATTACCTTGCAAAATATAACTAAAAAGTTTACAGAATTATTACCAATAGGTAAATATACAGGCTGTAAAATGCACTATGCATCAATATTATACTAAGTGTTAATGGCTCTAATATATAAACCCATTACATTTTAATAAATTACAATCAAAAAGGCCAAGTTTACAATGAATTTTATTACAAAAAATGAATTGGTTATGCATATAATATCATAATATCAAGAGCTGACATCTAATTACAATATTTTCATGCAATATTTACATTTATGGTCTTTAATTTATTAATAATGATGAAAAATATTCACATGTTGAAGGTAGTACTATAAAAACCAGTTTTTCTTATGTAATTCAAACAAAATGTCAAATATCTTTAACTTGATAAACAAATTAGAAGCACACCTGCAAAAGGTTATTGAATAGAAAAAATACTAGGGCAATAGAAACAGAAAAGCTTGGTAACAAGGACCAGCCACTAATCCAGTCAAAAAAGATGCTCTGAATAAACTAGAAAATAGTATAGACAAAAAACAAAGAAGTGTTGCTCAATCTACAGGAAACAATCCTATCAAGTCTGAAGTTCAATGACACAGCCTACAATTTGTGGGAGTTCTGGCAGGGGGCCAAAGAAAACAATAGGAAGATCAAACTGATTGAAGGAACTGAAATCCCACAGGAAATAAATACCAACAAAGAGGGAAATAATCAAATGGAAACAGATGAAAACAAAACACAGTCAAGAAGCAGGAGTGCCTCAAAAAACAAAGAAAATTCAATTAATGAAAATCAAGAGGAAACACAAGTAACATGGAAAATAAGGAAAATCAAACCCAGAAAAACAAATGAAGAGCAGTCAACGCTCATGAAGTTTGCTGAAGGGGCGCCTGTGGCTGAGGGGACCACAGGGGAAACAATCAGTAAGTCTTTTTATGTTATATTTGTATTTACTTTAGTTATAACTAGGGATGGGGACAAGGTCGCAGAAGTGGCGGCTTTTACGCCAAGTGGTTCTACGTGGGTTACCAGTCACAGGTAGTCCTTGTAAAACAAATAAATAAAACCAAATGAATAAAATAGTACAAGATAACATCAATCAATATGCAACAAAAGACGCAATGAATAGGGAATTCAAGTGCCAGAAGGAAGCTCAACCTGGGTCAAAGAAGCCTATGAAGTAGGCATAAGTATCAACTTCAAAGGAATGATAGATATTCAAATAAATGTCAACATGAATTTTGACGGATATATCTTTGAATGCCTTGAACAATTTTAATTTTCAACTATAAACACATATAAAATAAACCTGAAAAAAGTCAATTTCACGTTCCACAAGAAAACATCAAAGCCGCAATATACAATAATTTAATAAAATCAATATCAAATCAAATCAAATAGACACTGCATTTTTAGTCAATAAGATTAAACCTTTATTCATATTGTTTGCAGAGGCGTGAATTGTGGATGCCTCCAAAATGCCTGACTCTCCTTTACTCAATTTTTCAAACACAGCCTATACAAATCAATTAGTTATAATCTATAAGAAATTCTGTTTATTTGCGGAATGTATACCCAGCACGCACGCTGTTTACCTCAGGGTAGTACTAAACTGCATCATGAAGGCCAACATGAAGAAGCTGGAGGACAACCCCCTTCAAATGGATGTCTGCCGGCTGGCACTGGATAAAATGATGACACCACAGGGCTACCAAACTGTAGAGAATGTCCTATAAAACTGTTTTACATTAGCTTTGTTGTACAGGTACACAATACCTCTAGAGAACCAACTCCTTGTTAATTTGCTTTTGATATTGCCTTTTATAAGACGCTCAGCCACCACTGGGGTGTTGAGCACCACCCCTCTAGCAATTGGGGCCAGAGTTGTCCGCCATGTGCAGAAGAGTATGTGGTCCCAATTGGGCGCATTAGCAGAAAATATCATTTTGGGGAATAATACCCAGAATAATTGCATCCCCTTAGCAATTTGCATCCCCCTAATAAATCATCTTCCCTTGCAACAAAAATTTAATTTAAGTTTTTAAGTTTTTTATTTTAAACATTAAAATTTTAATATTGAAATATATAATATTATAATTTTAATAGTAAAATTTTAATTTTAAATAATTTAATATTAAATATTTTAATTACTAAAACTTTAATATTAAATATTTCAATATTAAATAATTCACAATTAAATAAAAATATTTAAACTTTAATATATAAATTTTAATATTTAAACTTTAATAGATAAATTTTAAGATTTATAATTATAATTTTACTTTTAATATGTTAAGATTGCTTTAAATTTTAATAGGCAAATTATAATAATAATATCTCTAAATATATTACAAGACATTAGTTATAGTTGCAACCACGTCAAATAATAAAAACTAAATTAAAAATATTTTTATTTACTAGCTTGTCAAGTACAGGTTCATTTATCACATAAACAAACAACAAGAATTGAATTTATCCGCATCAAGCAGCCCACTCCACTTATGTTCTAAACAAGTGATTGTTTAGAACTCAAATTACCTTTCCCTTGTAATATGATTTGATCCATATATTCAATACGCTTGACCCGCGTCCTATGTACTAATTAGTAAGAGATACATGAAAATCATTGGTTTCTGTGCCGTGTGGCTATAGTGGCACTAAAATAATAAGGATCAGATGATGTCCTGCAAGGTCCAATTTGTGGCTTAAAAAAGCCAAAGTACCAACAATAATTCACAATTTTTTATATAAAATAATTTTAATCTATTTATTTGTTAGCGCAATAGTCAATACAACATTTAGTGCATTATAATAAAAATATGTGTCCTCATATCTAGTATAATTAATTTTACTTACCTTTTCTATGTATTCTTATATGTCTATAATACAATCAAATTTCACGTCATTATATATAAATAATAATTTTTAAGTCCTAATAAAAACAAAATAAATAAAAAGAAAAACAAATAAAACCTGGAGCACCCATTTGTCTGATTGGCTTGGAGGCCAGGGCTTTGGGGAGAGAGGATTCTGAGTGCTTGTACAAAGCTGCCACCACATTGGGTGGCATTTCAAATTGACTGACCTCAAGGATATGTGGAAGAGATCTTCAGTGTCCTGTGGAAGCCCCACTTTGATCTTATTCTTGATCCACCCAAAGACCTCCTCAATTGAATTCAAGAAATGGAGAATACAGGCAGAAGGAAGAGGAGTCTCATTGGACAGTCAGCCAGGCGGTGGCTGGCTAAATGGCTATTTTTATCCATGGGCGGGAACTTCAGACACAACCAGAATCCACTTTGTGGAGCCTGACATTATCCAATACAACAATGTTGGTTGTACTGCAATAATTGATCCGGAGATACTCCTCAAAAAATTGGAGAAAATTGAGAAAGGTCCTGCTATTGTGGGAACCCTTGATCATCTGATACTGGTCTAACCTGCGAGAACCCAGAAGCGCTACCATTGAATAGGTCTGGTAACAGACAGCTGCACAATGGGCTACACCGTCCTTGGACCCCTTCTCAACCCACCCATTCCTAGACCTGAGTGAGGAGTGAAAACAACAATTTGTTGATGTAGAAGAACTGGATATTCCCAGTCTCCTTTAGGGCCAGATATGTCTCAGCTTAAATGTGTCAATCCTCAATGGTCTTCTCACTGTTTCTGTTGTACAGAGAACTCCAAGTACCTTCCACAAGAATCCAAATTTGACCATTGCTTTATATACAAGGGTTTTGGAAACAGAAAGCCCAAACTCTGTGGCAAGCATTGATTGGACAGCAAGTGAGTCCAGGTGACAATCCTTGGTAACCCACTGCTTGATTGCCTTGAGATAGGTGGGCTGAAGTAGGCTGGGCTGCTGCTTAGCCTTGGCAGATTTTGCAATTTGCCCAGTGTTGCCATACTTGGTGTTGATGTTGACAATGTATCTGGCTGTGACACCAAATCAGGATGCAATATCCCAAACCAACATTCCCCTGTTCAAGCAGTTGAGGATAGCTTCACGCTCACTATCTGTCAACCAACGGCAGCCCTTGGCAGCTACTGTGGCATCCTGGCTAGCAGGCTCAACACAGGGAATGTGGACCTTTGTATAGAAGGTGGGATCACGCTTGGTTGCGCTGGCGCCGTCAATGGTGGCATAGGACACAAGCACAGATGGCTCTTTGGTGATGGCCAATGGCTCATATGAGGTATCAAAGACACAGGGGCAGGAAGTAGCAACTCTTGCATCAAGAGTGTGGGGCCAGGTGACAACTGGGTACACAGTGGAGGTGTATGCAACCTCATTATTCCCAATGACCTTTTTTAGAAGAATTTGGTTGCAGGCCTTGAGAGCAGCTTCTGTCTTGGATTAAGGCTACTATTTCTGGCTTGAGATGAGGGAGGTGGTTGGCTGGCAATGACACCTTGGGAGGCCTGTGTGTTGGCATGACTCCCCTTGAGTTGGGTTCTGGGTCTGTTCTTGGACCCTCTAGGACGCCCTTGTGGACTGGCTGCCCTGCAGGCTGATGCAGGAGCTGGTTGAGAATGCAATTGATGGTCCATAAAAATAAAATAAAAAATATATTTTAGATTAAAAATGTATTTATTTGGATTTATTGGTTTAGTTGTAGGTAGTTATTTTATCTTGATTTAGCCTTGAATAGTAACAGAATTTCTATATCTGTGATTTAAAGTGTATAATATTGTAAACTTTCTGGGTTTGGATGATTTTAAAGTTTAATCACTTTTTATGTCTATACATGGTTAAAGATATTAAGTTTTTCATTTGATTTTATGTTGTGGTGAAGCTTCTTGAATTGGACTGGTGTTTCCTAGTGTGCTTACTGTACATTAAATTTAGATTAAAGTTCCTGCAAATAATATCTGAGTTTACTAGTGTTATTAAAAATTGATTTGAAATTTGGTCCATGGTTTTACAATCCTGCAATTCAAAAAACATAGTAAACTTAATGAAAATGGATGATTGAATTGAACGCTTCAAAAATGATTCCAGTTAATTCATTTTGTACATTGGAAATATGCAGTTCAACTTGAGCTTTGCAAAGTGTCTATGAGTTCCACCATTTTTAAAAATTCAAATAAAAACTCAAAAAAATCAATTTAATTAAAAAAGGCCATCCTGCAAAAGTGATTTGAAATTTAGCCAAGGATTTGACAATACCCCATTTTTACGTTTATGTTCTGAATTTACAGTAATGCAATATTTACATTTATGGTCTTTAATTTATTAACAATGATGAAAATATCCATGGAAATAATTAATTGTTACCACATCAAATGTACAACATTTTTTACACATGGGAAATTCTAACAATGTAAAAATATATATATTAATTATGAATTGAAAGAACAAAATCAATTTTAATAAGTTGTCACAATAAAAGTTTTATTTTACTTATCAAAGGACAAGTAGAGGAGGGAATGGGCAGAAAGAACATTGCCTTCATCTGCGCCTGTTAAAGGGACGGCATCAGAAATAGTGGGGAGGGAACAGGCGGTGGTTTGGGAGTCAGGATTGAAAGTCAAGTGGCTTGGTCTTTGTTGTAAATTACGCTATTAATGCTATTTCAATTTGGCCTTTGAATATTGATAGTTGTGAAGATTTGACTGGTTTTGCCTTCAAGTTTCAAAATTCCTTGCCTTCTGCAAATGGGTCTGGTTCAATATCCACCCATTACAGATTATTGTACCTGTCTGTGGTTGATCCTGGTATGACCTCATCCCAACGTGACCCCCTCAGCCACTCTGTCTTCCTATTGAGTGATCACTGCCTCTTTTCAACTATTTAAAGTAGAATCATTACTCCTAAATAAAGACAAGTTTATCCACATTTGTGTTGGCTTTTATAATCTTCAAGATTTTCATGTCCTTTCTGCCAAAAGGACTTTTACATCTTGTTTTCCAGGAAATTAAGGTACATGTCCTTAATTTTGCCCTGAAGGCTAACCCAAGGCTAGCTTTGAACCTCAAATCTTTCATAATAAAGATTTCCTGCCGTGTCCCCCAGGATGTTGTCTCCAGGAGCTGAACACGACAAAATGGTGCTCATCACAGGGGCTGCAAGCCCCTTGGTTACCCTGTTCCCACATGCATTCTCTGGTCCTTCTCCCTTTGTTTCCAAAGTGCCAGATCAACCTAAAGTTTCTAGTCCCCCTCTAGAAGAAGACATCACCAATGCTCCTGCAAATCCTATGGTATTGGTTCTGTCTCCAGGGCCTTTGTGGTCCCCCTTCCTGCTTTCTCCCTTAACTATGAGCAAGCCTGTGCTGCCGCCTGCTCCCTTCATCACTCTGGCACAGTAGCCATACACTCTATCCCTGGCCTCTGTCCCAGGTACGCCTCCAAAGAGCTGTACTCCTTCCTTTTGGACTTTGGTTTCCCCCTGCATTGATGGAATCCATAGATACTATTGGCGTGTTTGTCAACCAGTTCATCCAACCTGCCCTAGTCCACCATCAACTTGCTTTGGTATCCCAAAATCAACTGTTAGATGCTGTAGCCTCCGTTGTCTTTAATACCCACACTCAAAATATGGCCTACCAAGAATAGTCACACAGTCTCTTTGCTTGTATTTCTGACAACCAGCACAACTTGTTGGCGTTACAGAAGTATTTAATTGCCTCCCTAAACTCTTTTTGTTCTTTGCTCCCTGGATACATAAATAATCAACTATGCAAATTGGATGAACATCAGGAAGCCTGGCGTGAGCAAATTGAGGCTTTTCTGCTTAACCATTGGCAGGATTTTGAGACTCTGGTTAGTGAACTCAATCAATTCAGAGAGCATGTCAACTCATAACTCAAATTGATAGGAGCTCATGTCAATACTTGGGGCCGCCACCTGCAGCATCAATACGGTCTTGTAAAGGCTGCACTAGGCAACACTCTATACCAGGTGCAAAATTATGTGGATGACAGGGTAGCGTCTATTGAGGTGACTCCTCCCGCTCCTCCTGTTGGGACCCCATCTGATTTCAAAACCAAAGTATGGGAGGCCATTGCCAAGCTCAAGGCTACCACTTGATGCCAAGCTTCTATGCAGAACCCCCATCCAGTTGAACCTATGCCTGACTATTGTATTGTCTCCCTCACTGATCAGGTGGCTACTTTACGAGGTAAAAACAAGTACTTAAGACAGTGCCTCTTTAATTCTGAGGATTCTTCATCTGAATCTGAAGATGAAGAGGAAGGTGAAGTCATTAATACTCACGCTCATGACAATCATGGTTGTTTCCCTGGTCTAGAAGGTCAACCCTGGGTCCATTGTGAGTGTGCTCTAGATCAACTTGCCAAAGTGAATAAATGATGTAGCTGATAGGCAAGACACATTGGAAAGAGAGGTCCAATACCTCTCCTGCTTTACAGAGACCCTAAATGGACAAGTCTCCCCTTTGGTTGCTCAGACCACCTCCCTGGCTACCCGTGTCAATGGGATTGCTGGCACCTTAGCAGAACAACAAATCAAGATTGATGAGTTTGGGACTGCTGCCAACACTGCCCGAGACATTATTAGACAGAACAGCTCTACCTTGGATACCCTAGAGGAAAGCTGTTGATTCCTCTGGTCTAGACAACCTGCTGCTGAATCCAAGTTTGAAGGCAATCCTCATATCAATGTCCTCAACCCTGGTGAAAACAGCCAATCCTTGTCCTCCTCTATTGACCTGAACTATAAGCTGACCTTCAAACAGATATTTGATCCCAAAACCTCTACCATTGCTGCTTTTTGACCATTTACAAAACTGCTATGCGTAGGGCTACCAACAAACTCAAGAAGGAACACATCTTCACCTGCCTCTATCCCACTTGCCAGGAAGTTGTGGTCCCCAAGCTCCCGTCTATTGTCACTTGGGAGGATATGAAGCTCCTCCTTATTGAAGAGTTTGGAGGAGATCTCAGCTTGGAAGTCAAGAAAGATGCATTTATGCAAATTGCTTTCAAACCCAAGGAAACCCTGACTGAGTTTGAATATTGTTTCTACATTGAAGGCCAGCAGTTAATTACTAGTTGACAGTTAGCTCCCCAGGAAGCCTACACGGCTTGTTCAAATGCTTTGAAGGTGAACCAGCTTCTATGTCTACACTTTAAGGCACAAGGCTTCACTCACTTCCATGAAGAGTATTAAGACGCTCTTGCAAGACATGCATTGGACACATGGAGGTACAGTGGTACATGAGAATAAAGCTAGTAATGCTGGGACTACCTCTTGTATGCCACGCATTATGACTCTGGGTGATAGTGGACAGGCTAAGAGACAAGGCTGCCATAACTGTGGTCAGATTGGACACCACTTGCGCTCTTGCACTAAACCCTGGATAGAAGGTTGCAAACCCAAGGAGCAGCTGGGAAAAGAGAGGTCAGCTTAGAGATAGAGACGCCCTTTGCTGACCAATCTCCCCCATCTCCACCTGATCCTCCTTCCAATGAGAAAACTCCCTTCTCTTCTGGCCCAACTATCCTTCATCTGTTTCACAATCTTTCCAGTGATTCAGAGCCTGAAAATTCCGATAGCAAAGAGTCTGATAGTCATGGCTATTCCGTCCTGGCTGTTCTGGAAACTATCTCTATGCCATATAAACTTTGCTCAGGAAAGACTACCACCACTTTCCAAGTACCTGCAAGTGAAGCTAAGTCCATGGTGGCTTGCCTTTAACTAGCTCAAGCCCACCAATCTCCTGTCTTGGTTGACTCTTCTGAGGAAGCAGCTGAGCTGTCTGAAGCTCTTTTCCACAATGTGACTGTATCTCTCCCACTAAAGACTGTATATAAGGAAATTCCTGCGTTACAGTGTATGCTGGCCAAATTGGAAAAGGAGCTAGAGGCTGCGGAAGACATGTTGGCCGTCTTACCACCCTTTGGGAAAGATACAACCTGCGTGGAAGTATTAATTCAAAAGGTTAAGATCAAAGCCATCTTGAACACTGGTTCCCCAGTCAACGTGGTATCTTCCAAGATAATGAAGAAACTTAAGTTGGCCCCTGAACTCAACTATAGGCAGTCATATGGCACAGCTGACATGGCCCAAACTTGAGCCATTGATGCCTACTCTGCTCTACCCATGAGGTTTAGTAAACTCCTTATTGCTTCCCCCACTGTGGTCCTAGAGAACAAAAGCTATGACCTCTTGGTTGGTACTCTGTTCCTTCAAGAATATAAGAAAAAGGTAAACTTACAAGATGTATACCTTTTGCTCTTGGGGTATGAAGTTCCTTTGATTTTTGAGGAACCTCTGCACCTTCCAGGAAAACGTCCTAAACCGTGCGTGCTTGAGTACCCTACAGGTATCTTCTCACTCAAGTATAGGACTCACTCCTCCAACATGTGTACCCCTCCTCCTTCCTGCCCTGCAGAAGAAGGGGTACCTCTGCTAGAACCAGTCACTATCACCATCTCCCTGGGCTATAAAGTGGTGATTGACTCCCATATTTCCTATGAACTACCTGAATAGTTGTTCTTGGAACTTTACTCACCTGAATCCTTAAGTTGTACAGAGCCTTGCCTGTGTCATGGGATTTTAGACCAAACCCACAAAGAGCCTGTGCAACTACTGCTTGTTAACCTGACGGCCCTGCCCATGCAAGTAACCAGAGGCCAGGTTATAGGTCATGGTTGTATACTTGGAGCAGAACAAGTATCCTCCCTCTACCCCTTCAGAACTTTCAGTGATTTCAAACTACCTGAAGATGATCCTCAATTTCTCTCCTTGTTTACCCCTGCTGATTTCCCCCAACTGTCTCCTGTTCAAAGAAAAAATATGTTGGACCTGCTTGATCAGTTCAGTAACATCTTTGCCTCTGGACCTACGGACTATGGCCTAGCTAAAGGAGTCATCCATCAGATTGATAGTGGGGATGCGCCCCCCTTATGTGCCAAACCATACTGCCGTAGCAGAGTAGAAGATGCCCAAGTGTCTAAAGAACTCAAACAACTTCTGGACGCTGGGTTATTGGCTCCATCCCAAAGTCCTTGGGCTTCTCTGCTACTGATTCTTAAGAAGAAAGATGGGGGACACTGCATTGTAATGGACTATTGCCATCTGAACTTGCTCACTAAAAAAGATTTGTACCCCTTGCCCAGAATTGACAATGCTCTCAGACAGCTGGGTGGTTCCAAGTTTTTCTCTGCCATGGATCTAGCTTTGGGGTACTGGCAGGTTGACTTATCTCCTGAAGATCAAGAAAAAGCCGCACTTATTACTTTAGAAGGCCTATGAACCCACTTGTATGCCCCAGGGACTATGCAATGTCCCTGCCACATTTCAAAGGGCTATGGACTCCATCTTACAAGACCTAAAACTCTCTTGTGTCCTTGTGTACCTTAATGATATCACTGTATTCAGCGCTATCTTTACTGACCACTTGGAGTATCTCAAGGCTGTCTTCATTAAGATTTGTGAGGCTGGCTTGAAACTCAAACCCTCCAAGTGCTCCTTCTTCAAGGAACGTCTTGAGTTCCTAGGACATGAAGTCACTCAGACTGGAATCCTCCCCATGAATAACAAGGTAGAAGCCATTGACAAGATGCTACCTCCAACAAATCTTTGAGAGGTTCAAGTATTCCTTGGTATGATGGGCTACTACCAACAATTCACCCTGACTTTGCTGAACTGAGCAAACCCCTTGTCCTATTGCTTTGTAACATCCCCTTTGAATGGACTGACAGCCAACAACAAGCATTCAAAGCACTGAAGGCCAATATCAATGAAGCTCCTGTCTTAGTCTATCCTAATTATGATAAGGAGTTCATCTTGTATACCAATGCTAGTGGAGTAGCTGTGGGTGCTATCTGTAAATTCACTGCCACCTCTGGCTTTGGATTGTTCAATCTTTCCCTGTTGTACAAAAAAAGGTCCCAAAACGCCTGCCAAACCCCTCCATTTGTTGAATGATTTAGCTCACACGGTTGATGAGAGGTTTGTGCTGGCTTATCCTGTGGAATCCCTGCCTTTGATTGCTCCTCCCTGGTAAGAAACCCTGGTAAATTTGGACTACCTATTAGCCTGGTGTCGTCTGTTTTTAAAAACTATCAGAGCCACCCAATCAGGTGTCGCCACATTGACGCTTGATAACCCAGTTGACCCCCAAATGTCTGTCATCTCTTCTAGCCAATCAGATCTGATTTCGGAAATTGGAGTAAAACTCTCCAGCCCCCCTGAGCCCATCCAGCAAAGTTTTTTGCCTAGCCAATCAGGCTCACCCCCAACTGTCATGTGACCAGTTTTTCTGCAATCCATTCCTTTTAACCAAGCAAGGGGACCTTCAGTCCCCTGCTTGTTGATTTTCCCCTTACATTAAAGTTTGGAGTCACCTGCACTTTGATTTTTAAATTTTGGGTTGTCTGGAACCAGTTGTGTCCCTAAAGCTCAAAATATTAGTGTGTAGCTTCTGCTCTAAGCTTACCTTTAACCAGCCGGTTTTGAATCCGGCTTCTCTTCTGGCTCCTATGTTTAAGTGTTTTCTTCACTTAGTTGTTGTCTCTTTTGCTTTTGCTTTCAAAATCAGAGTTTGAAGCTCAAGATTTCAATTGAATTTCCCTATAATTCTTATTCTTATCTTGAATCTTTCTTTAAAATCTTTGTTTTCAAACCCGCTTTTGCTTGCAGTCTTAATCCAAGGCCTTCAAGACAACAGCAAAGCCTTCCAGACCCGTTCTGCTGGTTTCTAAAAGGTTCTGCTGAAGACTACTCTGTTCCCACCTTTTACTCTCCTTTTACCAAGAAATTACACCAATTGACTCCAGATTTTGTGCAGAATTTTTCTATGATACTGCCTGCCCTTAAATTTGTCATTTTTTCCTTGGCCCTGTTTCTCTTGCTTCTGTGGTCCACTTCCCTGACTTGTGGGGGAAAATCCCCTCATTGGCCCATCTGGTAGGTAGCAACCCTGCCAGTCTCTGGGACCTCCCCAGCAGTCTTCTCTTTTCCGGAGAGGCTGTGGTTAAGAGCCTGACGTGTGACAATCTTGACCTGGATATTGTAGAGCTTGCTGTGCCTAGTTCCAAAGAGGCAGCGCCCCTCACACCTTCTCTCCCCACTATGGTTCAGAAGAATGTGGTACCCCCTGGGCCCTCCAAGGTGTCCTCCCCTGCTCCTACTTGCACTCCCTGGTTGCTCACTGGCCTGGTTCTAATGGGTTTGAACGCCTACTTTCCCCAGTTGTCCCCGGTGTCCTCCCTGTGGTCCCTCTCCAAGCGGCCGTCCCAGTTGCGCACTGGATGGCATCCTGATGGTTTGTTGCACTGGGATGGGAGCCAAACTTAGTTAGTTTAGCCCCCCTCTCTTACACTATCCTTGCCTAACTTGACAATGAAGATGTAGATTGACCAGTAGCCTACTCATCAATAGTCCTCAACAAGCACAAGAAGAATTACAGTATCACCGAGAAGGAATGCCTGGCGGTGCTGCATGCAGTGAAAAAGTTTTGACATTACATCTATGGAACCCACTTCACGGTAGTTACCAACCACTCCTCCCTCAAATGGCTACAACAGCTAAAGGAACCTGAAGGTTGGTTAGCGTGTTGGGCTCTACGTTTACAAGGGTATGATTTCACTGTGATACACCGTCCTGGGCCCAACATCAGAATGCTGATGGCCTGTCAAGAATGCCAATCCTAGCTATCCACCCTACTGACGCTGATTGATTATATGAACTAATAGGGTACCCTGAATCTTGGACCACTGAGCCAGAAGACATTTGCTTGGCCCTACAGACCCTATCCAAGGACACTATAATTTTTGATAGACAACTCTTCAAAAAGGTTAACAATGCCTACCTACCCTACATTTGCCTCGCATGAGAATAGCCATCATCCTCCAAGCTCACATTGACACTGGCCACAGAGGCATAGCCAAGACTCATGACTGGTTGTGTAAAAACTTCTACTGGGAAAATATGCGCCTTTTGATCCCTGATGTCCTCGCTTCTTGCCATTCCTGTCAGCTCCAACGTCCTCGTTCATCTCAACATCAGTTTCAACTCATCCCCCCAAAGCATGCCTTTCATACAGTGAATATCAATGCTGTGGGGATTCTCCCCCGGTCTAGGTCAGGATGTCAGTTTATCTTAGTTGCCATTGATCATTTTAGCAAATTGGTTGAAGCCAGAGCAACCAAAGATATAAAGGCTAAGACCATGGCTACTTTCTTACTACAAGACATTTTCTATTGACATGGTTGCCCTCAAGTCCTGCTCTCAGACAATGGCACCAACTTTAATGCTTGGCTTATCACCTCTATTGTCAAAGCTATGGGGACTCACCAGTTGTTCTCTGCGCCATATAATACCTCCACCAATGGAACTGCCAAACAAGCAAAATCCACCCTAGTATCCATCATGAGGAAACTCACGCTCTCTGACACTGCCAATTGGGACATGAATCTCCCTGCTGCCCTCTTTGCCTACCGCCTTAGTAGACATTGGGTGACTGGACATTCCCCTTTTGCCATGCTTTATGGACGTGAGGCCACTACCCCCTCAATCTTGTGACCCCCTCTGATCAAGTATGATACATCTGCTAATCCTGAAACCCATATGAAAGACCTAATCAACTGTATCATTGACATCCAGGCAACCGCCTACTCCACTGCTTATAAGGTTAAGGCTTTGGAGCTCTCTCCATCCAATTCTGCTAGAGCCTCCCTCCCCAAATACCAAGTAGGCAATCTTGTTCTCTACTACCAGAATTGTACAGGTGGTAGGGCTCACAAGCTGGATTCCCTATGGATCAGGCCCTGTGAGGTCACTTTCAAGAAGGGCTTTGAGTACACTGTGAAGCTACTATCTTCTGGCTGTCCCTTTGCCCGCGTCCACACCAAATTCCTTTGCAAGTATCAACTCCCTCTGTCTAATCTTGAGGGGGGAGATGTCGTAAATTGCGCTATTAATGCTATTTTGATTTGGCCTTCAAATATTGATAGTTGCAAAGATTTGACTGGTTTTGCCTTCAAGTTCAGAAATTCCTTACCTTCCAAAAATGGGTCTTGTTCATTATCCACACATTCCAGATTATTGTACCAGTCTGTGGTTGATCCTGGTATGACCTCATCCCAGTGTGACCCCCTCAGCCACTCTGTCTTCCTATTGAGTGATCTCTGTCTCTTGTCATCTATTTAAAGTAGAATCATTACTCCTAATAAAGACAAGTTTATCCACATTTGCATTGGCTTTTATAATCTTCAAGCTTTTTCTGTCCTTTCTGCCAAAAGGACTTTTAAATCATGTTTTCTAGGAAATTAAGGTACATGTCCTTAATTTTGCCCTGAAGGCTAACCCAAGGCTAGCTTCAAACCTCAAATCTTCTTATTAAAGATTTCCTGCTGTGTCCTCCAGGATGTTGTCCCCTGGAGCCAAACAAGACAACCAAGATAGAGGTCATCAAACGCCTGGAGGCGGCACTACCAACATATGTCTCCATTATTGAAGAACACTACATTGGCCAGATATATATCTGCATTACTGGCAGGGTAGACTGAGGCCTGATGCCCACGTCCCTGAATTGCCTCAAGGGCAGTGGAGCTACCCTCCATCCTGTGGCTTAAGAAACCCCAGTGAGTGGAATTTGAGCTATCCCAGGAGTTGAGCAATTCACTGAGGGTATGGCTATATTTGTAACCATTGGTTAAATCAGGGCTTGTCTAATAGGTGAAAAAACACTTGGCCAAAACATCCAGGAACACATCAATAAAAGTCCCCCTCTTGACCTTCTTCCTTTTTGGGTTGCAGCTTTTCCTTGATCAGCAAAATTGTCAAAATCTATTGATAGCTTGTAGCAGGAGATGAACATGACGTCATCTGTTAGACTTGTCAAGCATTGGACCAGGGTGGATTCAATGGCAGGATTTTATGGGGAATCCTCACTGCCATCCCATTGGTTGCTGGCAACATTGGTCAACACTCTGACTGAAGCCACCTTTCCATGCATTTAGAGCTGCACCATGCGCTCAGACACCAGAATGACATGGTGCCAAGTTGCTTCTTGACCTGGGTCAGGGGAAGCTTGGGGTCCTGCTGTAGGAGATTGAGCATTATTGGGTATACATTGTTGATCTGGGACTCTGGGGCCTTCTTTGGCTTCTTGGCTGTCCCATTCAGGTTCCCCTTTTTCATCAGGTTGTTGAACTCCCACATGTTGGTAGTTTGAATGGTTTGTAATAGGCTGGCTATCTGGTCCCAGGACAGACCACACTGATTGAGTGCCACAACTTCCTGAGGAATTTGGGCGGTGATGATTTGTTGCTTGGTGTGCTAGGCTGCAGGAGCTGTAGCCTGATTGGCTTTATGGGGCAGGTTGGCTGGTGGCAAGAATTTGTTCTAAATCAGGGTTGCCATTCTGATTGGTTTGGTTGGTTGACAGTGTCAAAACAGCAGGCTCAACCCACCAGAAAGGTTCCAAGTAAGCAGGTTTTGTGACCCACAACCCAATTATCCATTCACCTGAAGCCAAGTTAGGAAGAAAACTTGGATTTCCAAATACAATGACATGAACAAAAGCTGATCACTCTCGGTGGGTGACTTGTTTTGGCACTTGACTCATTACAAGGATCAAGCCACCCCCTTCACCATCCCACTGTGTGATCAAACCAATCATGTTTCTACTACCCACACAACAACTATATAATCATTATCTCTCAATAAAGAATATTATCTAGTTTTTAAATACTATTATCCTTGTAACTCTGATAAAACAGCACAGTTACAACATTGGTAGCAGAAGTAGGTTTTTCATCCTACTTTATTACCCAAAATTCCGCCTGTTGCCTGTACCCTCTGCAGTCAACAAATCCTTGATAGAATCATGTCTGGCCTCCCACTGAACTGGACTCTGTATACATCTGGTTATGAAAATACCCAATGGTTTTGTTCTGTACCAGAACACAGTGATCCCACTCTCTGCCTTCAACCCCATGTCTGCACAAGGCTTCTTCCAGGCCACCCCTCTATGCTAGTCCAACTGATGAGAATACCATGCCAGCCTACGTAGCCCAAAGACTCTGAAGCGCTGCCCTGGAACCTTTTGCAGGAGCCAACAACAAATACGTTTTGGCATGGATCCAGTCTGCCCAAAGCAAGCTAGCCCAGATAGAATACCCACAACAATTCTGGATTGCATAAATCTCCATTTGATTGACTCACAATGCTGGCATCATGTGCAACAAGTGACATGAAGAGCATACCAAGAAGAATTGGGACACCTTCAAGCAAGACTTCTTAGCAAGATTTGTGCTGAAGAACACTGCACTCATGATCATCTGCCAAGTGAAGAACTTGACCCAGACTGGCACTGAAAAAAAAGATCACCTGCGCTTACAAGGAACTCCAACCATGTGCCCCCTCCAACATTGTTTTTGACACTCCAGCCACTTACTTCATGTACTACAATGCGCTCAAGCCACATGTAATGAGACAGGTGAGCCTGGATCAAGTAACCAACTTGCAAAGCCTATATCTACAAGGCAGAGAAAGCAGAACAAACGTCTAATGCTCTCAACAAGGCAAAAACTGGAAAAAGAGAGCAAATCAAGGATTCTCACCCAGCTGGACATTCCAACAGACCACTCCCTGGGAACAACAACAGCATTGCAAACCATAAACCTGCAGGTTTAAATGAACACAGAAACGGAAACAACAGCCAATCAAACTGAGCCCATTTCTGTGTCACTACCACTCAAGATAATCAAGACAAGGGAAAAGACTGGGAGAGCATTAAGCAAGCCAAGCTCTCCCCAGACTTTTCCTGACTTGCCCAACAATGAATCCCAGCCTGTGGAGGTGGATCAATGCCCAATAATTCAAGTACCCTTAGAAGACTCAGTACTATACACCATTGCCAGACACCCAAATAAACTGTTGTCTTACCTGTTCTGCTTTTGCAGTTACACAGGCTCAGCACTCCTGGACTCAGGTGAAGATTGAACCCTGGTCAACAGCAGCTTTTTAGATAAGTTCAAGTTAACCATTAATCCTTTGTGGATTAAGAACATGGTTTTAAGCTGATGAACATCACATTGCTGTGACAAGGGAAACTGCTACCTTCTGCGTCATGCTAGAGAACCTACATTCCACCATCCAAGGTCCTGTCATTGATTTTCCTAAGTTTGACATTGTACTGGGACTGGACTAGCTGCAAAAGAACAACCCCCATGTAGACTGGGCAACCTCAGTACTGACCATCAAACGTGAAGGTGTCAACCACCAAATCTACCCTGACTCAGTAGACCAACTCCTGCACAACCATGTCTTTGCACGTATCCCAGAGACCTTGGAAAAACAGGAGAAACTCAAGACAATCAACTAGGACTCTTTCCAGTACAAGATTATCCATTTCAAAGATTGCCAGGACACCACCACACCTCAGGCTTGTAAAATTGTAGCTCAACACCCAGAAATCTTTAAGGAGGCTCTACCTGGGTTGCCATGGGAAAAACAAATCCAACACTCCATCCAACTCAAAGGAGCGGTACCTAAGGTGCGGTCCATTTATTGCCTCACCCCAAACAAGGATGACACCCTGTGTGCTTACCTCAAAGAGGCATTGAAGAAAGGATTTATCTGCCCCTCGCAGTTCTCTTTTGGGGCTGCCATATTCTTTGTGGTCAAGAAGGACGGTACCCTTACATCTGGTCACAGACTACCAAGACCTAAACAAAGTTACCATCAAAAATTGTTACCCACTACCACTCATTGACAGCCTCTTTGATGCCTTGGGTGGTGCTACAGTCTTCTCCAAGATTTATCTGACTGCAGGCTATAACCAGATCTGTATCAAGGAAGAAGACATTCCCAAAGCAGCCTTCTTCACTAAATACAACTCATACAAGCGTGTGGTACTCAACTTTGATATGAAAAACGCCCTGTCAACCTTGTGACTTTCATGAACAAGGTGTTTGCTCCCCACATTGGCAAGCATGCCCTGGTATACCTGGACAACATTATTGTCTACAGCTTCTCAGTGGAACAGCATCATAAGGACCTAGAGGCAGTCTTTGCCTACCTAGCACAACATAAGCTGCTAGCCAAGCCCTCCAAGTTCCAGTTCTTCCGCAAACAACTACCCTTCTTGGGACACATAGTTTCAAAAGACAGCATCAAACCTGACAGTCAGAAAATCCAGGTCATTTGCAAAATGCCACCGCCCAAAAGACAAGTCAGAACTTGCACATTCCTGGGGATGGTTGCCTATGTACGACAATCCATACCCAACTGTGGCATCCTAAATGCACCTCTTTCCGCCATTACTAGCGCCAAATCCAAGTTTGTATGGACCCCCAATGTGACTTTTTCTTAAGAAGCCTTAAAGAGAAACTCACAACGGCACCCAGCCTTCAGTACCCCAAACGTGATGGGGAATATCAAATGGAGACAGATGCCTCTGACGCATCCATTGGAGGGGTACTACAAATCAAAAATTACAATGGTGACTTTCTACCTGTGGCCTATAAATCATGCAAGTTGACAGATGGCAAGTGTTGGTATCCCATATATGATAAGGAGCTTCTGGCAATTGTGCACTGCCTAGTCAAATGGCGTTGCTATCTGGAACAACAAGAAGAATTCACAGCCCTGACAGCCCTGACAGACCACAAATCACTCATCTACTTCAAAACCCAAGAAAACCTTTCCTGCAGACAAGCCCAATGAATGGAGCTTCTGATAAGGTTCAACATGCTCATACAGTATAATTCAGGCCCAGAGCTGGCCATGGCTGATGTGCTATCACAACTATACATCATAGCCACAATGGGCAAGAATGGGCTTGACCCAGACTGGCCTCTCCTAGTGTTGCGTACAAAAGATAAATGATTTCCCCCAGGACTACAGATATAACAAGAGAAACTGTCATTAAAAACAAGCACCTATTTGCCAACGTCTACAGAACCCTACACCAAAAAATGTCTGACAGAACAACCATCCCATACATTCCCACACATCAGCAAGTTGATACAATCTTGCGCTACCATAGAGACCTGGGCCACACAAAAAGCCGTAACCTCAACAAATTCCTTAAATACAAGGCCTGGTGGCTGACCTTTTATTGAGACATTCAGGAAGTCTTGGACCAGTGCAAAGTATGTGAGAAGATTGCAAATAGTAAGACTTTGCCTAAATCAGTACTACACATCCACACACAACTACCATTTAAAGTTTGGGACCTATGCCCGGAAAACATAATGACAAAAAGTACATTTTTACCGCCATCAACTTTGCCACACAGTGGCCAGTAGCACAAGCAGTTAAAACACATACCAGCAATGATCTACAATGCTTTATAGGAAAAGAAATCATCAGCAAGTTTGGAAAGCCAGAACTCCTGATAACCAACAGAGGCAAAGAATTGACCTCTGGAGATACTAATGTATACCTCAATAAGAATGGGGTCCAGCACACGGTGACAACAGCTTACCACCCTCAGGCCAATGGACTTGTGAAGAGGCTGAATGGCAGCCTTGTGCAAGCCTTGGCCAAACTCACTGCCGGGAGACCTGAGTACTGGTACAAGAAACTACCAACTGCATTGCTTTTATGTAGGACCTATGTGGACAGATCCACCAGCAAAAGCCCCTTTGAGCTAGTTTATGGAACACAACCCAATATCATCCAGGCGCTATCATGACCTAAGCTGGAGATGCCAGATAAGGCTTACCCCTCTCAGATCCCCAGGTCATACAGGCCAATAGCAACCAATCAGAAAAAAGAAGAAAAACATCTAAAAAATACCTTTGCCCCCATCAAGGACAGACATAAGGTCAGCAACAAGGTCAGGGTCATGAATACCAACAAGAGTAAACTGCAACCAGAAAAATTTGGCCCTTCTATTATCCTAAAGGTAAACTAAACAACACTTACCTCATGCAAGGGCTTGGGAAATAAAAATAGAGCAAGGTCCTCCACCATGACTGCCTCAGACACTGCAAGGCAAGACAAAAGCAACAAGAGACTTTGTTACCTGCCACCAAACAACAGTTAATCTAGTATGGCTCCTGGGCTCCTGACAACTTCCCTGACAACCTTCCCCCAGAGAAGGCCAACCCTCAGCCAGGGGGGATATCAAAACAGCATTTTAACCCGCCACCAAGGTTTCAAGTAAACAGGTTTGTGGCTTGCAACCCAATTATCCATTCACCCAAAGGCAAGTTAAGAAGACAACTTGGATTTCCAAATACAATGACATAAACAAAAGCTGATCACTCTCTGTGGATGACTTGTTTTGCGCTTGACTCATTACAAGTGTTGTGTTTGGCTCCTGGGGACAACATCCAGGAGGACGCAACAGGAAATCTTTATAAAAAATATTTGAGGTTTGAAGCTAGCCTTGGGTTAGCCTTCAGGGAAAAATTAAGGGCACATACTTTAATTTCCTGGAAAATGAGATGTGAAAGTCCTTTTGGCAGAAAGGACAGGAAAAAGCTTTAAGATTATTAAAGCCAACACAAATGTGGATAAACTTGTCTTTATTAGGAGAAATGATTCTACTTTAAATAGTTGACAAGAGGCAGTGATCACTCAATAGGAAGACAGAGTGGCTGAGGGGGTCACACTGGGATGAGGTCATACCAGGATCAACCACAGACAGGTATGATAATCCAGAATGGATGGATATTAAACCAGACCCATTTTCAGAAGGCAAGGAATTTCTGGAATTGAAAGCAAACCCAGCCAAATCTTTGCAGCTATCAATATTTAAAGGCCATATCAAGATAGCATTAATGGTTCAATTTCCAACATCTCCCCCCTCAAGATTGGACACAGGGAGTTGATATTTGCGGAGAAATTTGGAGTGAACACGGGCAAAAGGACATCCAGAAGACAGTAGTTTTACAGTATACTCAACACCCTTTTAAAGGTGACCTCGCAGGGCCCAACTCAGAGGGAATCCAGTTTATGAGCTCTACCAACTGTACAATTCTGGTAGTATAGAAATAAATTGCCTATTTGATATTCAGGGAGGGGGCTCTAGCAGCATTGAACGGGGAGAGCTCCAGGGCCTTAACCTTTTAAGCAGTGGAATAATCTGTCACTTGGATGCCAATTATACAGTTGGTTAGGTCTTTCATGTGGGTCTTGGGATTTGCAGATGTATCAAACTCAATCAAAGGAGGTCTCAAGATTGAGGGGGTAGTGGCCTCTTGTCCATACAGCATGGCAAAAGGGGACTGACCAGTTACTTGGTGTCTACTGAGCCAATAAGCAAAGAGGGCAGCACAGAGGAACATATCCCAATTGGTAGTGTCAGAGAGAGTGAACTTCCTCATTATGGACACCAGGGAGTAATTGGCTTGTTTGACAGTTCCATTAGTTGAGGGGTTATATGGCGCGGAGAAATATTGGTGGGTCCCCATAGCCTTGACAATAGACATGATAAGGTGAGCATTAAAGTTGGTACCATTTTCAGAAAGAAGGACTTAAGGGTAGCCATGTCAATAGAAGATGTCTTGCAGAAAGAAAGTAGCTGTGGTCTTGGCAGTCAGGTCTTTTGTTGCTCTGGCCTCAACCCACTTGCTAAAATGATCTATGGCAACTAAGATAAACCAACACCCCAACCTAGACCAAGGGAAAGGTCCAACAGCATTGATACTCACAGTGTGGAAGGCATGCTTAGGAGGGATGAGTTTGAATTGGTGTTGGGACAGGCGAGGGCGTTGGAGTTGGCACAAATGACAAGAGGCGAGAGCATCAGGAAAGAAGGCGCATGTTTTCCAGTATAAGTTCTTGCATAACCATTCATGAGTTTTGGCTATACCCCCATGCCCAGTGTCAATGTGGGCTTGAAAAGATAATGGCTATCCTCATGCTAGGGAGAACATAGGGTAGGTAGGCAGTGTTAACCTTTTTGAAGAGCTGCCTATCTTGAATTACAGTGTCCTTGGATAGGGTCTGTAGCGCCAAGCAAATGTCTTCTGGCTCAGTGGTCCAAGAGTCAGGATACCCTATTAATTTGTATAGGCAATCAGTATCAGTGGGGTGGATAACTAGAATTGGCATCTTTGACAAGCCATCAGCGTTTTGATGTTGGGCCCCAGGATGGTGTATCACAGTTAAATTGTATCCTTGTAGACGCAGAGCCCAACACACTAGTCAACCTTCAGGCTCCTTTGTTGTTGCAGCCATTTGAGGGAGGAGTGATCTGTGACCACTGTGAAGTGGGTCCCATAAATCTAGTGCCTAAACTGTTTTACAGCATGCAGCACCGCCAGGCATTCCTTCTCAGTGATGCTGTAGTTCTTCTTGTACTTATTGAGGACCTGTGAAGAGTAGGCTACAGGTTGATCCACGCCTTTGTTGTCAAGCTGGGCTAAGATGGCACCCACAGCTACTCCACTAGCGTCAGTATACAAGATGAACTCTTTATCATAATCTGGATAGACCAAGATAGGAGCCTCTTTTAGCTTGGCCTTCAATACTTCAAATGCTTGTTGTTGGCTGTCAGTCCACTCAAAGGGGACGTTGCAAAGCAGTTGGATGAGGGGTTCACTCAGTTCAGTAAAATTGAGTATGAACTGTTGGTAGTAGCCTATAATGCCAAGGAATACTTGAATCTCTCAAAGATTTTTGGGAGATAGCATCTTGTCAATGGCTTCCACCTTATTATTCATGTGGTAGATTCCAGTTTGAGTGACCTCCTGGCCTAAGAACTCAAGGCGTTCTTTAAAGAATGAGCACTTGGAGGGTTTGAGTTTTAAGCCAGCTTTGCAGATCTTGATGAAGACAGCCTTGAGGTGTTCCAAGTGGTTGTAAAGGTAGCGCTAAATATGGTGATGTCATCAAGTATACAAGGACACAAGAGAGCTTTAGGTCTTGCAGGATGGAGTCCATAGCCCGTTGAAATGTGGCAGGAGCATTGCAGAGTCCTTGGGGCATATGAGTGGGCTCAAAAAGGCCTGCTGAGGTGATAAGCACAGCTTCTACTCTGTCTTCAGGAGATAAGTCAACTTGCCAGTATCCAGAGGCTAGATTCATGGCTGAGAAAAATTTGGAACCACCCAGCTGTCTGAGAGCATCGTCAATTCTGGGCAAGGGGTATGAGTCTTTCTTAGTGAGGGAGTTCAGGCGGCAATAGTCCATTACAATGCAATGTCCTCCATCCTTCTTCTTGAAGATCAGTAATGGGGAAGCCCAAGGACTTTGGGAAGGAGCCAGTAACCCAGCGTCTAGTAGTTGCTTGAGTTCTTTAGACACTTGAGCATCCTCTACCCTACTACAGCGGTATGGTTTGGTACAAAAATGAGGTGCATCCCAAGTATCAATCTGATGGATTACTCCTTTAGCCAGGCCATAGTCCATAGGTCCAGAGGCAAAGATGATGCTAAACTGATTGAGCAGGTCCAACACGTCTTTTTGTTGGATGGGAGACTTTTGGGGGAAATCAGCAGAGGTGAACAAGGAGAGGACTTGCAGATTGTCTTCCAGTAGATTAAAATCAATAAAAGTTCCAAAGGGGTATAGGGAGGCCACTTGTTCTTCTCCCAGTATACAACCATGCCCTACAGTCTGGCCTTGGGTCACCTGCATGGGCAGGGCTGTCAGGTTGGAAAGCAGTAATTGTACATGCTCTTTATGGATTTGGTCTAGAATCCCAGGACACAGACAGGGTTCCTTACGGCTTAGGGAATCAGGTGAGTAGAGTTCCAAGAACAATTTTTCAGGTAGTTTGTAAGAAATCTGGGAATCAATCACCACTTGAGAGCCCGGGGTAATGGTGATAGCTGCTGGGGTAAGAAGAGGTACTTCCTCTGCAGGGCAGGAAGGAGGAGGGGTGTGCATGTTGGAGTAGTGAGTCCTATACTTGAGAGAGAAGATACCTGTAGGGTACTCAAGCACACAAGTTTTAAGACGTTTTCCTGGGAGGCGCAGAGGTTCCTCAAAAATCAAAGGAACTTCATACCCCAAGAGCAAAAGGTATCCATCTTGTAAGTTTACAATCCTGTTATATTCTCAAAGAAATTGTGTACCAACCAAGAGGTCATAGCTTTTGTTCTCTAGGACCACAGCAGGGGAAGCAATAAGGAGTTTCCCAAACCTCATGGGTAGAGCAGAGTAGGCGCCAATGGCTCAAGTTTGGGCCATGCCAGCTGTGCCATACAACTGCGCGTAGTTGAGGTCAGGGGCCAACACAAGTTTCCTCATTAGTTTGGAAGATACCACGTTGACTGGGTAACCCGTGTCCAAGATAGCTTTGATCTTAACCTTTTGGATTGATACTTCCACCCGGGTTGTATCTTTTTCAAAGGGAGGCAAGACTGCCAACACGTCTTGTGCAGCCTCCAGTTTCTTTTCCATTTAGCTAGCATGCATTGTAACATAGTAATTTCCTTATATACAGTCTGTAGTGGGAGAGATACGGTTACGTTGTGGAAAAGAGCTTTGGCTAGCTTGGCTGGTTCCTCAGTAGAGTCAACCAAGACAGGAGATTAGTGGGCTTGAGCTAGGTAAGGGCAAGCCACCATGGTCTTAGCTTCACTTGTAGGTACTCAGGAAGTGGTGGTAGTCTTCCCAGAGCAAAGTTTGTATGGCATAGAGACAGTTTCCAGAACAGCCAAGACACAATAGCCAAAACTATCAGAATCTTCACTATCAGAATTATCACTATCAGAATCTTCAGGATCTGAATCACTGGAGAGATTGTGGAATAGATGAAGGATATTTGGGCCAGAGGAAGACGGAGCTTCCTTGTCAGAAGGAGGATCAGGGGGAGACAGGGGAGATTGGTCAGCAGAGAGTGTCTTTGTTTCTAAGCTGACCTCTCTTTTCCCACTTGTTCTTTGGGGTCACAACCTTCCACTTGGGGATTAGCGCAAGTACGCAAGTGGTGCCCTATTTGGCCACAGTTATGACAACCTTGCCTCTTAGCCTGTCCACCAGCACCCAGTGTCATAATGTGCGGTGTACAAAAGGTATTCCCAGCATTACTGGCTTTATTTTCACGTACCACTGTACTCCCATGGGTCAAATGCATGTCTTAAAAGAGCGTCTTAATACTCTCCATGGAAGTGAGTGAAGCCTTGTATGCCTTAAAGTGAAGAAATAGAGGCTGATTCACTTTCAAAGCATTTGAACAAGCCATGTAAGCTTCCTGAGGAGTTAACTGTCAACTAGTGATTAACTGCTGGCCTTCAATGTAGAAACAATCTGCAAACTCAGCCAGGATTTCCTTGGGCTTAAAGAAAATGTGCATAAATGCATCCTTCTTGACCTCCAATCTGAGATCTTCTTTAAACTCCAAAATAAGGAGGCGCTTTATGTCCTCCCAAGTGACAATGGAGGGAAGCTTAGGGACCACCACTTCTTGGCAGATGGGATGGAGACAGATGAGGATATGTTCCTTTTTGAGTTCATCAGTAGCCCTACGCATTGCAGTTTTATAAATGGTTAGAAAGACAGCAATGGTAGAGGTTTTAGGATCAAATATCTGCTTGAAGGTTGGTTTGTAGTTCAGGTCAGTGGACAAGAACTGACTGTTTTCACCAGGGTTGAGGACGTTAATATGAGGGTTGCCTTCAAACTTGGATTCAGCAGCAGGTTGTCTAGACCAGAGGAGTCAAAGTCTTTCCTCTAGGGTATCCAAGGTAGAGCTGTTATGTCCAATAATATCCCTAGTAGTGGCAGCAGCAGCTCCAAATTTGTCAATCTTAATTTGTTGCACCGCCAAGGTGCCAGCAATCCCATTGAGGCGGGTAGTCAGGGAAGTGGTCTGAGCAACCAAGGGGATGACTTGTCCATTCTTGTCTTGGTAAAGCAAGAGAGGTTTTGTACCTCTCTTTCCAATGCGTCTTGCCTATCAGCTACATCATTTGTCACTTCTGAAAGCTGATCTAGTGATTGTGCGCAATTGACCTGGGGTTGGCCTTCCAAACCAGGGCAGCAACCATGATTGCCATGAGCGGGAGTATTAATGACTTCACCTTCCTCTTAATCTTCAGATTCAGATGACAAGTCCTCAGAATTAGAGAGGAGCTGTCTTAAGTACTCAATCTCACCTTGAAAAGTAGCCACTTGATCAGTGAGCAAGGCAATGCAAGGGTCAGGCATAGGTTCAACTGAAGGGGGGTTCTGAACAGAAGTTTGACGCCAAGTGGTAGCCTTGAGTTTGGCTATTGCTTCCCATACCTTGGCTTCAAAATCAGATGGGGCCTCAACAGGAGGAGCAGGAGGAGTCACCTTGATAGACACTACTTTATTATCCACATAAATTTGCACTTGATATATAGTGTTTCCTGGTGCAGCTTTATCCAGACCATATTGATGCTGCAGATGACGGCCCCAAGTATCAACATGAGCTCCAACCAATTCAAGTTGTGAATCAACATGTTCTTGGAATTGGTTAAGTTCACTAACCAGAGTCTCGAATTTTGGCCATGATTTATCAGAAAGGCCTTGATTTGCTCACGTCACTCTGCCTGATGCTCATCTAATTTTCATAGTTGGTCCTTGATGTATCCAGGGAGTAAGGAACAAAGGGAAATCAGGGAGAAGGTTGAGTACTTCTGAGAGGTCAGCAAGTTGCGCTGATTATTGGAAATACACACAAAGAGACTGTGGGACCATTCTTGATACGCCATATTCTTAGCATGGTTATTTGAGACAGCAGTGTCTACAGCATTTAATAGTTGATTATGGGATCCTAATGCAAGTTGATGATGAACCAAGGCGGGTTGATCAAACTGGTTGACCAACACGCCAATTGTATCCATGGATTCCATCAACGCAGGGGGAGACCAAAGTCCAAAAAGAAGGATTACAGGTCTTCAGAAGCGTACCTGGGACAGAGACCAGGGATAGTGTGCATTGCCACAGTGCCAGAGTGGAGAAGGGAGTGGGCGGCAGCACAAGCTTGTTTTTAACTAAGAGATAAAGCTGGAAGGGGGAACACACGGGCCCAGGGGACAGAACCAATACCATGGGAGTTGAAGGGGCATTGGTGATGTCTTCTTCTAGAGGAGGACTAGAAACTTTAGGTTGATTGTTTACTTCAGAAACAAAGGGAGAAGGACCAGAGAATGCATGTGAGAACAGGGTAACCAAGGGGCTTGCAGCCCCTGTGGTGAGCACCATTTTTTGTGTTCAGCTCCTGGAGACAACATCCAGGAGGACACGGCGGCAAATCTTTATATCAAAAAATTTGAGGTTTGAAGCAAGCCTTGGGTTAGCCTTCAGGGCAAAATTAAGGGCATGTATCTTAATTTCCTGGAAAATGAGATGGGAAAGTCCTTTTGGCAGTAAGGACAGGAAAAAGCTTGAAGATTTTAATAAAGCCAACACAAATTTGGATAAACTTGTCTTTATTAGGAGAAATCATTCTACTTAAATAGTAGACAAGAGACAGTGATCACTCATTAGAAAGACAGAGTGTCTGAGGGGGTCACATTGGGATGAGGTCATACCAGGATCAATCACAGACAGGTACAATAATCCAGAATGGGTGGATATTGGACCAGACCCATTTTTGGAAGGCAAGGAATTTCCAAAATCAAAAGCAAACCAAGCCAAATCTTTGCAGCTATCAATATTCAAAGGCCATATCAAAATAGCATTAATGGTACAATTTCCAACAACAAGGATTAAGACACCCCCTTTGCCATCCCACCATGTGATCAACACAATCATGGTCCTGTTATCAACAATTCACAACAACTATGTAATTATTATCTCTCAATAAAGAATATTATCTAGTTTATAAATACTTTTCCCTTGTAACTTTGCTAAAACAGCACAGTTACAATAACAGATTGTGTGGGGTGGGTGAGGGAGCAGGGGTAGAGCTGGGTGCAAAATGACTATAGAACAAGTCAATGCCATAGGGGTTGGGGTTAAGTACAGGTAATTTTCCTTGTTACCCACATCAAATATCTGGGTGTAAACAGGTGCCTCCATGTTCTGAGCCTTGCCTCCATTGAAGCAGGCTTGGCTGCTGGTGCTGTCAAAAATGTTGTTGTAAAAAAGCTTTGTAAAAAACGTAGGATAAAATTACTAAAAGTAGAAGTTCAAAATTTAATGATTTATTTTTATTGTAATCTTGAGTCCATATTTGGAAGGTTCTCAAACCCATTTCATACAAATCAGGAGCCATGAAAAGGAATAAAATGCCTCTGTTCCTAAATTGGTTAGCTGTTGATTAGTTGTTAAATTGATAGTTTTCTATTTTAGGCTGCTTATACTACACATCTTGTGTGACTTTATTTTGTTTTGTGCTTGTGAAATCTCATGTCTAGATTGCTCATATTTTGTTTATTTTAGTCCTTCTGTCAGTGCTCATATGAATCCTGATTAGATTATAATATACTCTGGGACATCATCCATCCATCTCACTTGCTGTGTTAGTTTATTTTGCTTGTGGTTTAAACTACGCCGCTTGATTTTGCTATAATTTTTGGATAAAGGGCTAGTGAAATTTTGTTTATTGTTTGACAGTTCATTTTTTAACCAAAAATATTTAAATTATTTGAATTCTGAATCTCACACAACTTGGATTTTGTTTAAATCTAAAATCATTTTGTTTAAATCTGAGGTGTTTTTGGTTGACACCATAGCTTTTAAGCTACTGTAACTTTTATTAATAAAAATATATTTTGCCAAGTCAAAAATATGGAATAAATGTGCCAATGTTGACACCTTCTTAAATATTCTATATTTTTAATAATAAAAGCAATTTTCTTAAAATGTAAAAAAATTACACTACTTGTAAAAAATATGTTTTTTATATTGACATATCTAAATAGTCTAAAGAGTGTATGATATTATATTAGAATAATCATGTTATAATTAAATCTGGGGCACTTAATTTGACTCAAATATCATGAATGGACTTGTGGCTAACCAAAATCAAATATTTTAAGCCTGCTTTTAAATATATATTATTTAAGATTTTAAAGTAAAAAACAATCCCAACAATCAGGAATGTCTATGATTTGACTGATCAATCACAGGGGTAAATTTAAGCAAATATGACTGCACAATTAAGCCAAAATAACTGTCACTGCTTATTGCAAATGTTGTCAGTGAGAAAGTGAACCTTTACTTTTTCATTACAGTAGTTTTCAAACCTGTTGAGATAACTGTATGTTATTCAGTTTAGAACACATGAACTCAGTCACAAAACAAATCTCAACTGGAACCAGTTGAAGGTTAATTTACTAAATAAATCTTCCATTTATCTAGAGCCAGAAAACAAAAAAGTCAATCACAAAACAAAAATAAAGTCAAATAATGAATTCAAAAAATGAGAACAAAACACATGGAACCCAAATTCAAAATGCATGCAATCCAGTCATTTACTGAAGAATAATACATCAAATTTGATAATGAGTGTGTGGAAAATAAGATATAAAAGAGAATGTATGAGGTTCAGTCACAAAAGTGATGAACTCAAACACAAAATGACTCATTTTTTAAAAATATTGATTATTTTTGGGACTCAAATTGGAAATAGTGGATTTTAGGAATGAATCCACCAAAATTAATTCAGGGAACTTTAGCATTATTTTCAATGTATGCGCTTCTAAATTTGGTCATTTATATCAGAGAGAATGTCTCAAAAAGGAGCACTCATTTAAATAAAATTAGGTTTCTATAAATTCTTTTCTGTTTTTAATAGAATTTTATTGTTTTTCTGTTTACAATGAGTTTCACAAGTGAAGATAACTTTGATATTATTGAGGAGCAGTACCAGGAGCTACTCTAAGCTCAGACTGCTGAGCAAGGGAGTGCAACCACTGTGTTTCATGTGTACACCCAATTTAATGCAAGTCATGAGGAGGCTGAGTTGTATGTGCCACCAGGCCCATCCACATATGGCTTTTCCAATAGCCAATATGGTGCTCCCCAAGACCAGGCCCAACTTGTGCTTGTGCCACATTTTGGAGACTGGACAACTGTAGCCCCCTCCAACCCAATCCAACCAGTACTTGAAAATTAGGCCAATCAGAGCAAGCCCTACCTAATCTGGGTACCCTTATTCCTCAAGCCTGCCAAAAACATCAAATCATAACCAATGAGGTAATAGAGGAGATTAAAAGCATCAATAAGAATGGTCTTAGTTTTTCCAAAATAGCCAATTGACTTCAATTTACAGAGGCAGTGATTAAGCGTGAGTTCCAAGCCCTCTTGAAGAGAGGGGGTGCTAAGCTGGGTAAGAAACCAAAGAAACAGGTTGACTCTCAGATCAAGGAGGTGTATTCATTAATGCTTGACCTTCTGCAACTTGATCTATTCCTCATATTAACTGAGGTCTGTTGCCTACTTGGGCTCAAGGACATATTCATTGCCAGCCACACAGCGCAGCTCTGAATGTATGGGCTTATAGTCAGTGTTCTGATTCTGACCAACCGGCTGTGTAATGAGTCAGAAGATGTATCTGATTTGCCCTATGACTGTGAAATTAATGCCACCCTCACCCGCTGCCTGTCCTCTATTTTTGAAAATGTTGTATTTGTATCCTATTATAAATTTTCATTGCAGTTTCATAATTATGGCACTTCAAGTGAAAAAAACGCTCCCAAGGGCAAAAAGAAGGAAGCAATGGGAACTGTCATTAGTGCATTCCTTGCAGTTTCCCCAAAAGAGACTGTATTTTACCAGACTACAACCAGTTAAAAAAATGGTTACTGGTCCAGGAAATTCCTATCCAACCTGCTTGCCACTTGGAGCTCAGCCAATTCCAAATTCCAAATATTCCTGAGCCACCAAATGGAGTGCGCTGAAGTGGCCTCCAAGAAAATACAAGCAGACGGTCACAATTTTTCAATTTTCCCTTCTGGCCATGCTGATCTTCACCTGGGTGATGTGTTGTTCTTCAACATTAGAGACACCATCCATGGGCGCAATCCCACAACCTTCAGCCAGGTGCTTAGTGCAGCCAACAACCCCTCAGTGCTGTTTCCCTGTCAGAAGATTACTGGCATGTTTACAAAGATGGCATTCAATGCTCTTGGCAACAGCCAATCACTAACAGATCCCCAGCTGCCACCTTGCAATCCCCTACTGTACAAGCCAATTGCTGCCCTCACTGAGTCTAAATATGATTTCATGTACAATCAATTTCTCCAAGCCGCTAAAAGCACTCAATCACCACTAGACCCTCCAGCCGCCCTAGTCCCCAGCCAACAAATCCAAAATTTGGAACCCACTCCCAGCCAATCAAGTCCCCCCCCTCAACACAGTCTGCCACCTAGTTTGCACTGCCCAATCCCATTCTCCCAATAAAACTTTACCCCAATAATTTTTATTATTTAATTTATATTGATTTGACTTGTATGTATGTATTCTTTTATTGTTGTAATAATTTTTACATCTAACTACACTAACAAGTGATTTTTATCATGCCACAAGTTAAAATTTCTTGCTTTTGTTGAGTTTATACTTCTGGGAAGTATAATAAACAAAATAAAGGGGAAAATTAAGAAGAGAATGATACTTTATTGAATAGTGAATATAGGTCAATATATAGTATCATGACAAGCCACATGACATCCATGTACGTCATGGAGGTTATGGGGCTTATCTGAGTAGTGTTTCTCTTGAGTCACGAGGCTTAATCAAGTTTTGTTCCATTTAGGACCTGGATTTAGTGATCCCTGTCATAGATGGTTAACTGATAATGGTGCCACCAGTTTATTGGCTGGGCAGTGAACCACTTGGTGAGCTGCTCAGTGATTTACTTGGGGCGTTAATTCCCTGAGAGGGAGTAATCAAAGAGTTGCAACACTTTAATTTTTATTAATTCTATTGCTTTCTATTATAACTTTAATATTTTTGAAGGGCTTCAATAATATTAAAGTTATAATAGAAAACAATAGAATTAATTAAAATAATCTTTCACATTACATATATCTCTGATCTGTATGATCTACATATAAACCCTAGTGTAATTATTTTTAATAAATTTGTACTATTCAAATAATTAGCATATCAAGTATAGAACAAATTATATTGTACGTTGACAAAACATGTTGTTCATGATACTAATAATGAGTTAGTTTACCCACTCTGAAATATATGATCCACATATAACCTGTGAAAGTGGTTATCTTTTAATAAATGAATACTTTGGGTTAAAATTGTCATACTGATTTTAGAACAAATCATGTTTTACTTGGACAAAACATGTACCTGGAAAAATATGTTATTCATGATACCCAGAATGGGTTGGGATATCAAACAATATACAGAATATTAATATCAAATGAATAGTATTACTTAAAGCTAATAAAAAATTCATAATTCAAATCATATAAATTTATTAGATCTCTATTAGATACAATAAAATAGATATAGTTTATTGGGATATTTTATTGGTATAAAAGGGGTTGGGGGTAAGAACAAGAAAAACATGTCAGAATTGGAGGTGATGATCAAGGAGTTAGATGCAGTTGTGGCTAAAATCAAGGAGGTCAATCAAAAGGTGAAGGACATGCTAAAGGAGGTGGTGTTAGAAGGCTAAAAACTAGATAAATTACCACAAATGATGTAAAAAATAAGATTCCCAATGCTACCAACAAACTTGCAACCAGGCTTCTAACCATACAAAAAGATGTTCTTGCCAATCTACATTTCAAGCCACCAGGGTTCACAACTGCAGAGGCGTGGTCAAAGGTCCCCAAGATGTTTGAGCAACTAAAAAATAAATAAATAACAGAAACCAACAAAAGCCCAGCAACCAACTAATGACAAGTCCTTTGAAGCAGCCCCTGTCAAGGGGGCAACAGGTAAAGATATAGAAGAAGATAAAAAATATAATATTTAATTAAACTAAAGGATTTTACTAACCTTTTTTATTTAGAAAAAACAGAAGGAGAAGTCTGCTAGTATCTGAAACCGTACATATTACAAACATTCTAAAGCAACTACGCCCCCCACATAGGGAGTCAGCTGGTCCTGACGCCAGAAGCCGCCTTTGAAATGATCAATAAATAAATAAAAATATCCTATAAAACAAGAACAACTTACATCACTCCAACCAAAGCAAGATGACACCAAATGGTGGGTCTTGTCTTTGGCCGCGCCCCCAACCTGCAACTCAACCACTATGTTCTGCTCCCTGGCTTCTGCAAGCTATTTTGTCATGCTTGTCTGGTATTTAATCCTTCCTATGCTGTACCAAAACCTACCTGAGATGGAAAGAGGACAAGAATAAGTCTGTTTCTGTTACCCCACCATGTACACACTATTGCAGATCCTAAAAAATTTCAATGAAAAAATAACAAAACTTAGCTATAGTTCTGCTGCTGTCATGCCTGCCATTGAAGGCGTCCTTGGAGACTTTGGGGACTCCTGGTGCTCTGAAAAGACTGGCATACCAAAAACAATGGGGGAAAACCTTCACCACTATGTCCTTTAAGAATAAAATTATTACCCTATATAATAAATTTTGTGAGTTCTTTGCCCTGTTTGCAGAGCAGAGAACTCACTTGATTGTTTACTTAGGTCTTGTTGTACTGATGTGGCTTAAAGCAGAAGCACACAGCTGGTCTGATGTAATAATAAAACTGGATGTAGTGTGCCATTTATTAGACAGAAAAAATTTCCCCCTGGATACAGCTCAATAGAGCACGTTATTCAGGATTCATTTATTCTTTCTGGCACCTAGGGGATGGCTGCTCTACCAGAAAAATCTTCCCAGCCAATTGTGTCACAATGCTCCTGTATTCTACCTGCCGTAATTTACTTAGTACAGGTCCAATGTCAACATATGTGTTGGCAATAAAAATTTTCTATTTTATTTCAAAGTCAAGTTCTCAAATTCCGCTGCTCACACCCCTAATAAAAGTCTACACCCAAATACTATTTTAATTTCTTTATATACTTTTTTAAAAAATTATCTACTCAAACCATCTATATTCAACAAATAAATACACAATAAAAACATATTACATGTATTCATTCATTCACCTTTATTGCTTTGTTAATTCTTATAAACATGACAGTATATAATTGGAATTATAAAAAAACGTGAAAAAACTAATCTAAATAAAATCATAATAATATAAATATCCTTGTGTTTTATTTGTCCATTCATTAATTCATTCAATTGGCTTTGCCTTATTAATTTTTATTAAACCTGACTTAATATGCAGAATCACAGAAATAAAGTTGAAATAAATTAAACTAAATAAAAACAAATATCAAAAAATTAAATCCAAAAAGACATTGAGAACAGCAAAGCCTTTAGTTGATTGGCTGCTTGGCAAGGCACGCAGGGAGAAAAATTCTGTGTGACCATAGAATTTGGCCACAGTTTCAGCTGGAAGGGTATGGACACCAACCTGCAGAAAATTGAACAAATCATTGGGCCCAGATGGCGCCCCTTCCTTGAAAAATCTCTTAAGCCACCCAAAAACCTCCTCAATTGGGTTGAGGAATGGGGAATAGGCAGGGAGGAAGAGAAGACTTAAAGGCGCTATAGCCTATTGTTGAAAGGCAATGGCAATACAAGGCTCAATCACCTGGAATTCCTCAAGAATATTGGCCACCTTGTGGAGCCCAACATTATCCAATACAATAACATTGGTGAAGCCCAGGCTTGTGTGCCTCAGGTGCTCCCAAACCAATCATAGAAATTTGATGAAGGTCATAATACTGTGGGAACCCTTGATCATCTGGTATAGCTTTATGCCAAGGGGATCAAGAAGGGCTACCTTTGAGTAGGCAACAGACCAGACAGCCACATGCTGGGTCATGTTGTTCTTTTTGCCTTTGGGGACATACCCATACTTATTGCACATGGAGGATGCAAAGGAGGACTTGTCAATATAGTATAATTCAATGGTCCCCTTCTCCTTGAGAACAGTGAACATATCTGTGTATTTTTTGGCGGTAGACAACAATGTTGGGGCTGTCCCATATGTATGGAGAAACTCCAAGTTTTTTTCCAGAAGAAGCATAATTTTTCATTGCTTGGTAGCACGTGGAAACCAAAGCTTGGATTCAAAAAGTGAACTCAACCATTGACTGAATATTTTCTAGTTCAAGATGACAATTCTGCTCAATCCAATGTTAGATTTCCCACAGGTGTTCCTGGACCAATAGGATTGGTTGGCACTTGGATTTCTCCAAAAGGAGAACAGTCCCTGCTTTCAGATAAGCTGTGTGAAGCCTGTGTGTGGATTTTTCAAAAAAACTAATGATAGCTGTGGCCTTCCTGTAGTCAGTGGTCTCCTCCATGAGCCTCATGAAGGTCTTGCAGGTGCTGTCAGAGATATTGTGGTACTTGGGCTTTTTGGCAGTAGTGGTCAACTCATTGGGATTGGGAACAACACAGGGCATAGGCACTTGGCTTTAGAATTCAGCAACCTTTTAAGCACCTTCTGCTCTTTTGTTTTTTTTGGAATTATGGGGCAGCTTGTCCTTGTCTTCCCCTTTGGAATCACTCACATAAGGCTTGTATCTAGTGTCAAGCACAGGCTTAACCTTATCTAATATGGCTGCAGGAATACCATTGCAGCAGTATGCAGGGCTGTACACCAAGGACACCCTCTTGGTGGTGACAACATTTGCCATTTTGGTGGTGAAAATCTTGGTGTATTTTCTTGTAGCCTCTGGACCTAGGGGTCAATGCTCTGCCCCCTTGCACATTGTGCTCCTTGAACCAGCTGTGTCAGTGCAGCATCACTATTGAACTCTCCCTTCCTGTCTCCTTCCTGAGTAGGCACTTGGGTTGCACTAACTCTGTTCTTTGACCTGCAGGGGCAACCACAACCACAGCGCACAACAGGTACATTGTTACTCTTATTGTTGGGATGCAACCATTTTAGCATAAAAAAGAAAAGAAAATTAAAATCAGTTTATCTATATAATTTATTTATTATAATTTTTATCTCTCCATATATAGTAGCATGAAAGCTTGTAGTCCCTACTTTTTATTTAAAATTAAATTTTTAGATTTCTACATTAATTATTTTTGATTGTAAATGTGCACAGTTAATCATGTGTTTGGTTGAATTTCATCTTTTTATTTTTTCTAATCCCAAAACAGACACTCAAAATATTTATTTCCTTTTTGTATTCTAGATTTCATTCTTAATTAGGGCAAGTGTCAGTAATTAATTCTCTGACAACAGTTATTAAATAGATGAAGGCCTCTTCCAACTTCCAAATTTGGATGATCTAGATCACTGCTACTCAATTAATTGTCAATTAATTGCTCTTATGCACCACATCAATGCAGATGCAAGTAAAACCTACAAGGAAATCAGTACTATAATGCATTTAAAAATAGTCTGCATCATGATTCCTGCCACTGCATGTGAATCATTACACCTGGGTTTCAAACTCATTAAGTCTGTACTCTCAATTCCACCCCCTAGTATAAGAACTCCCATCCAAATCCCAAGTTAATTGTTTGATTAACATTTATTTTTACAATAAAGCAATCTTGCCCTATTATTCACTTGAGCAGTTAATATTATCTCCTTGTTCAGATGATTGGAATCCCCTATTTGTGGTATGTAGTCACCATCTGGCTCTAATTGTTCCTGCCTTGTATCCTGTCTCAGGGGCCAGATACCTTATGCTTCCCTGGTACTTGCCAAACCCCTACCCTACAGCTTGAAGAGCTATCTCCTGTTTTAGAGAGTAATGGACCCTTGTTTGATTCCCAAACTGTATTCTCCTCTATAAAGAGGGTCCCTTACAGCAGGTTGGTAAAATTATTATAGATTCATTCATTTGTTTTGATATTTGATATTTGATATTTACAGTGTCTGTTTCAGTTCCTATTGGGGCTTGTTGTTAGTTCAAGTTTGTAACTTTTGTGACTGAATGTCATGTGTTGACCAAAAACATAGTAAAAATATTAGATGTGTTCTGTGACTGAAACTCATGTGTTTTAGTTTTTGGTACATTTGTTGTTGAATCATTGTACATTTGTCCCCAGTTTGAATACACTAGTTTTAAAAGCTATGGCAACAAGCAGAAATACTTCAGATTTAAACAAAAAACTCAGATGTAAACAAAATTAAAATTAATAAATTCATATTGATTTTCAATAGATTTATTTATTTTTAATTTTTGTTTACATCTGAGTTTTTTCATTTAAATCTTAAGTATTTTTGCTTGTTGCCATAGCTTTTAAAACTACTATAGATTGTTTTGTGACTGGACAATTACGCCTAATAGCGCTCATTTTCCATGAAATTATCTTTCTTTATATCTATCAAGTTAAAAATTGTTTTGTGACTGAGTTCATGTGTTCTAAACTGAATAATATATGTTTATCTCAACAGGTTTGAAAACCACTGTACTATAACTAGCTTGTTAAAAATTATACTAGATAATCAATGTTAAAACTTCATATTGCCAGCCCCAAACCTGATTTTATTAATAAAATAAAAAGCCTAGGCTATTTATTACTTATTTTAAAATATGCTTTAATTTAATATATAAACAAAATAAATCAATATAAAGGTTATACTTACCAGCTTTCTTAACATCAATTGACTGTACTACTTGAGTTGATTTGTCTTTTCATCATATCTATAAAAACTAATCTGTAAGTAAAATTATGAAATAACCTGAGTTATTTGCTTAGGCAGTTTGAAGCTAAAGAAATTATGTTGGCCTTGACAATGTAATATACCTGTTCTATTTTAAAGTACACTATAGATAAACAGTAGAAGAAAACTTATAGATAATTATGTTTATTAAACTGAAGTACAAACTAGTAAATGGCTGCAATCTATTTAGATAACTAAGATCTTATTTTTCAGCTGCAAGGTTTATGTAACTAATTATACTCAATAACCTCAAGCCTAGCCTTTCAGAAAACTCTTGTTGTCACAAATGACATTTCACTATTATTTATAAAGAAAATCCCAGGACAAGTATTTAACCCTGCCTCCTGCAGCCCTCCAGCCCAAAAAGCCAAGAGCCCTGTCTCCTGTACTTTTTAGGCTTGGATGTGAGAGAAATTCAGAAATGAATCAGCCTATATAAATTCCTTGCACTCTGCGCTATAATTTTCAAGCAAAAGCCCAAAACATGGTAACAGGAGCTACCACAAAGTAGTAGAAAAACAAATCAAGTGTTGTAACTGTGCTGTTTTAAAAGAGTTACAAGGGGGAAATATTTGGAAACTAGATAATATTCTTTATTGAGAGATATGTATTATATAGTTGCTGTTAATTGTGAATAGTAGTAGCATGATAGTGTTGCTCACACAGTGGGATGATAAAGAGGATGGCTTGATCCTTTTAATGAAGTCAAGCACCAAAACAAGTTATCCACCAGAGGAGATCAGCTTCTGTCCATGTTGTTGTATTTAGAAATTTGAGACAACTTCCTAACTTGGCTTCAAGTGGCTAGATAATTGGATTGCAGATCACAAACCTGCTTACTTGGAACCTTGCTGGTGGGTCAAGCCTGCTGTTTTGACCCCTTTTGGCTGAGGGTGGCCTTCTCTGGGGGAAGGCTGTCAGGGAGGTTGTTGGGAGCCCAGGCGCCATACTGGACTAATTGTTGTTTGGTGGCAGGTAGGACAGTCTCACATTTTTTCTGTCTTGCTTTGCAGGGTCTCAGGCAATCAGGTGGAGGGCTTTGTCCCTTTTTGTTTTCTGAGTCCTTGCACAAGGTAAGTGTTGTTTTTGTTTACCTTTAGGATGATGGCCAGGCCCACTTTCTCTGGTTGTAGCTTACTTTTATCTGTATTCATGACCCAGACTTTGTTGCTGACCTCATGTCTGTCTTGGATGGGGAAAAAGGTATTTTGTAGACGTTTTAATTCTCTTTCTGTTTGATTACTATTGACCTGTGTGACCTGGGAATTTGAGTGGGATAGAACCTTGCTTGGCATTTCCATTTTAGGTCCTGATAATGCTTGAATGATATTGGGTTGGGTGCCATAAACTAAATAGAAGAGCTTTTCCTGGTGGATATAATCACACAACTCTGAAATACAAGCAATGCAGTTGGTAGCTGATTGTACCAGTCCTCAGGTCTCCCAGCAGTGAGTTTGGCCAAGGCTTGCAGAAGGCTGCCATTCAGCCGCTCTACGCGTCCAATGGCCTGAGGATGGTAAGGTGTTGTCACCGTGTGTTGGACCCCATTTGTGGTAAGGTATACGTTGTTATCTTTAGAGATCAATTCTTTGCCTCTGTTGGCTATCAGGAGCTCTGGATTTCCAAACTTGCTGATGATTTCTTTTCCTATGAACCGCCATACATTGCTGCCTGTGTGTGTCTTTACTGCTTGTGCCACTGGCCATTGAGTGGCAAAGTTTATTCTGGTAATGGTGTCTTTCTTTTCATTGTGCTTTCCTGGCATGGGGCCCACAATGTCTAGGGCCTACACTTTGAAGGGCAGTTGCATGTAAATAGATAGTACTGATTTAGGTGGGGTATCTTTTTGCAAATTTCTCACATACTTTGCATTGGTCCAAGACTTACTGGAGGTCCCAGTACAGGGTTGGCCAACATGCTTTGTGTTTAAGGAATTCATAGAGGTTGAAGCTTTTTGTGTGTCCAAGGTCTCTGTGGTAATATAGGATTGTATCAACTTGCTGATGTGTGGGAATATAAGGGATGGTAGTTCTGTTGGACATTTTTTGATTAAAGTCCTGTACACATCTGAAAATAAGTGATTGTTCTTGATGACTGTTTCTTTTGTTATGTCTGTGGTGCCAGGGGGAAGCCTTTGTCCCTTGCCTGGAGCACCAGGAGAGGCAAGTCTGTGTTGAGCTTATTCTCGCCCCTTGTGGCTCTGACGTACAGGCGCAAGAGTGCATCCGCCATGGCAAGCTCTGTACTAGGCTTATATTATATGAGCATATTGAACCTCTCCAGAAGTTCCATCCAGCAGGCTTGACGGCAGGATAGGTTTGCTTGCGTTTTGAATTAGATAAGTGACTTTCTGTTGATCAAAACTGTGAACTCCTCCTATTGTTCTAGGTAATAACGCCATTTGACTAGGCAGTGCATGATTGCTAACAAATCCTTGTCATGTATAGAATATTGGCACTCACCATCTGTTAATTTGCGTGATTTGTAGGCTACATGCAGGAAGTTGCCATCACTATTTTTGATTTGTAGTGCTCCCTCAATGGATGCGTCCAAGGTGTCTGTCTCCATTTGATATTCTCCATCATGTTTGGGTATTGTGAGATGGGTGCTGTTGTGAGCTTCTCCTTAAGATGTCTAAAGCAAAGGTTGTATTGGGGGTTCCATACAAACTTAGACTTGATACCAGTTATGGCAGACAGGGGTGCCATCAGGACGCTGTAGTTGGATATAAATTGCTGTACATAGGCAACCATTCCCAAGAATGTGTGGAGTTCTGACTTGTCCCCTGGCGGTGGCATTTTGAAGATGGCCTGGATTTTCTATCTGTCAGGTTTAATGCCATTTTTCAAAGCTATGTGTCTCAAGAAGAGCAACTGTTTGTGGAAGAACTGGCATTTGGAGGGCTTGGCTAACAGCTTATGTTGCGCCAGGGTAGAAAAGACTGCCTCTAAGTCCGTGTGGTGTTTTTCTACCAAGGGGCTGTAGACAATAATATTGTCCAGGTATAACAAGGCGTGATTTCCAATGTGTGGGGCAAAAACCTTGTTCATGAAGGTCACAAAGGTGGACGGGGTGTTTTTCATGCCAAAGTTGAGCACCACACATTTGTATGAGCCATATTTAGTGTGGAAGGCTGTTTTGGGGATGTCTTCCTCCTTGATACAGATCTGGTTGTAGCCTGTAGTTAGGTCAATCTTGGAGAAGACTGTGGCTCTACCCAAGGCGTCAAAGAGGTTGTCAATGAGTGGTAGTGGGTAACAATTCTTGATAGTAACTTTGTTTAGGTCTCAATAATCTGTGACTAGGCGCAGGGCACCATCTTTCTTTGCTACAAAGAAAATATGGTAGCACTAAAAGGATACTGTTAAGGGCATAATAATTCCTTTCTCCAACGCTTCCTTGAGGTAAGCATGTAGGGTGTTGTCTTTATGTGGGGTAAGGAGGTAGATGGGTTGCGCCTTAGGTACAGCTCCTTTGAGTTGGATAGAGTGTTGGATGTGTTCCTCTGGTGGCAACCCAGGTAGAGCTTCTTTGAAGATTTCTGGATGTCAGACTACAATTTCTGAAATCCTGAGGTGTAGTGATGTCTTGGTGGTCCTTAAATTGTATGATCTTTTACTGGTAGGAGTCCCAGTCAATTGCCTTGAGGTTCCTTTTTTTCCATGGTCTTTGTAATGTGTACAAAGACGTGGTCACACAGGAGCTGGTCTACTGAGTCTGGGTAAATCTGGTGATTGATGCCTTCACGTTTGATGGTCAGTACTGAGGTTGCCCAATCTACATGGGGGTTGTTCTTTTGCAGCTAGTCCAGTCCCAGTACAATGTCAAACTTAGGAAAATCAATGACAGGACCTGGATGGTGGAATGCAGGTTCTCTAGCATGACGCAGAATGGAGCAGTTTCCCTTGTCACAGCAATGTGATGTTCATCAGCTTAAAACCATGTTCTTAATCCTCAAAGGATTAGTGGTTAACTTGAACTTGTCTACAAAGCTGCTGTTGACTATGGTTCAATATGTGCCTGAATCCAGGAGTGCTGATCCTGTGTAACTGCAAAAGCAGAAAGGGTAGGACATCAGTTTATTAGGATGTCTGGCAATGGTGTAAAGTACTGGGTCTTTTGAGGGCACTTGGATCATTGGGCATTAGTTGTTGTGTTCTGCGGCGCAGCACAGACACACAACAGGAAATCTTAACCTTAGGATTGGATTTGTACTAAGTCTCAGTTAGATGACAGGGAAGGCTATTTGTTTACCTTGCGGCCCTGGAAGAATAATCTCTACTAGTTGTGGCTAGAGAGAGGCGCGGAAGTACAGAATACACACATACAAAGATGTGAATAGAACTTACTTTTTAATAGTTAATATGAAATGTAATATGTAGTGGCTTGCAAACCCACAAAACAATACCAGGACAGTAGGATCACTTGCCACAAGCATAGGTGGGGCAAGTGAGTTGCGTAGAGTCAAGAAACCTAACAATTTTATTTCCCAATTCAGCTATAGACTCATTTCAAGAGGCAAAAGCAAAAGAGAGATAGTTGCGGTTTGAAATAGCCCAACAAAGGCAAAATCAAAACATAGTGAATAGCAGCATTCACAACATTGCCCCCCTCTAGATTGGCCTTAGGGGGGTGGTACTTGCAGAGGAATTTTTCATGTACTTGGGCAAACAGACAGCCACTAGAGAGGAGTTTTACAATGTACTTGGACCTTTTCTTGAAGGTCACTTCTAAAGGGCCAACCCACAGAATGTCCAGTTTATGCGTGCATCCTCCCACTCTATGCTGGTAGTAAAGAACATGGTTACCAACGTCAAACTCAGGAAAGGGGAGTGTCCAGCATTATTGGGGGAGAGCTCAAGCATCTTAGTCTTATATGAAGAGGTGTAAGCAGTGGCCTGTATATCAATTATGCGGTTGACTAGATCTTTGATGAGGTTGTCAGGGTTCATGGCCTTATCAGAGGAGAGTAGGGGGCCCCAAGAGCAACAGAGTGGCAGCCTCACACCCATACAGCATAGCAAAAGGGGAATACCCAGTGACAAACTGTTTGCTAAAGCAATTCACAAAGAGAGCAGCAGGTAAGTATAGATCCCAATTTGCAGTGTCAGAGTAGGTGAGCTTCCTCATGATAGAAACCAGTGTTGAATTTGCACGCTCAACTGTCCCATTGGTAGAAGGGTTTTAGGGGGCAGAGAAGGACTGGTGAGACCCCAGGGCCTCAACAACAGAGGTTTATCCTAAGCTTGGATTTCAAATTAGTCCCATTGTCAGATAGCAACACTTGAGGGCAGCTATGGCGGTAGAAAACATCTTGCAACAGGATGGCAGCAGTTGTTTTAGCGGTGATGTCCTTAGTAGGGCAATCTTTTACCCACTTGCTGAAGTGATCAACAGCAATTAGGATAAAGCAGCAACCAGAGATGGAAGTAGGGGAGAGGCCCTAAAGTGTGAAAGGCATGTTGAGGGGGAACTAATTTGAACTTGTGGGAGGCAGCTTGTGGTCTCTGGAGTTGGCAGTCATGGCAACTAACTATGACATCTGGAATCAGCAGGCAAAGGTTTTCCCAGAAGTAATTCTTCTGGAGCCAGCCAAAAGTCTTGGCAATGCACCCCATGCCTGTTCTCTTTATGAGCTTGAAGCACCAACAAAAGGCAAAGACTAGGCCATACATAAGGCAGGTAATGGTCTTGTACTTTCTTGAAGAGCTGATTGTCACAAATGAGCGTATCCTCAGATAGTTTGGACAGGGCTAATTGGACTTCTTCTGTCTTTCTCTCCCAAGAGGTAGGATATCCAATTATTTAATACAGCCAATCAGCCTCAGCAGGATGTAGAGCAAGGATAGGCATTCTGGACAGTCCATCAGCATTATGATGTTGAATCCCAGGGCAATGGAGCACAGAAAAGTTGTAACCCTGCAGATGTAGTGCCCATCTAGTTAGCTGTCCTTCTGGCTCCTTGAGCTGTTGTAACCAATTAAGAAAAGCTTGGTCAGTGAAAACATTGAAATGGGTGCCATACACATAATGATGGAACTGTTTGACTGCATGCAACACAGCAAGGCATTCTTTTTCTGTAACGCTGTAATTCTTCTCATGCTTGTTCAGAACACAAGAAGTATAAGCCACAGGGTGGTCTATACCTTTGTTGTCTAGTTAGGCCAATATGGCCCCAATAGCAAGGTTTCTAGCATCAGTATATTGGATGAATTCCTTATCATAGTCAGGATACACTAAGATGGGAGCCTCTTTTATTTTCTGTTTAAGGGTCACAAAGGCTTTCTGCTGGCTAGCGGTCCATTCAAAAGGGACATTACATAACAGCTGGACTAAAGGTTCACTAGTATTGACAAAGACATGGATTGAACTGCCTGTAATAGCCAATAATACCCAGAAAGACTTGTACCTCTTGAAGTTTAGTGAGTGGAAGCATTTTGTTGATGGCTTCAACCTTCTTGGTCATTTGGCAAACCCCCGTCTAGGTTACTTCATGGCCCAAGAATTCAAGACGTTCTTTGAAGAAAGCGCACTTAGACGGTTTTAGCTTGAGGCCAGCTTCTTGAATCTGTATGAGCACTTCTTTGAGATGAGCCATTTGATTGGTAAAGGCAGTGCTAAAAATTGATATATCATCTAAGTAGACCAGGACACATGACAATTTCAAGATGCAGAGGATGGAGTCCATGGCTTGTTGGAAGGTAGCTGGGGCATTGCAGAGTTCCTGCAGCATGCAGGTAGGCTCAAACATCCCTTAAGATGTAATGAGCGTAGCCTTTTGACAGTCCTTGGGCAAAAGTTCAACTTTCCAGTATCCCAAAGCCAGATCCATAGCAGAGAAGAACTTAGAGTCTCCAAGACAGCGGAGAGCATCATCAATATGCGGCAAGGGGTAAGAGTCCTTCTTGGTCAAAGAGTTTAATTGGCAATAGTCCATCACAATACAATGGCCCCCATCCTTATTCTTTAGAATGAGTAAGGGTGAAGCCCAAGGACTTTGGGAAGGGGCAGTAACCCAGCGTCTAACAGTTGTTTGAGCTCTTTAGACACCTGAGTGTCCTCCACGTGACTGCAGTAATATGGTTTAGCACAGAAGGGGGAACGTCTCCAGTGTCAATCTGATGGATAACGCCTTTGGCTAGGCCATAGTCAGTGCTGTCTTTGGCAAAGATGTCTGAAAATTGATCTAGAAAGTCAAGCACCTCCTTCTGCTGAACCAGGGATAGCTGCGGAAAGTCTTGTGCAGTAAACAAAGATAGGACTTGGGGCTAGCTCTTCCGGTAGGTTAAAGTCCTGAAACATACCAAAGGGATGAAGGGACAAGACATCAGGAGCATTTAATAATTTGCCATAACCAACAACCTTCCCTCTAGATACATTTATGAGGAGAGCAGTTAGGTTGGCTAGTAGCAATTGAACAGGGTCCTTATGGGAGACATCTAGGATTCCAGGACAGAGGTAAGGTTCATTGCAACCTAGAGAGGGAGGAAAGTACAACTCCAAGAAAGTTTGTTCAGGTAGCTTATATGGTATTTGAGAGTCTAAGATGGCTTGAGAGCCAGGGAGATGGTTAAAGCAGCCGTGGCCAGAAGAGGGATCCCCTCAGATGCAGGGCAAGCATAGTCAGACACTTCATGTCTGAGGAATGGGTACAATATTTTAGAGTGAAAAAACATGTGAGAATTTCCAGAGCACATGTCTTGAGGCGCTTCCAGGGAACTTTGACTGGTTCCTCAAAGATCAGAGGGACTTTGTGCCCCAGAATAGAGAGGTAAATCATCTTTCAAGTTGATGATTCCATTATATTCCCTAAGGAACTGGGTGCCAACCAAGAGATTGTAGCTCTTATTCTCTAAGACAACTGCAGGCGCAGCTAGGAGAAGCTTGCCAAACTGCATGGGGAGAGCATAATATGCTCCTATGGCGCAAGTCATGGATAACCCAGCTGTACCATAAAACTGATGATAATTAAGGGTGGGTGCAAGCTTGAGCTTCTTGACAAGCTTTGAGGAGACAACGTTAACAAGAGAGCCAGTATCCAAGACGGCCTTGATCTTCACCTTTTGGATGGATATTTCTACGCAAGTGGTAGTGCAACCAAAGGGTGGGAGGACAGCCAGGATGTCTTGAGCCTCTGCTAGCTCTTTGTCCCACTTCTCAATCATGCATTGTAAGCCCGGAAACTCTTTATACACAGTTTGGAGAGAAAGCAAAACTGACACATTCTTGAATACAGCGCTCAGCAACTTCAGCGGCTTATTCTAATGACTCTACTAACACAGGGGACCTCTTTGCTTGAGTGAGGTATGGGCAAGAGACAACTTCTTTGGCCTCAGGCAAAGGCTTAGTAGTTGTTGTAGTCTTCCCTGATTGTAATTTTTAGGGGACTGTAATGGTTTCAGGGACGGCAAGAACTTAATACCTGTAAGCGTCAGGGTCATCAACATCAGAATTGTCCAAGTCGGAGTTTTCAGAGATATTTTGTAACAATAGTAAGATGGGAGGAGCCTCACTATCAGCGGGCTTGGAGTTGGTTATAGAGGGAGGGATTGAGAGAGACTGGGAAGAATTGTCAACTAAGAGTGTCTCCACCTCTAGGTTGACTGTTCTTTTCCTGCCTGCAATTTGGGATCAGCTCCTTCAACCCAAGGATTGAGTGAAGACTCAAGAATGGTGACCTATCTGGCCACAGTTGTGGTACCTTGACGTCTAGGAGGATTTTGCGAGTTCATTGTAAGGATGCAAGGGCCATAAGAAGACAAACCAGAGTTAGAGGCAGCAAAATTCTCCCAAACAACTGCTCCAGAATGGGTAAGGTGCATATCCTGCAATAGCGCCTCTATGCTCTTCATGGAGTAAAGCATAGCTTTATGGACTTTGAAATGGAGGCACAGAAGCTGGTTAACCTTGAGGGTTTGAGCGCAAACCATGTAAGTTTTGTGCGCCATCAATTGTCTGCTTGTTATCAGTTGCTGCCCTTCCATGTAGAATCTATCTTTAAATTCAGCTAGGGTCTCCTTAGGTTTGAAAGTGATGTGCATAAAGGCGTCCTTCTTTACTTCCAAGCTAAGATCACCACCAAATTTTTCAATCAGAAGCTACTTCATATCTTCCCAAGTCTCAATGATGGGCAGCTCAGGCACCACCACCTCTTGACAGGTTGGATGTAGACAGGTCAAAATATGTTCTTTCTTAACCTCATCCAATGCTTGTGCATGGCAGTTTCATAGATAGTTAAGAAAGCTGCAATAGTCAAGGTTTTGGGATTGAAGACCTGCTTAAAGGTAGGCTTAAAATGTGCTTCAGGAGTTGGACCACCATTGTTGCTATCAAGTACATTTATGCGCAGGGAGAATTCTGCTTCAAATTTGGAGGGGGGCTGCCTAGCCCACAGCTGTCAAACATTTTCCTCAAGGGTAGTCAAGGTCTCAACTGCACGGGCCCCCTTATAATTAGCTAGAGTGGTCTGTTGCTCAGTAACATCTAGACATTGGCCTTGGGAGGTTACTACTGTGGAGAGCTCAGCCAGTCAAGAAGTAAGGGATGGCCCCACTGAGAGGCAAGGAGCAAACCTGTTGTTTACTGAGTCAATCAATTTACTCATCTCTTGTACATCTCTGTCTAACTCAGCATAATCCTGCATCAGATGATCCACCTCATTAGCTAGGGCAATCAACTCCCTAGCGCATTGAATTTGAGGGGCCCCTGACAAGCCAGAGCAGCAGCCATCTTCATTGACAACTCCAACTGGACTAGAAGCAGTTGGCACCGTTTTGCATAGGGCATCCAGTTCCTTCTTTAGCTCAGCAACTTGAGTGGTCAAGGCAAGCATCTGTGGATCAGGCTGAGGAGCTTCAGTAGGACGTCCTTGACTGCAGGTAGATGCACGTAACTCTCAAATGGCATCCCATAGTCTCTGCTCTCTATCCACCAAATCACCAGATGGGGGAACGGCAGAGCATCTGGTTTAAGCATAGATAATTTATTCACTTGATTATGGAGCTTGGCAATAGCAGCAGCAGTAACAGCTCTTTCTTGATCAAATTCTGCACTGAGCTCATTAAGACTTTTAGCAGCAAGGTCTGCTATCTGCTGCAGTTGCTCAAAGGAATAAGTGCTGAATGCATTGAGTTATTGTACAAGTTGTTTGAAGTCAGTGAGATAAGCGTTCAGGGTGTAATCTACTTGGGTTTGCCAGGGCTGTTCCAACTGGTGAAACTCATGTAGACACTCTCTGACATATTCAGGGATGGATTGGCGCATTTGCACAATGGGATTAACCAAACAGGTCTGAGAGGTGACAGAGTCACAATTATTTTCTGATACCAATGTTGCAACTGAACCAATGAGGATTCAGTATTTGGAATTGGGGAAGACAACAGTCCAATAGGAAAGGACAGAATAATAAGAATAAGGTCTCATTTATTGTAGAATATTGTGATTAATATACTATATGGGGAAAGCCACAAGGCCACAAGGGGGTGGCATAGTGGGAAGTTCTATGTAAGGTTTGGAGCCAAGGAATAACTTGTGCGGGGATCAACAGGTCAAATTGGCAACGCTCCTAATTAGGATGAAGTACCCGCCATTCAACATTGCCATCAGATTAATCCATAACATTAGATACGTCAAGGGGCAACTCATTGAGCGCCCCCTGTGTATTGTAAGATACATTAGCAGGCAAGGTTCAAACCTTGGTTGCAACACCCCCCTTGCCCCCTGCTTGTTGTCAGACACCAGGAATAGAGTCTACAGAAGGTCTGGGAAGGTCCGCACAAACAACCTTTGTGTGGGGATGGCACAGCAGGGGCGCAAGCAATTGTGGTGAAGTTTCTTGGTATTCCCTTGGGCATCCTCAAGTTGGTAGGTGTGATTTTCATAGACAGCAGCTACCTTGATGGGCCCTAGGTAGTTGGGTTCTAATTTTACAGAATTGGGATTGAGGGTTTAGACGGGGTCACCTACGGCGTATCTAGCTTTGAGGTGTTTTGCCCCCCCCCTGCAATCCGCTTGTGTTCAATCTCCTGGGCTTTGGCACGCCATTGGTCTAGGGAGGGCGTTGTCACTAAGGGGGCTTTGTCAGGAACCTTGGACCGTAGTTTCCCCTGTTCAACCCCAGTCAGGCTGTCAGCTGTTCCAAAGGCCAGGGTGCTAGGACTGAACCCAGTGCCCCTGTTGATTCTTGCTTGCAGGATCAGTAGGGCGGTGGGAAGATGTTCAGTCCATGCAGTATTAGGATGCTCCTGTGAGAGCTTGGCAATCAATTGAACCAGGGAGCTGTTTAACTGTTCCACGCGCCTGTTGGCTTGCAGATGATAGGGGGTTGTAACTATACGTTGGAGCGCGTTCTTGACGCAGTATGCCTTCACGACATGCCCAACAAGTTCAGGCCCACCATCTGTGATGAGGCGCTTGGATTGCCCAAAGCGAGCCACAATCTCCTTGCCAATAAAGCGGGAAATGGTGGTGGCAGTGTGGTTGGTTGTGGCCCAGGCCACTGACCAACACGTGAAATAGTTGATAGCGGTGATAATATACTTTTTACCTAGTCTGTCTTTGGGAAGCGGTCCCACAATGTCAAGGGCCCACTGTTTGAAGGGTTCCATAGCCTTAATGGGTAGGACAGACTTAGGATGTGCAGGTTTGGCCGTATTCTTTTCACATAATACACATGTCTTGAGGAGGTCCAAGGTGTCTTGGCACATGCGCAGCCACCAAACCTTATGTTTCATGATCTTGAAGAGGTTGCGCCCTCTTATGTGACCCAAGGTTTGGTGGTAGTGTAAGATGGTGTCTCCTTGTTGTGTGATGGGAATATACAGTGTCTTCTTGCCTTTCTCTGCTTGGCAACAGAAGTTTCCAGCATTGATAGTGAATTGACTCTTGTTATCCTTCAGCTTGGAGATGGTGACCAAGTTAAGGCCCTTGTAGCGGGTTGCCTCAGGGAGCAGGTAGAGCATGGGCCAGTTGGGGTCCAGACCGTCATCCCCAGTGATGGATGCTACATAAAGTTGTGAAAGAGTGTCGGCTGCAACAAGCTCTTTCCCAGGCTTATATTTGATGCGTAATTGATAGGGGGACAGGCGTTCAACCCATCCTGCTTGACAGCGTGTCAAATGGGACTGTGTATTGAAGTATTGGAGGGACTTATGGTCCGTCAGAACGCGGGGTGGGAAGGTCGCACCTTCCAAGTAACAGTGCCACTTCTCAACGCAGTGTACAATGGCTGCCAGCTCTTTATTGTGGATGGGATAATGTTGTTCTGAGTTGGTGAGCTTCCTGGATTCATATGCTATGGGAAGGAAGACACCATTGTCCGTTTCTACCCTTAGCACGCCCCCTATGGCCCTGTCAGAGGCGTCAGTTTCAAGTTTGTACTGTCGGTTTTGGTTGGGGAACTGCAGTACCAGTGCTGTTGTGAGCCTTTGCTTCAACATCTCAAAGGCTTGATCTCTGGCAGGGGTCCAATGGAAGCGTTGTCTGGTATTGAGGAGCTCAGTGAGAGGTGCAATTAGTTCCCCAAGTTGGAGATGAACTTGTGTACATAGGCAACCATGCCCAAGAATGTTTGCACTTGGCCCACATCTGTGGGGGGCGGCATACTAGTGATTGCCTTGATTTTGGCAGGATTGGGCTTTATCCCTTGGGCAGAGATGGTGTGCCCAAGGAATAACAACTCCAACTTGAGAAACTCACATTTTGAGGAATTAGCTTTTAGCTGGTTTTCCCGAAGGGTGTTGAGGACAGCACAAAGGTGTTGTAGATGTGTGGTTTGATCTTGACTGAATACAATAATGTTGTCAAGTTACACAACCACACACTTCCCAATCAGTTCCTTGAAGGCTTTGTTCATCAACATGGCAAAGGTGGAGGGAGTGTTGGTCATTCCAAAGTTCATGACACAGCACTTGAACAACCTGTAGCGTGTGCAGAAGGCAGTTTTTTCCTCATCCCCCAGTGCAATGTGGACCTTGTTGTACCCCACAGTGAGATTGATCTTGCTAAAGACCTTTGCGCTGGCAAGTGTATCAAACAGGTTGTAAATTGGCAACAGGGGGTACTTATTTTTAACTGTCACCTCATTTAGGGCGCGGTAGTCTGTGACCAGGCAAAGAGACCCATCCTTCTTAGCTAACAAAGAAGACCGCCAACCTGTATGGAGAGAGTGAGGGGCAAATAAATCCCTTATCAAGCGCGTCCACAAGGTGCTGGCAGAGGGTTTCATCATCCTTTGGTGTGAGACAGTATAATAATTGTGCCTTAGGTAACAATCCTTGAAGTTGTACAGTGTGCTGGATCTCCCGGGGTGGAGGTAGTTGTTCAAGTGTTTCACTGAATACATCCTTGTACTCCTCAAGGAGTGCAGCTAGCGCTGGTGGTGGTGGTGTTGACAAGGGAGGGACTGCAGATGGTTCTGCACGGATAACTTTGACTGAGCATTGGTTAAAGTCTAGTTTCCCCCCTTGAAGTTATATGAGCCTGTTTCTGTCATTCTGACAAACACAGTGCCATGTAGTAGTTTGTTTATTTCCATGGGGTAAATCTGAAAACCCACCCCATTTCTATTGAGGGTGATGACAGAGGTATCCCAGTCAATGTAAGGGCGGTTATGCTGGAGCTAGTTGAGGCCAGCAATTACGTTGTGGCTGGGGCCTGCCATGATTGGTCCAGAGAGCTTGACCTGGATGTTCCCCATTCTTACGGAGAAGGGTACCATCTTGTGGGTGATGGCAATTCTGCAGGAATCAGCTACGTGTACTGCTTTGAATCTGCTGGGTACTTGGTCTAATTGTTGGGAGTCAGCAAACGCCTGATGTACCATGGTGTGATCAGCTCCAGTGTCTACCAGTAGCTTATGGGTGTTCCCACGGAAACAGAAGGGATAGGACAAGTGTGTTACTTTATTTGAGGAGTGGGCGGCTTGCAACACGTGATCATCACTATGGACCTGAAAGACATCCAGAATTTTGACCTTGTGAAGATTGTAGTTGCAGGAGTTCTTTGCAAGCAAGGGCTGAGAGGGCAGGCAGGGTGTTGTAGGGCCTCTTGTTGTTACAACCCCCAGGCTTTTCCCTGGTCCTCAATTAGCGCTAGCTGGAGCTCCCCCTTGCGGGGACGTTTAGCTGTACTTTCTTGTTGACAAGGTTGGCAACAGCCCACTTGACCTTGGCCATTGTTAGGTGCAGGACATGGTTGGGGTGGAGCATTGTTGGTGCAGCGGAAGCCCATTGAAGCCTGGTTATTGGCCTCTACAATGGCTTTATAACAGTCATCAATAGAGGTGCAGCAGCCTACAGGAACCCACTTGCAAATATGGGGTTTTAACCCATTGGCAATGAGAGTGAGCAACATGGTGTTCCCATTGGTCACTGCTTTGGGGGCGGCAGCAAGGGCTTGTTGCCACGCGGCAAGATACTCAGGGACGGAACCAGTCTGCTTGATGGCTAGGAGGGAAGTCCCCAAGATAATGGGGGAGAAGGTTTTGCTATACCAGGACTTGGCAGCGTCTTGAAATGTTGCCCAGGTGACGTCAAATTCCTGGCTGGACCTGTTGATGGACCACACGGCGGCAGGCCCCGTAAGGCAGCCAGATGCAGTGGCAACCCACATGGACTCAGGAACCTGACAGATACAGAGGCGTGTTTCAGTGGACTGGAGCCAACTGACAATGTCAGCTCCTTTGACACCGCCAGTGAAGGACTTCAGTTAGAGGTTGAGCATATGTTGCAACAGATCCAACTGTGGCGGGATGACGCTAGTGTCACGCTGCCCGAGGCAGAGCCAATTGTATACACTGGTGAGAACTAACTGGTCTTGATAGATGACATATCCTTTGGGAATGTCCCCCTTGGGGATTGGAAGGAACGTCTCTTGTTGTGGAGTAGCCATGCGGCCTGTACTCCGTCCTTTCTTGGGGGAATTTTGTTTTTGAAATAGGTCAGAACCTACTTCTGCTACCACTGTTGCAACTGAACCAATAAGGATTCAGTATTTGGAATTGGGAAAGACAACAGTCCAATAGGAAAGGACAGGAATAATAAGAATACAGTGTTGTTTATTATAGAATACTGTGATTAATATACTATATGGGGAAAGCCACAAGGCCACAAGGGGGTGGCATAGTGGGGAGTTCCATGTAGGGTTTAGAGCCAAGGAATAACTTGTGCGGGGATCAGCAGTTCAAATTGGCAACGCTCTTAATTAGGATGAAGTTCCTGCCATTTGACATTGCCTTCAGATTCATTCATAACGTTAGATACATCAAGGGGCAACTCAATGAGTGCCCCCTGTGTATTGTAAGATACATTAGCAGGCAAGGTTTGAACCTCAGTTGCAACACCAAGGAAAACAGGGAGTGGATCTTCTTTTGATAGGCAGCAAACTGATCCCAGTGATGAGTGACAGCTGCTTGTAGAGACTAGATTTCTTGAACGTGGAGTCCTAACACCATTTGATGGTGGGCTAGGGCAGGCTGCACAAAGGATGATAGTAGGTGTTCAGCTAAGCCAGCCGCTGAACAGATGCTGTGGAAATCAAGGAGCCACAATCAATTTTTAGTATTCAGCCCAACTGAACTGCAACTGAAGACAAGGGATGGCTCCTTCACAGACTATCCCAAGGGCTACTGACATGACTTGTTCTAAGTCAGGGGTACCCATGGGGTAAGCAACTAGGCAGGGACCATTCCCGAGGTTCAGTACAGTAGGGATAATAGGCAAGTTGTCAATATCTTCCTCAATAGGAGGGCTAGTAATTTCAGGTGAAGTTGGCTCTTGTATAGGCGGAGGCAAAGGACCTGAAAATGTGGATGCAAAAGGGATAACCAAGGGGCTTACAGCCCCTGTAGTGAGCACCATTTTTGTTGTGTTCTGAGGCGCAGCACAGACACACAACAGGGAATCCTAACCTTAATTGGATTTGTACTAAGTCTAGGTTAGATGACAGGGAAGGCTATGCAATTACCTTGTGGCCCTGGAAGAATAATCTCTACTAGTTGTGGCTAGAGAGAGGCGCAGAAGTACATGAAGACACAAAGACAAAAATGTGAATAGAACTTAATTTTATTGGTGAATTAGAAAAAGGAATATATAGTGGTTGTTGATACCATAAAACACTACCAGGACGGTAGGATCACTTGCCATAAGCATGAGCGGGGCAAGTGAGATGCACAGAGTCACAGAACCAAACAATTTTATTTCCCAATTCAGCCATTGACTCCTTTCAAGAGGCAAAAGCAAAAGAGAGAGATTCATCCTCAAAATAACCCACCAAAGGCAAAATTGAAACATGGTGAATGGCGGCATTCACGACAGTTGTGTCCTTTGATTGGCACTACAATTGACAGGTCAGCGCAGAGTCATTTAATTGTAAAGAATCTTTGGTTTAAATCAGAGGTGATTCAATCCCAAAAAAAAAACAAATGTGCAGCATCCTGGTTGTCAGGGCTGCAGCCTGCAGGTGGTCTTGGCCAGGGTTTAATTCCTGTTCCAAATCTTGCGTTTTGGAGAGGGGAAATGCCATTCCTGACACATACCCAAAATTCCACTGCCCTGCTCCCCAATTTTTAAGATTCATGACCTAAGTAAAAGCCTGGCAAATGGTACTTAAAATTTTATAGGTTAAAACTAATTGCCATCATCATTTTGATAATAAAGCTATGATTAAACTTTGGTTCAAACATATATTGTCTTATATTATACTTATTCTCTAACACTTTTAAACAGAATATAAAATACCTGTCACTCCTGTCATTGCAACAGCAGACCTTCATATTTCAAGCCTGCATTTTTCCCCTTGGTGCTCTCTTTGATCTATACAAATTAACAAATATACTTTGAGCCTGAGCTTTTCAGAGTTCACCCTAGAGAACATCCTCATAGCTAACCCTTTGGCAAGATCACACAAGCCAGATAGCCTTGGTCTAAGAAGACTACTGATACACAGTACAACCCTGCCACTTTAAGAACAAATAAAACCACCTGCCTGTGTATTTGATCCCTATGAAACTTCCTGTTACCCCCCCAGCCCAACTGCCTGCAAGATCTAGGAATTCCAAATGAGATTGTGCCCACCTAACTCTTTAGTCAAATATAAATTATGTTAGCTGGGCTGGTGGACCCAATGGTCTTATAAAGTGGTCCCTGGTCCTTACTAATCTGGTCTCTTTCATACATTATCAAGTTAGCACCAATACCGTGGTGGGTGCTCACACTGGCCCAGCAGTCTCACTGCTTTTATCCACAACTGTCCCACTTCAAACTTGCCCCATGAAAAATGAGCTTGATGTTGCAGAGGCTAAGATAAAGAAGGTTAATTAAAAGGTTAATGATAAGCTTTTGAAGAGGATTATTAAAAAAGAAAGAAAAACTTACTGTAAAAGCATTAAAAAATAAAAATAAACCAAATACAGCAGAAAAATGTTGCTGCCAGGCGCCTTAACAGTCAGAAATATTTACTCACAGACCTACAGTTAAATCCACAGGATTTTGATGGCAGAAGCATGGGCCAAGGATTTAGATATTTTTGAGCAATTAAAAAATAAAAACAAAACAAAAACCAACACATAATGCACAAACTGACTGCACCCAATAAGTCAAGAGAAGCTGCTTTTTGTTAAGGGGCAACAAGAGAGAAAACAGAATAAGGTAAAAATAAACAAATAAATAAAAAGAATTCTAATATTTTTAATTATGTGAACATGAAGGTGTAGTGAGGCAATTTTTAAATCCCACATGTGACCAAGACCTTCTGAAGTAAATATGTTTCCCACATTGGCCTCAGTTGGTTCTGACACCAGGAGTCTTCCTAAAAATATTAGAAAAAATAAATAAACCCTATCCTATAATTAAATTAACCATGAAGAAGTTCAACTAACATAAAAAACTGCAACTGGTGGGGTACAGCTATGACCATGGTCCCTATGATCACCTTGACCACATTTTTCTGCCCTCAGTTTCTAAAATCTCTTCATTCTCCTTGTCTGGGACTTTATTAGAGTCATGTCATATAAAACATACCAGAAAGGGATAGAAGAAAAGAAAATTCCAGGTTTTTTTCTTAAAGTATAAAATATTGCACCCAATAGGTAGTTAAAAATATAAAAAAGTGACTTTACCACTAGTTTCTCTGCTATTGTGCCCCAAGTAATGGGTGTCTTAGAAGACTTCAGGGTTTTTGGTGTGCTAATGTGACTAAAATGCTTTTACTTTGGAAAAGACCCTTTACAATAATCCCACAAAAAAACACATTAATATCCTCTACATTATAATTTGATAGTTTTCTACCCTGTTTGCAGGAAGAAAATACACTTATTTGTTTACCTAAGTCTTGTTATATCAATGGGTATGAAAACTGAGTCTTTAGAACCCATGATACTACAATTAAACTGTACAAAGCGTGATAACATATAGATAGAAAGAAGATTGCACCTGGTTACAGCCCAATTAAACATGTTATTAAAGATACAGCGGTTCTTGCAGCCTCCTATGAGATTTCTGCTTCACCTAAAAATATTCTCCTATCTAATTGTATCACAGTATTGCTGTATTTAAGCTGCCATAAGTTATTCAGCCAGGAAGCCATGTCAACATATACCTTATTCATAGAAATACCTATTTTTTCAAAAACAAATCCTAGAGTTCTGCCAATAATACTCCATTAAATATTATATTATATTATATTATATTATATTAATAAATTACTTGAAATTATATTCTTTATTAAAATAAAATACATTTTCAGTTTGTTATTTCAAAACTTTTAAATATATATCACAACTTAAATTATGTCTCAATTAATTTTTAATTACTTTGTTTTATTTTTGTTATACTTGATATTAATTACTAATATTATAAATAGTGTTTTCTATAACTTCTATATTATAAAAGCAAAACTATTTATTAATATAAAATAAAAATATCATAAAATATGAGACACATTTCAATTTATTGGTTGATTTTTAAGACAATTAGTGATAAATAAATCAAAAATGGACATAGAACTTAGCCATGGTCTCTGCTAGAAGAGTATATACTCCGACCTGAAGCAAATTAAACAAGGCCTCAGGCCCAGTTGGATTGCCTTGCTTGAGCTACCCAAAGACCTTCTCAACTGGGTTTAGGAAGGGCAAATAGACATGAAGAAAAAATAGGAGCATAAGCACTGTGGTTAATCACTGTGAGCCAATTTTTTGTCTGTCTCAATCATTGGGAATTCCTTAAAAATATCTGACACCTTGTGTTGTATTTGTAGCAGTAAAAGGTGCTAATTTCTACAAATAGTTAGTCAGGATTCTAACTCTCAATACTATACCTGTAGATGGTATAGTGACAGACTTTGATAGGACAGAAAAATATAAGGATATAATGACAAAACTGGTATTTATTATGATAGTGCTGCAGTTATATAGTAGGAGGCAGGGAATTTCCATCAGGGGAAAAGAGGCACAGACAGAAAGATCTTCCTAAAGGAGGAGAGTGGAAAGGCACAGTAGAAAGTCCCGTTCAAGAGAACAACTGGTTTCACGCGGCTTTCCTTATGGAGGCATGTGGCAATAACTACATTGTTCTATTATTAACCTTGGAAGTAAAGCCTGTTCCTGAAGCCCATTCAAAGGGCGCTTTGAACACCTGTTTTTAGGGAGTTTTTAATGTAGTTAACCCTATTAAAACCATGTTGAGATAAAGCAATTGCACAATTGTTACATTGCTTGATCCTTAAGTGGACAACTTATTGTCTAATACATTCAGGATCTGCAACATTTCCCTCCACTGGATTAGACAACAGGGTTAAGAATGGCTTGGTGTCTCTAGATGGTGGCTATGGTGTTGGGGTCAATCACGTGTCTTGTTATGTGGAGGTTTGTTGCCCAATCCTTGGTCATTGGCTTTGTGGATCTGTAGATAACCAGTTATGTTTCCTGGCTGCCATTCAGGTGGTAAAACAGTTGGTGTAGTATTGTAAGAGTCTTATCAGTCTCTAATAAACACTTTGTTCTTTTGTTATTATTCCTCATACTTTGGTGCAACACTATTGCAAACAGGACAATAACCTATGGAATTTTTTAATTAGCTTTTGTTTTTTTGGGTTGTTGTCCTCATTGGGGCTTACTCTTGGTCACTAGGAGCAGCACGCATATACTGAGTGTGTACTCTAGTTATCAATTGCCCAGAATGGGGCTCCTTAAGGGTGTAAGAGTTGGGGCCAGTCTTCTGGATAACTTGAACTGGGCCTTGCCAAAGGGAAGCAAGTTTGGATTCACACCCATACCCTCTATTGCTTAAGAAGTAAACTGAGTCTCCTACTAGGTAGGAGGATAGGATGGGGCATTTGGATGCAGCTTGTTCTAGGTCCTGAAGCTTATGATTTAAGTTTACTGTGTAGGCCTCTGATTGCAAGTAAATAAGGGTTTGAACAAGCTTGTTGAGGTATGCCTCTGGGGACACAGCCAGGCTGGGCTTTACCAAGGGATATAGTAAAGTGGAAGTCCTGGTTGCCAGCCATAGAGCAGTTGGAAGGGCAGCTTGCCAGTGGCACAATGGTACCCAATGTTATATGCAAAGGTGGCTTCAGGCAAAAAAAGATCCCATTCAGCCTCATTTTGGTGATTGAGCTTCCAGAGTATCTGGACCAGGCTCCCATTAGTGCACTCTATCATGCCATTTGTCTTTGGGTGATAAGGGGTAGATAGTGTCCCACAAATTCCCATCAGTTGGTTGAGGTGGGGGATGATATGACTGGTGAAATTGGTACCATTGTCTGTCAGCAGAATCTGGGGGCAACCATGTTTGTATATTATATTCTCCAGGATGAACGTAGCAGTCACCAGTGCAGATTGGTTGGGAATTGCTTTGGCCTCTACCCATTTATTCAGATGATCAACAGCCACAATGATAGCTTTTTGCAACTGTTGGTAACTGGCAAGGGCCCCACTACGTCAATGGCTACAGTGTGGAAGGCAAACCCAGGGCGTACAAGTCTGTGTTAGAACTTGGCAACCTTAGGTCTCTCAATGTTTCAGTCATGACAGGTGGCTAGTGTATCTACTAAATCAGTGTATATTCCTTCCCAGAAGCAGTGCTGCTGTAACAGGGCTAATGTCTTCTTTATACCACCATGACCAGTAGTCTTGTGAACGGCCACCACTGAGTCCATGCTGTAGGGATGGGTGTATGTAAGGTAGCCAAGAGTCTCCACAAAGCTTGAGGAGTTGTCCCTTAGAGACCTTGGTATCAACAGCTAGCTTCTTGAGAGCCCTATATATCTCTACTGTCTCCTCTCCCCACAAAGAAGGATCCTCCATAAGCTTGTCATAGAGAATGTCAGCAATGGGGGATACTAAGGCAACAGTGGGAAGGCGGGAGAGAAAATCAGCATTCTGGTGGGCTGCCCTGGCTTGATAAATGATTTTGTATTCATAGGCCTGAAGTTTAATGTCCCAACGCGCCAGACGTCTTTTGGGGTCCTTTAGGGTCTTCAGCCATTGCAGGGAGGCATGGTATGTATCAACCATGAAATGTACCCCATGGAGGTAGACTCTGAATTGTTGGTAGGAGTATATCACAGCCAGACACTCTCGTTTGGTGACAGTGTAGTTCCTCTTGTGGATATTAAGCATATGTGAGCAGTATCTAACAAGGTGTTTGAGTCCTTCAGAGTCCAGTTGAGAGAGGACACCCCCAATTGCAGTCAGACTGGCATCTATATGAATCACAAAAGGCTTAGTAAAGTCAGGATAGGCCGGTACGGGGGCTGCAGTCAGTGTTCCCTTGAGAGCATTGAAGGCAGATTGGCACGCTGGACTCCAGAAGAATACCTTATCAGCTCAGAGAAGCTGAAAAAGGGGGGTTGCTCAGGGATGCAAAGTTGGGGATGAAATGTCAGTAGTACCCAATCATCCTCAGGAAGATTTTCACGTCCTGTTTATTGGCTGGAACTGCATTTTCTCAAAGACTTCCACCTTCAGAGGTACAGGGCGGAGCCCATCTTGACTAATGATGAACCCCAAGAACTCAAGGTGCTTCTTGAAGAAGTTGCACTTGCGCAGCTTGAGCTTGAGATTAGCTGAAAGTAACCTCTGGAAGACTTCCTCCAAGTGCTGCAGATGATCATTAAAGGTTTGGGAGAACACATTAATGTTGTCCAGATAAACCAGGACACTGGTGAGTTTGAGGTCACCCATCACTGCATCCATAGCCCATTGGAAGGTAGCCGGGGCATTGGACAGACCTTGGGGCATCCTTGTGGGTTGGAATAGCCCTTGTTCAGTGATAATTGCACATTTCTCTTGATTGGCGGGGGGAAGGTCAATCTGCCAGTACCCACTAATAAGATCCATGGCACTGAAGAACTTGGCACCACCCAGTTGGTCCAGGGTATTGTCAATGCAAGGGAGGGGATATGAATCCTTCTTGGTAACAGCATTCAGCTGTCAGTAGTCAATAACCACACAGTTGCTACCATCCTTCTTTTTGACAATCAGGAGAGGGGAAGCCCAGGGGCTTTTACTGGGGACCAGTAAGCCAGATCCCAATAGCTTCTGAAGCTCTTCATTAGCCACAGCATGATTGGCTTGACTGCGCTGTATAGGTCTGGAGCAGATAGGTGGACTGCCTTGGGTTTCAATATGATTGGGCAACATCTGCATCCTTGCCCAGGTCATAATCATCCTTGGTAAACACATCCTTATACTGAGCAAAGAGATCCATGGCTTGATCCGTTTGTTCTTTAGAGAGGCCAGACTAGGAGTTGCAACTTATGACTGATAGCACCAGTGGTTGTTTGCAGGGTAGACCCAACTCAGAGAAGTCTGAAAAGGGGGCAGTCTCCTGCAGATTGTCATGCTCTTCCAGTTGTATATAAGCCAGAAGTTGGTGTTTGGAGACAACCATAGCTTCACAACTCATGTTGGCCAAAAGTATGAGCACTTCCTTCTTGCTTGGAATGAGGATTCCTGGTGCAACCCATGGTTCTAGTCTGGAGGCATTAGGGATACCAAAGATTTCTCCATTATTGCCAGTTGGTAGAGCCAGCAAGAGGCCTGTATTGTGGATCACCTAAGAGTCAGGTGGGATAGTCACATTACAGGAGGCGTAGACTGGGATTCCCTTGTCTTCCTCAGCCAAGAGAGGTAGCACCTCAACCTTTTTACTATGTGATGTATAGGCAACTGGCAGTTCTCCATCTGTGTACTCCAGGTTAATGTAGAGCAGACAGCGTAAGGGCAGGTCAGAAGGGTGGTTGCCATGGTAGAACATGGGTATGGAATGGCCCAAAGTCCCAAATGTATGGTCTCCATGGTTGGTCATAGTGCCATACTGGACCATGAAGCTAGTCCCAATAAGAATGCTGTAGCTGTTGTTTCCCAGAACTATAGCAGGAGCAGTGACCATTAGCTTCCCAAAGAAAAGAGGAAGGGAATAAAAGGCTCCTTTTGCTCTGGTGGTCTGTGGCCCAGCAGTCCCAAACTCTTCATGATAGGCTAAGTCTGATGCCATCTTAAGTTTCTTAACCAGTCGTGAGGATATAATGTTCCCAGGAGAATCAGTATCTAGTATGGCCCAGACATGGGTTTTGTTCACTACCAGGTTGATATAGGTACAATTCTGGTGGTCCTCTCTAATCTCTGCAACCTTAGAGACCTGGTGTACACTCAGTCCCTTGAAATTCTCCAGGAACTTAGCCATGGCAGCTCCAACAGCTGGGCTTGCTTCCTTGAGGGATTCTACCGGTGCCAAGACGTTTACTGTATGGAGCAGCTTGGTGTCAGGGATCCACTCATTGGGCAATCTCTCTCCAATAGAATGAAGGAGAGCACCCAAGTTTAATTTGACTAGAGTGTACCCTACTGGAATCCCTATCATTAACATGTGAAGGAGGTGACCAAATAAGCAGAACCTCCCCAAGAAGGGAGTAAAATAATTTAGAAGATAATAGATACTGGTATACCCCAAAACCAACCAGGGAGCCTTGGATGGATAATAGGAGGGGATTGTGCAGTTTTGACGTATGGGGCATGGCAGCAGCGTGGTCTGAAACAATGCCAAATAAAGTCTTCTGATTTATTGGTGGGAGTTGATTTGGGAGTCTTGAAGTTTAAATTGGCTTGCCCATAGTTGATTAACACAAAAAAAGACCACACAAGGAAGATGAACATCAAGCTGTTGAAGAGGGAACCTTGAAATCTACTAATCAAGTTTTTAGAAGCTGAAAATATAGATTTATTGGTTGATAGGAATAAGAAAATTGTTGGAGCAATTTGGAAGAGGAGAATTTCTCAGTTTAAATACTGAGCTCAAGTGATGAGGGGAACATTGTGGTTACCAGGTGGACCTGCAAGAGTAATTTGAGAAGTATTGCCTTGCAGGACTGCAGAAGGCTGCAGCCTGTAATGTAAGAAAAGGCAGGTTGAAATATTACATTGCAGTATTGTACTTCACTATGGTTGTGGATGGTTTCTGGGGTTGGATGTGCTGTACTTCTCTGGCTTGGTTGGATTGCTGGCTTTGATTGGTCTCTTGGGTCCCCCAATACCTGTTTTGGATGATTTCTGCATTTAATTTTAATTTTATTGGCTGTGTTATGTTGATTGGAGCCAATTTTATATACTGAATCATTGTGGCCGTTGTTGTTATCATTGTTTGAAGCTTTAGAAACCAAATTTGAAATAGAATTTATATGACAATCTTTGTTTTTACGCTTGCTTTTGTTTTTGCATTCAAAATTGAATAAAGCACATTCATTTATCAATTTTGAATTTGTTTTTGGGTTGATTAAGTTAATTGTTTTGGTTTTGTTCTTGATTTCTGATTTAGCATTTAAAAATGAAATTTCTGGTTCTTGGATTGTATTTAAAAACCTCAAGTCTGGTTTCTTATTTGTGTAAGGGATGTAATCTCTTACACTTGGCCAGCTGTTCATTGATGTCCTCCTCATGGGTAGCTTCAACACCTGGTTGAGCCAGTTGTTTGGCATAAGGTAAAGATACGGTTCTCTGAGCTATTTGGGGGATAAACACATCAGGGCAAAGTGTAGTCCAATGAGTTTGGGTGTTAACAGTGAGGACTCAATGTAGGAGGTCCTCTTGAACTTCTTTATATTCAGCATCCTCATGTATTGGTTGGGAGTCAAATTCAATCAGAAAGGGTTTGTCCTTAGGGTTTGCCTCAGAGGAAGGTAAAGCAGCAGGCCTCTGGGCTGGTTTGTCAGGGGGCAGCGGTATGGGGGGAGATGAGGGTGTCAAAATTACTAAGGCAGCCAAGGATTTCTCCTTGTCCTGGCTGCTTAGTAGCTTTTTTACTGGTCCTCATTGTCCTCCTCAATATTAGCGTTCTTGGCGTAGTCCTCCTCAGCGTCCTTCATGCCTACATGATGAACCTTTTGGTGAGGGTTCTTACATTCCCAAGAGAAATGGCCAGCCATGCCGCATTTGAAGCAAGTATGGGGAACATTGTTGGCTGGAGCAGGCCCAACCTTTTTGGAAGGCTTGGGCATCTCCACAGCCATGTGGGGTCTATACTCAGCTTGCTGGCAGGGGCGGCCTTCAGAGAGAGGGACTTTGAACTCCTTTTGTAGGTGTGTAGGAGGCAAATCAGATCTGGCATGGTGCAAGCATTGTAAATGCCCAACTTAAGATCCAGAGATAGTTCCTGGTTGACACATACAGCATTGAGGAGTGCTGAATGAATATTAATAAAATGCACAGCACTCATAGACAACAGGGTTTGAGCTTCAAGGTAGAACCTAGAAGTAAAGTATTCTAGGGTCCTCCCCCACCTTTAGATTGGTGTCAGCAAAGTCCATCTTGCAACCAAGAAGGGCTTCTTGGCTACCAAATTCTTCTGTCAGGGCCCTGGAGACGTTGGCAAAAGTCCAGCCATTCTCAGGGAGACGCAGCAAGATAATGGTTTGAGTCTCAGCATCCAGAAAGTTGATGATTGTGGAGTCCTTCATGGCATTGTCAGCGCCATAGATGGAGTTCTGGTATAGGCATAAGAACATGGCCACATTACTCTTGCAGTCAAACTTGGGTAAATTGACGGGCTTGAAGTTGTTGGGCCATGTTGGAGGGGAGTAAATGTGATTCTCACTGGGGAGCGGGTGAGACAGGAACAGCTAAGGGTAGAGGCAGTGAACCTAGCCTCAGAGGCACATCAACAATTTTCCTCTCACTGCACTTTGTGTTCATCTTCTCTGTCCTGAGCAGCCCCAGAAGCTTCAGGAGTGGCCAGGACGTCATCCTCAGACTCCAACACTGGCTCTAATACTTGTACAGCGTTGGGAGCCAACTGAGTGTGGCCATCATTGCTTTTGTAGCTATGATAAAACTTGGGGCTGGAGGACCTTTGTGGACTGTGGTAACTCTTGGAATTGAGGGACATAGCCTGTAAGTTGATGGCTATAATCTTACTGTTTATCCTATCCAATTGGCTCTGGAAGGCGTCCAGGAGAAGTTGCTGCTTGTCCAGCTCATCTTGATAGACCTTATTCTCCTGACAGGTGATATCCAAGCCGTCTTCCAGAGAGGTAATGCGCTTTTCATGGATGGCAAGCTCAGCTTGGAGCAAGGCTATCACTTCCTTGTCCTTCATAGATTGGGTCTGGCTATTGGCTCTGTCATGAGATTTTCAAAGTTTGAGACAATTCTGAAGCTCCAACACAGTGTGGTAGCCATCAAATAGAAAGGCAAGATTGGCGCTTTGCTGGACCAGTTCCACCTGCATCTTCTTGTAGTGATTAAAGAGCTCAAGGATGTCACAGCCAAGAAGGTGGCTGGAGGGGGAGTTGTCTGTAGCATTAGACGTGGGGGTGAACAAGGGGATGGTGGCAAGACAACAGGCTAAGACTTCCACCTCATGAGCCAGGCTTCAAACCATGGAGCCAGTCTCAAGCACGTGGTTTGTAACCACACTAATCCAATTGGCGTCTACACCCTGATGGGTGAGGGTCTGTACCACATGCACTGGAACTAGCTTAGCCATTCCCCTCTTGATGATGTCAACCCAGTGAAGCATGGTATTCTGGGTGTTGGTAACTTCAGCAAGGTACTGATTAAAGGTGGTGAAAGTATTGCCAAGCTCAGAGTAAAGGACCTGGAGGAACGTCTGTTGGTTGGATACCAGTATTCCCTGTTCATGCCCTAGGCTTTGGATGCAACCCAGGTGCATTTAGTTGTGGCATACAGCAGGATGGATGAACTGCTGTAAATAGTACTTGATATATTTGATGGTGCAGAGGTCACAACGGAGTTGGTCAGGGTTGACCTGAGAGAGGTTCTGAAAGCAAACCAAGGAGTTTTCAGCAGAATGTTGCTGAATAGCCAGATGTTAAGAGCAAGCATCACTAACAGCAGCACCAGAGTCCATGGCATGGATGGCACTACAGATGGCGTCCTTGGAAGGGGAAGAGTTGGCGTCCATTTCCAAAGGGGCAGGGGCTTGCAGGAACAGTGGTTGACCAAAAACAATGGCTTGGGAACGTTGATGTTCTGGCATGAAGCGGCTAAGGGTGGGCAGGCCATAGGGAGCGCCTGCTCTTTCCCCAGCATGGACATTGGCAGCAGTGAAGGCCGGTGCCTGGTGATAGGGGGAAGCAGTGGCAGAAGGCTCAGCCAGGGGCATTCCTCCCTCCTCATTGAAAGAACCGCATGGGTGGGAGCTGTTGGTGTGGAAAGACATGAGCGCCAATGTTGTATTTTTAGCAGTAAAGGGTGTTAGTTTCTACAAACAGTTATTCATGATCCTAAATCTTAATACTATACCTGTAGATGATATAGTGACAGCCTTTGATAGGACAGAAGAATATAAGGATATAATGACAAAACTGGTATTTATTATGATAGTGCTGCAGTTATATAGTAGGAGGCAGGGAATTTCCACCAGGGGAAAAGAGGCACAGACAGAAAGACCTTCCTAAAGGAGGATAGTGGAAATGCACAGCAGAAAGTCCCGTGCAAGAGAACAACTGGTTTCACACGGCTTTCCTTATGGAGGTATGTGGCAATAACTACATTGTTCTATTATTAACCTCGGAAGTAAAGCCTGTTCCTGAAGCGCATTCAAAGGGCGCTTTGAACACCTGTTTTTAGGGAGTTTTTAATGTAGTTAACCCTATTAAAACCATGTTGAGATAAAGCAATTATACAATTGTTACATTGCTTGATCCATAAGTGGACAACTTATTGTCTAATTCATTCAGAATCTGCAACACCTTGTAAATCCAAATAATATTCATTGTGATAGTTTTGATAAACCCTGGGCTACTGTTCTAAGATAATATTGTATCAATCAGAGAAATGTTAGAGAGTGTGAAATCTCTGGCTTTTTGAATTGACAATTCAGCCATCCATCTTATTGATTGGAATCTGGAAAGATACTCAGAATATATTGATGTTTGGCTCAGACACTGATACCCTGGCAATATTTGGTAGCACTAAGGCCAAACCATTTCAAGAATTAAGAATGATCTTTCCTGACCCAAAATCAATAGACCAATCCGCCCTTAATCCAATCCAAATCAGTATCCACCTTTGATCAATCCAGTGGCGCAGCGGCATAACCCTAAAATATCCAAGTGCTCCATAGGAGCTGAAAACTTGGCTGTTAATGCACTTTCAGGTGCTCATCCCAATTATCATAACCACAATAGTGGTTAGTCTATGATTTAACCCATTTCTGTCTACATTGGCTGGGGTTGAACCCCAAAAACTCCTTTATATATTTTTCATATGTTATTTTATTATACTCTGCAATGGAGTAGATCCCACCCATCTGACATGGGATGGATGGACTAGTTTTTAGGAAGAAAGCCACAATAGCAGCTCAGCATTACAGCTGGCATCACGCTTGCCTTAGGATAAGGTCAGGAGCAGAAAGAATGCAATAACAACAAATCTGCAATAGAGCATTGGGCAAGATGCCTTTTGGGAAACTATTCAGTAAAACCCCAACACTTAGGCCGGCCTGGCCTCTAGGATTCTTGGGTCAATTACCCATGAGATAACAATCCTATAAAAGGATATTTTTCTAACAATAATAAAGATTCAACTCTTGCTCTCTTCAATTATAATCTTCCTTGAGGTTTATCTGTGTTTATATATAGTAAGACTGTGTTTTGGTCTGCCTAGATAAGATTAAGGTATTTTGAAGTTAGTAACTGTGTATTGATGTCCTTAGTCTTTAAACAAGGAACCAATACTCTCTTCCCTAAAAGCAAACTGACCAAATCTCCTCTTTCCAAAGTCAAGAGAGAGGTTCCTCTATTGTGGTATTCCCTGACCATCTGGTAAAATTTAATACCTATGAGGTCAAGTAAGGCTACTATTAAATTGGCCACAGTACAAATATATACATGTTGTTATGCACCATTCTTGGCACCTTTGGGAATATAGCTGTATGAATTGTGCATCAATGATGCAAAAAAATGTTGATATAATAGAATTTTACTGTGTCATTGTCTTTTAGCGTGCTGTAAGTCTCAGTGTGTTTATGAAAGGCCTCAATATTAATTTGCTGTTTGGGATTTATGAGGGAAACCCCAAGTTCTTCAAGAAAACTTCAATTATCTGACCATGCAGTATCAAAATGGAATTAAGTTCTCTAAAAAACAGATTTGAACATGGTCTGTCTATTTGCCAGTTCAAGATGATGTTTTGGTTAATACACTGTTTTATTATCCAGATTTGCCTCTTATTAAGGATATCCTACTCAAACTTGGGATTCTTTATAAGGATAATTCTATCAGTTTTTTGGTAATTAATATACAGCCTATGTGCTACTTTTACTGGCAAATCATCATTTGCTGTGGCCTTCTTGATATCAAAAGTATATGCAATAAGCTTGATGAGGATTTGCACTTGGAGTCTGTGATCATCATTTACTTGGGGTTTTAAAGTTAATTGTTGGCCCATTTGGTTCTGCCAAGACACACACCATACAAAATTGGCTATAAAACAGTTTTTTGAGCACCTGCTGCCTCTTCACAGTTTGATAATTCTGTAACTCTTTGTTTTTGTCTTTTCTCTCATCATTACCCACATAAGGCTCAAATTTTGTATTAAGAATATGTTTCAAAATCTCTATAAGACTAGCAGGACTTTGTCTTGGAAGTACACAAGCTTGTACACCAAAATAATTCTTTCAATAGTGATAAGTTTTCTGCTCTAGTGGTTCTGACTTTGGTGGCCTTCTTGGACATTTTGGAGCTCTTGGGTTAATATTACCAATTTCACCAATTGGGCCCCTGGTTTTTTGCTGTGTCTGTGTAAATTAGGTTTCACTCCTTGACTCAGAGCTACTCTACCTTCCACTTCCTGGACTAAAGAAACTCTTATTTATGTTGATTTAGGGTAATCTGATGTATCAATCTACTAAATATATTATTTACTTCTTCTCTAAACCTTTATCAAGGGTAGTTAAGGTAGTTTCTAATGCTAATAAGGTAACAAATGATAAAAACAAAACTTGAGCTTATTTTCCCAGTGTGACATCATTATTCAGAAAGCATATTAATGGGCAGTCAATAGGTTGCAAGGGCTTCTGCTAATGCAAGTCAAGCCAGTCAATCAAGAGGATTCTTGTTGTCCTTGATGTTACTAAAAAGAAAAGGACACAATCTACATAATGTGGCCAACTCAATTTGGAATGTGCCTTTTAAAAATTTACTAATAAATCATAATCAAGAACTAATTACTGTGAAACATGTGCTATTAATATAAGAATTGATTTATGCAATTAGAACTCCAATATTAAGCCAAACAAGTTTTTTAACCCTAAAGGTAATAAAGAAATTGCCTAATTATCATTTCTGAATGTTGATTAACTGCTAATAGCCTCTTATGTCCATTCAAAAGTATCTAAATTATACTAGGAGCTACAGAAAGGCATCCCTGCTATTTGACTTACAAGGATTTTCATGTCTGCAAAGCACTTTTTTTGGATTTTGACACTGTTGTTGCAAACATTCATTTTTATATAAAAGAATATTAAAATTAAGTTAAATTTCTTCAACTATATAATTTATTTAGGGCGTTTTTATTTGGTAGTATATAGTAACCTAAAAGCTTGTAGTCACTGCTTTAGGGTACCACATCCAGGAAAAGAGAATGTTGGTCTCAGAAGCTGTCATTGAATGTCAGTATGAAAACAAGGATCACAATAGGAGAAGTGCTAATTTTAAGAGGTAGGAGATTGAGTGACTTGTTAAGGTCCATGATCCTGTACTGGGTATCATGGTGTTAACTAATCCTGCAAGAGTGATATAGGCTATGTCAATATATTAGTTGAAGATGGTGGTGTTGGGTCTGAGCTGGGAGGCAGGTGGACAGGTTTGGTAGTAGGAGATGGCTACATTTAAGTTTGTTAGACTAAAGAGGTGGTTGTATCTTTTGTAAAACAACACAGAAGAATGCTTGTATAGACTCTTTTGTGATAAGCTTTCTTTGGGGCTCTTAGCTGGCCAGGAAGTCAAATTGGAGTATATTATCCAAGGTCAACTTCTTGAACTGTGATCTGGGGAAATATGTATATAAATTAACTGGACTAAGGGATGCTCCTAGAAGACAATAAAATGCAGGCCAGGTGCTGGGAATTTTTGCAGATATGCAGAACAATGGGCCAAGCCTTTCTTTTAGAAAAGTACTGATTTGTAAAGCAACCAAATTTAAATAAGGGATAAAATGATAGAACCAGGCCCCATAATTTTATTTATTTTAATATGATAATGATAACTTTGGAATAAGTTCAGGGTTTTTTTAGCAAAGTCTGTTGCTGAGTTGACTTGACCTTTTTCACAATTTAACTGAGTTTTGCTCAGTATTTCTGGACCAAGTTTGCAGAGTTATGTTGTTCTCCCTGATGAGCCCATTGCTGTTGCAGGATGATCATATTCTGATGGATTGTTGACATTCCAGATGATGTCTCTCATTTTCTATCATGTTTACCTCATTAATAATTTTAAACTCATTGTCAGGTGCCAGGCAGGAATTCTCCATCTTGATGAGTTAGGTAAATTTTAGAACTGTTTCTTGAAAATTGGTTGTCTAAAAAACACATGCATGCGAGAACAACTTTTGCAGGCTCATCAATTTCAGGTTCAGAATTTAACTATGTAGGCTTAGGATTGATTTCTCCTTCTAATAGTTTGTAAATTATTTCAGGAGGAACTTTATTCTGATTCAGTGCTTCCCAATCTAAATTGGTTCTCTTTCTTCACTAATTTATGACCCTATTTGCAAGTTTTAAAGCACCAAAGAAATTTAAATGGAAAGTAACACAATCAGTTAGTTAAAAACTCTTATCTGGTTATGTTATCTCATTGACCAGCCACAAAAAACATTCACATGTGGCCTGAACACCTGAAGGGTCAGTGGATTTATTGAAGACATGTCAATATTTGATTCCAACAGTTAGGGTTCAATTTATTTTTGAAAAAAATTCATTTAGTGACACACTACCATTTTTATTTCACATTATGTTGCAACTAAACTAATTATAGTTCAGTATTGGGATTGGGGAAGCCACGGTCCAATAAAAAGAACAAATGATAGAAATAAGATGAAAGTTTATTTAGAATATTATGATTAATATAATAGGATGGGTAGAAAAGCCCCTTAGCTCACCAGGAATGCACAGTGGGGATTCAGATATAGTGTGGGTTGCAAATATCTTAGTCAAGTGATGAGCTTTGAAATTGGGAAGATCCCTAATTAGAAGATATTGCCCATAATTTGACATTAATAGTGAGATGCACAATGTTGTTAAATATGTCATGGGTGCCTCCATGAGTGCCTCCTGTTTATTGTAAATTATGTTGGCGGCAGGAAGTTGATTCTGGTTGCAAAAATTATGTTTTAAAATTTATATATTAATTATTTTTGGTTATAAATGTGAACTTTTAGCCATACTTATTAATTTGTTTGATCTGTTAACAAATTTCTTCCAAAAAGACGTTCAGAATATTACGTTTTCATTTTCTGATATAAAATTTAAAGCTTAATTAGGATGAATTAAGAGCATCATTATAAATCCATTGATTTGTTATAAGATTTGATGATTTTATTGTCTGTTTCAGTTGTTTTGAGGGTTTGTTGTTGGATTGAGTTTTTAACTTTAGCAAAGGAGTATATTTTGTTCTCAAAACCCATAGCTCCATAGTAGTTTTTTTGTGACTAAAATAATTTTTTGAGTGCTTGAAATATTTTTTGTTGAATCACATTTTTTTCTCAGTTTACATCATTTGTTGTGTGTCTTGGCATTTTTGTCAATTAGCCACGTTTTTGGTGAAATTATATCTTATTTCTATCAAAAAATCTAAATTTGTTATGTGACTGAACCTATTTTTCTGAACTGAACAATTTTTGTTTATTTCAACAGGTTTTAAAGCTGCTGTACATCATGAAAGTTATTGGTCTTGTCCAAGTATTGTTCCTCATATGACTTAAAATGTTTGATACTTGTACAGTATTAGAGTATGATAATAGTGGCATCTACTATTCATAAATTGGTATCTTACTTGGGAAAATGATTTTCTGAGAGACAACAATCATATATAATACATTACTAAACTGACTGTATTTTATCAATTGGGAAATTTGGGGAAAACCAACTGTTTAAAAGGGACAGAAAAGAGTTAGGAATAAGACGGTATTTTTTGGGTAGAGAACAATGATTTACAACATAGTGAGATATCATTAGTCTTATAAAATGTGGCTTATGTACTATCAAAGAAAGTAGCTATCAACAAAGTTCCAAGTAAAGATCTTGAAATCATATTGATACCTAGACAGATGTTTTTTGTCTAAATTATTAATATATATAAAAGTGATCTTGTCTGTCTGTCTGTAATGTCACCTCGAGTGGGCTCAAGCCGTAAGGGATTTGACTGAATTGATTTTTAGTTAAATTTGATTTTAAAAGTTGATTGTTAAGCCAAAAGCTCAATTTGGCTCATCCTTACATTCAATCCCTTACATGCATCTTTGAAAGTACAAAGATTGCATCCAGTAGAGTGTGGGCTAAATCATGTGGAACTGAAATATAAGCCACCCGAACTTTAATAAATTTGTATTAGATTACTTGAATTTTAATTTAATAGCTAACCCTATTCAAGCATATCAAAGTGACTTATCTTTCTAGATTACCCAACTCTAGAATGGATGGATTTAAACTGGAAGAGAAGCAGCAATTGTTTTAGATTGTTTTATATGATTGGATGTTTAAACTCTGCTGATGATTGAATTGGCCAAAGAAAAGAGAGCTTGATCAGTTTTAAATATATTAGATTGAAAAAGACACATAAATTTTAGTTTAAGTACAGGATGGTTGGCTTGGAAATTTTGAATATATCTATTCCAAAGTAAAATAATAGAATATTCCACTTGGATGCATCAGCTGATCCAAGTAGCTGCATATTGTTTCAGATTAAACCTTGCTTGCCACAGCTTCATCCTAAAAGAACATCAGTGGAGTAAACTAACTATGATAAAATTAAATTTCAGTATAATAATTTTCATGAAATTTAGAGGACGTAGATCAATTTTCAGATGATTCCGATCAAAATGGTACCAAACATGATGGCTCTAGCTGCTCTAGATGCTGAGATATTTAGTTAAGTGCTGGAATCGGGTTCGCGTCATAATCAAAGGCTCAGACTCAATTTGATATTATCTAAATTTACTTTTAATACACACTACAAAAACTAAAATCAATGTATCTCAGTGAATACTAAGCCGATTTTGATGTCCAATAACTTATTTAAAAGCTGCAGATCAGCTCTACATTTTTAAAGACATTAAAAATCAATTACTAAATTATAAAATAATTAGTTTAGCCTTACTAAACTTAATAGTGATACTATACTTATTTAGGTTTAGTTTTTATTTATACTTGGAGTATACAATTTTAATTTTAAATTTAAATAAATATAATTGAAATTACTTTTTAATAAAGCAATCAAATAAAATTTTAATTAAACATGCAATAAGTAATACAAGCCTAAAAAGACAATAAAATAAATTCAATTGATTTATTAAATTCAACTTTAATTCTGTCCTTGGACGGGGCAACCACCTAGTATGAAAGTATTAGTGAGTCCTTTATTTGGTGGGTTGTAAGGGTATAAGGGAAGATCTACCGTGAGGCGATTTGATTAGCTCCTCTGTGCATTATGAGATGCAGTGTCAACTGTTGTGATGGATTTGGTTGTTGTAGTTAGTTAATATATAGTTCTACCAATAACCTTAAATTATTTAATAAATCATATTACAGCCTTGGTATTTACACATAATACCCTATTTATGATAAACTTTTTACCTTTTTCCAAAGTATTTAGGGTAAATTTTAAACAAATAAAAAATTTCAGGAATCCTGACATATTTCACATGTTTATGGTATTGTGTTTTATTGGCATCGTATAAATGATAGATATGTTCCCTTAAAAAAAGTATAAATGATAGATAATGAATTTTTCTGCTAGCCTAATTAGGAATAACCTTACCAAGTTTTCCATAAAACAATGTTGCAAAACTAGATGTTTTGATATCTTGCTGTAAGCTATCAAACCTCAAAGTCACCGAGCTATTTTTAGCACATCTTTTTTAAACTGCAGAAATTCTAAAGAAATTGACTGGACCAAGCTTGTAAACCAAGCCACTCATCTATTGCTGCGACTTGGTCATACGCAGTTCAAACTATTAAATCAAATGCCTAGTCCGCTTCAATTCTAAACATTGCCATCCGATTGGCTACGAAGTTATTATAACTCCACATGCCACACTTTGTAACATCCTTTGTTCGTTTAAATGACATCATAAGAATAGCTTATTTCTTTCTTATCTCCACTATCAATCACACCTTAAATACATTAAAGCTTACCAAATTAAAACTATGCTCCCCAAAATCGTCCTCGAAGAAATCTTCTCCCTACTTGACCACAAACAAATGGGACATTATTTTTCTTGTTATGCCTAGGCGCCAGATTGGTTATTTTATAACTTAATCACATTATTCATATTCAAATTATTCAGAAAGAGTAAAATACAATCAATCCCAAATATTTAATTGATCTTGGGCTTGGGTGATTTTTTAAAAAATAATTCATTGATTTTATAATTGAAAATTGCAACTTATAGTACTACTGAAAATATCTTAAGTGCTACTACAAACCAAAAATATTTATGATGAGTTGCATGGGAGAGTAATAGCAGCCCCAAAGCTATAAATGCTATTACCCTATCTTTGGCTCATCATAAATATTCTTAGTTTGTTTCAGAAAAAAAGGTTGTTGTTTTTGAAAGACTGATAACTCTATTTAAAATACACCCTCTAGTAAGCTGCCCTACTTCATGAACTTGCCCCAATACACTACTAGCATCTTCTGATATTTTTGTTTCTCTGGTATCATCACGTGATTTCAAATGATAAAATATCTCAGAATATTCTGAGAAGCTTTCAAATGTTAAAGGTGAAGTATATAACTTCCCATCTTTCATCAAATATGAAAGATTAATGCGCAGATTTTTAACTTCAAGCTCTCTTTTTATAGGCCTAAATTTCCTTTCATAAATATAAAAAAATGCTTTTTGGGAAACAATTGAACCAGTTAAAGATGAATTGTATAATTATTTTCTTCTTTCTTCTTTCTCACAAATATTTTTAGATCATTAATGTTGTTAATATAAAGTACATTTTCTTTTTCCTTTAAATTTTTTGATATTACACCAAAGTGACCATCAACAATGCTTTTCCATGGCATTCAACAAAACGGTTATATTTTATGGAACCCTTAATATATTTAGGTGCCTCTTTAAATAAGTAATATAAAAATTCATATGATCTAAAATGATTTCCATTATCTGTCCATACTTTTATATTTTTTATTTTTTAAATCTATCTAATTTAAGAAGACTTATTAGACATTCACCTGAAAATAAAGAATCATGTGATAATATTTGAGACAAAAAATCATGATATTCATATTTAATTTTATTGTTTTCTTTAAAAACTAATGCAAACCCTAATAATGAGATTGGTTTTTTGAATAAAAACAATTATTGGTCTCAATTGGACCACCTCCAACCTTTAAGTTTTCTTTATAATCTATAACTACAACACAAGACTCATCATCTAGTTCATTAATATCTTTTTATATTCACAATTTTGATGAACATAAAAGTCTTGGTGCTGATTAATAGTCTTTAAGTCATTGTCTATAGATTCTGGTAATGGTAAGTTTTTACTTTCACATTCTTCCTTCTTTTTTCTAGGGAATTTTTTAAATTACAAATATTGCACATATCAGTTTGTTTTTACTTTTTATTATATTTTTAGGGATTAATTTATAGTAAGTAGAAATTGAAACTGAAATTTCATTTTTATTTTCATATTTTCATATATTTCTTTTTTTGTTTTAAGTAGAGAGTATTTAATTTCAGTTGAGTAATTACTCATCTCTTTTTCTATATCTTTATAAATTTTTTCAGGCACTTTATTTGTAAACTGGCTTGTTTCAAAAGAATTTTCCAGCAATTTTTTAATTATTTTTTTAGTTATTTCTTTTTTTAATGAATAGTTATTATTTTTTGGCTTTTTTTGTTTAAGCTTACATTTTTATTTTTATTTATTTTTCTTGAGTATTCAAACTCACTTTTGGTTATATTAAACCCCATATCATTAAGCTCTTTTAAAGAGTAACTGGAAGTAACCAGAGATCGCAAGGCTGGGAGATGTTTTTGGGGAGAAGATTTCATGAGATCCTTTAAGTTTTCAATGAACTCATTGCCTTTTTGATTTTGAATAGTTGGCAGGAACTGAGCTTTCCCAAATTCAGTTTGAGTAAGGAAGTGCTTGATGAAATTATCAAGATCATCACCAGCAATAAAGAGGAATGCCTTTTTAACATTGCAATTCTCTCTCTTTTTGTTGAAGCTCCCAAGGAAAAAAAGGGTAGCATGGAAGAAGTAAATTTAACTGAGGACATGGTAGTATTTTGAATCTGTAATTAGGTCAGATCTTTGATGTGTGCCTTAATGATGGAGTAGTTATGATCAGAATGTGGTCTTTGAATTGGGTTATTTGGATTAGAAGCTTTGTGGTACTTTAGCTCTTATATACCAAGCTAAATGACACCATTCTGAAAGAAATGGTGTGATAGCTTTTATTATAGTTTGAACTTGAATTTATGTTTGCAGAAATTAATTAAATACCCAGTTTTCATGCACAAGTGATATATGTGAAGCAGCTAAGCATTATTATTACATCATATCCTCTTTGTAATCAATGCAAATCAATTAAAATGATGTATTCAGTTAATTGTAACTCTTCCCATATTTTTAAAATGATAAAATATTAAAGAATTCCATTTAATGAATGCTCAATTTGAGGTTCGAAGCTCACTTGAACCTTAAAATCAATCTAAACAGTGATAAAAACATCCTAACTTCAAACTATCATAAAATCCTAGAGAATTGAGCTTTTTAAATAAAATAAAATGCGAAAATAAAGCTCTCAATCTTATCTTTAATTTCGTCAAATAAAAAACATCTGTTGTGTATTCAAAAAAAAGTATTTATTAGCTTTGAAGTAATCTACTTTATATCATTAGATATAATCATATAATAAAATCTGGATTATGCTCTTTTAAATTACTTTTGCTTTAATATTGAGCATAGTATACATATTAAAATTTTTACACCAATAGAAAGATAAGATTCTTAGCTTCATTTTGATAGTTTACAGTGTGAAAAAATATTAATTTTTCATTGAGTTATTAATGTTTTAAATATAAATTGTGTAATTAGTTACTTTTTCAAAATCGAACTGTGTTATGCTGCGACTTGAGCAGCATGTGCATTAGAAAATGGCCTAATCTCTAAAATAATGACCCAAATCTATGAATTCCACGTGCTCTGCCTTGCCTTCTATCAAGCAGCTTTCGCTTTGCTGCTCCATGTTCACACCTTGAAGCAAACTAAATGTGTTGACTACCAGAAATTCATAAAGAAGAATGGTAAACATGTAAAAGGGTTAATCATACAAAGTCTCAAAGATTATAAGGTGCTGCTTGAATCAGGGCTATCACTGACTACTGTTTTTCCGCATATGGACTCACTATCCTGCCATATGTTAAACTCAGATACAGATTTATGTGAAGAATTAGTTGAAGATTGTTTGGGACTTAAGAATCTCAAGTACTTAAGCCTCAATAATTGCTTATCTGAAGTCCCAGAAATGTTTTCCCCTCTCTATGGATTTCTTGAGTTGTTATATGTAAGTTTTTATTATAGCAAATATCCTGAGAACTGGCAGCTTCAAAGTGGCCCAAAGAGGCTCATCATAGATGCAAAATATCCTGCATATGTTTTGGATAAACTAAATCAAGAAGCATGCAAGCTTCCAAATGAAATAATTCTGCTTTACGATGACCGACACAAGCTGCAGCTGAATGCTAAAAATTTAACCCATACTTGGGTTTACTTTAAGAGAGACTATTGTCACTTTTATCTTAGACTTCCCCATGGCCCAGGCTATTCAGAGAACATGAAATCAATTGGCTTGAGTGATGTTTCATCGCAAAATTTAATTGTGATTTGGAGCGGACGTGTCTTTGAAAAAATATTGAAGATGCCTGATTTCGTTGAACATTTCACAGCATGTTTTGACCATTGTACATCTGACATTTTCACGGATGAATATGCTCCAAACTTCCCTTCACTTCATTTCAACTGCAACAGCGAATTTTTAAATTGCAAATCACCTTGCCAAGCAACAAAGGTATCGTTTGGGAAGGGTAGTACTCACGGATCAACACTATATTATTTGACATGTGATCGATTTTCAAACCTTCAGAATCTCTATATCAGCGACACAATCCAACTGGAAAACCGTTATAGCAGCTTCCACCGACCAAAACCCTTTTCCTTGTCTATTGACTTCTTTCCCCATCTTATCCGTTTCTCCTCAAAAGCTCCTCAAGCTGATTGGTTCTGGCCAAAGTTATTGCAAGCAGCACCGAAGCTCCAGTACATCCACACCAATTACAGGCCAGGTAACGTGCTAGAGATTGAAAAGCAACGTCCCCTTCTACAGTTCATGCCCTACCAAGATATCTTTGGGGAAAGTGGTGATATCCATTATATGCCTGAGTTCATATATTCAAACAGATAAAATAATTCCAATATTTCACTCCTTTTTCAATCTACCAGCTATTTTAAATAGAAATTGTATATTTTAAATCTTGATTAATTTGAGTCATTACTTGACATATTCCTAAAAACTCAATTTTGGCTTTATCTTATATTATCTTTCAATAAAACAATGAGTCTTGATCAGTAGACTGCCAAAAGGACAATTGTGCCCATGTCAGCATTACCCATATCAACACTTTGTCAACATGGGTCAATCAACTAGAAAACTAAAAGCTACTAAGGAAGTGATAGTTGGGCAAGCTTAACTAACATTTTAATTTGTTTTTAGAGGTACAACCCCAAAACAGGACATAAAAGTGCCCATGTTGATACATAATATAAGTCTTGATAAAATTCCAAAATTTATCATATTTTTACTTTTATCAATAAAAATTTAGTTTTTGACTTGGTCAAAAACATGACATAAAGTGCCAATATTGACAACTTTTAAACATGCCCTATTTTCAATAATAAAAACAACATTCTTACAGAGTAATTTATTTCACTACTTGTAAAATATAATTTTTTAGATTAATTCTGTCCTTGGACAGGGCAACTGCCTAGTCTATAATAATATTCAGTTAAAAGTGGGCTTAAAACATTTGATTTCAGTTAGCCACAAAATATTTATGATATTTGAGTTAAATTAAGTGCCACATAGTTTTACAACCCAATTGTTTTGATAGACTACCACACATGTTTAGGCTATTTCTATAAATCAAAGTTGAATTTAATAAATCAATCAAATATATTTTATTGTTTATAAGGAGCGCCTTTTGGGGAAGCTTCAAATATGGAATTGAGAAAGAAGAGAAGGATCTTTTATTGGATAATATTTTAGACTTATATAGACTTGGCTGTGGCAGAGATTTAGTTGGATCAAACCTAGGGGTTGGTCATGTGCGGGATGGGTTCAAGCCACTGGATACGTGAACAGTCATGTGATATTGCTTGGTTGCCATTTCTGGTATGTCAAACAGTATATTGAAAGAGCACAAAATTGGGCAATGACTGAATGTTGAGTAGGTTGGCGGTAGCCAGAATACTTGTACATCCAGAACCTCAACACACCACCCTTTTAAGGGGTTACTCTGGTACATCAGGAGAGGGCTTTGTCTTAACGGCTGCTGCCTGATGTTCCTGGAGTTGTTGGCTAGTTGGCACTAGTCTGGTTAAGTGTTCTCCTTTGCTAAGGCAGAGACAGGTTCTTTGGTACTTCTTGACAACAGGGGTTTTGACACCTTGGAATTTCACTAGATAGGTGTTTTGGTCTGTTCTGTACTTGATTATTCTTGCTGGTTCTCTATGTACTGAGTCTAGTTTCTATCTGTTTCCAGCTAGGACCCAGACAGGAGGGTCAATGGGAAGTGGTCCCTCTGTGTTGGTTACCTTTTGTGTTTTGAGCCTTTTTATTTCTGCTATTTTAGCTTTGAGGCGTATGTGTTGTAGATTTGATACTTGTTCTACTGTAGGGGGTTTCCCCTGGGGGGATCTTTACGTATGGCTGCTTGTTGCGGGTAATTATTTCTGGTTTGTATCTTTTTGTTAGTTCAAACGGTGAGTAGCCTGTCCCTTGATTGGTGCGGACCTGGGATACTAGTAATGCATGTTTCACATATAGTGGCCATGTGTCTTTGGCTTTGCCATCCATTATTTTCTCTAGGGTCCTGATAAGGCTGCTGTTTAGGCGTTCAACTCTGTTGTTGGCCTGTGGCCTGTAGGGCAAGATTGTGAAATGCTTAATGTTTTTGGATTTTAGATTGTTGTTTACTATATGACCTGATAGCTCAGTTGCTTCATCAGTTATGATGTGTCTGGAATGCCGTAGTTGGCTATGATTGATTTGTTAATGAATTGGTTTATGGTTTCTGCTTTCTGGTCCTTTGTTGCCCAGCAGATAGGCCAGCGTATGACAAAGTCAATAGCTACAATTAGGAAATGTTGGTTTGTCTTTGTTTCTGGGAAGAGGCCCACTATGTCTAGTCCCCAAACCTTGAATGGTTCAGGGTCAGGTACTGGGTTGACTTTTGGCTGGGAAGCCTTTGTGCTGGTGTATTTCTTGCACACTGTGCACTTTTTCAGAACATCAATTATATCTTGTTTGAGGTTGGGCCATCATACTATCTCTTTTAGTGTGATGTATAGGTTGTTAGCCTTTGTATGTCTTATTAGGCGGTGATGTCTTAATATGGTGTCAACTCTTTGTGCAAGTGGGATGTAGGGAACATGTTTGTCTTTAATGATTTGATATACAGTGCCATTTGATACATGGAAATATTTTTTGTTCCTTACTAATGTATTGTGGGTTAGTTGGTGTATTGAGGGGTATTTCCCTTTAGTTTTATACTCAGTATTGTATAGGTTTGGCCAGTCAGGGTCCAGGTGGCCAGGATGATTCTCTCTTGGCTGGCATAGCCTAGAAAGAGCATCAGCTGTGACCAGCTCTGCCCCTTTTTGTATTGGATGTCCGAATTGAGCTGCTCTAGCAGGGACATCCATTTGGCTTATTGCCGTGCAAGTGCATTCTGAGTTTTAAAGTATATTAAAGATTTATGGTCAGTTAGTACTCAGAAGTTTAAATGTCCTTCTAAGTAACATCTCCATTTCTTGCATGCAGGATATATTGCCATAAATTCCTTGTTGTGTATTGGGTATCTCTGCTCATTGTTGGTTAGTTTTCTGCTTTTGTAACATACTGGCAGGAAGTCTTGCTGCCCTGGCTGGCGGATGCGTAGGACTGTGCCAATGGCGTGTCACTGGCATCTGACTCAAGCTTGTAGCACCTGTTGTTATTAGGATATTGCAATATTGGTGCTTTGATCAAAGCTTGTTTTAATGGTTGGAAATTCTTGTCACATTCTGGTGTCCAGATGAATTTCTTTTTGACATTACCCTTGGTTAAGTCATTGATTGATGTGGTGAGTTTTCCGCAGTCTTTGATGTATTTCCTTAGGTAAGCTACAATTCTGAGAAAGCATCTAACTTGTTTAGCAGAGGTGGGGTGTTGCATGTTATTTAAGGCTTTTATTTTATCTGGACCTGCTTTGATGCTACTGTCAGAGGCAATTTGGCCCAAGAACAAGAGTTCATTTTCCATAAATTGGCACTTGCTAGGCTTTGCGTAGAGTTTGTGCTTTGCAAGTCAATTGAGTGTCTTGCGGACATGCATGAGGTGTTTCTCTTTGGTTTTTGAGAATATGATGATATTGTCAAGGTAGCATAATGTATTTGAGAGACCGTTTAGTGCATGGCTCATCATAGTGACAAACGTTGCGGGAGCGTTGGTCATTCCAAAGTTCATTACCCTGCATTCAAAGGATTCAAACTGTTTACAGAACGCATTTTTTGGTATGTCCCTTTCTTTTACTTCAACCTGGTTGTAACCTGAGGTGAGGCCAATTTTGGAGAAAAAATTGGCTCCTGAGAGTCTTGAAAACAGATTCTTTATATGTGAAAGGGGATATTTATTTTTTACTGTGCTTGCATTTAGTGCTCTGTAGTTGGTTACTAGACAAAGAGTGCCTTCTTTTTTCTTTACAAAGAACACTGCTGCCCCCCACAGGGATTCAGACGGGCAAATGAATCCCTTGGCTAGATTGTCTTCAATATGGGCTTTGAGGGTTTGGGTCTCCATGGGAGAGAGTCTTTAGAGGGGTACAGGTTTAGGCATGGCTTTACATAGGTCAATGCCATGTTTTACCTCTTGTTTGGGTGGTAACTCTGTGAGCTCTTCCTTGAATACATGGGCATATTTGTTTAGGAGTACCACAAGTTCTGGGCATTGAATCTTGGTTGTTTGTATATTATTGAATTCAGTGTACCTCATTGTGTGAAGGGCACTATCTTTAGTTAGACGTTCTGAGTTGTCTTGGTTTATGACCTGGAAAAATACTGTGTCTCTTAGAATGAGGTCAGTTGGGTTCTTTGAGGATATTAAAATTGACTACATTGTGTTTGATGGTTATGGTTTTTGTTTTCCAACATATGCTGGGGTTCACTCGGGTGAACCAGTCCATGCCTGCTACAATATTGTAGTTTATGTTGTTCATGAAAAGTCCTTTGATGGACTTTTGTATGCCTTGGAGGTCAATTCTGAAGGGAGTTGTTTTTCCTTCAAGTAGAACCTTTGATTTGTCTGCCATTCTGGCGTATTTGAAGTTGGATTTGATAACTGGTATTTTGTACTTGGTTACAAATGGTTTGCTAACCATAGTGTGTTGAGCACCAGAGTCAAATAAAATTTTATGTGTATGAGCTTTGTAAGTGCATGGGTAGACAAGAAGTTGTGAGTGATCTTTAATTTTTAAGTTCATAAAAATGGAGGATTGTGGGACACATGGGATGCGAGCAGCAAATTTTGTGCCTTGGTACAGTTTCTTGTCAAGTTGGGGGGGAGACAGGGGCACTTAAGCCTGTTCCCCCTCCTCTTTTCCCTCTTCCTCTGCTTTAAGACCTTTGAGGTCAGAGAATGTGGGGTCAGATTCATAGCGGGTTGCTATTTCAGCATTGTTCACTTTGGTGGTGTCCTCTTTCTTGGGATAGGAGTGATTTGCGCTTTGGCTGTGATTGCCATTGTTTCAATTGGAGTTGCCGTTGCTATGATTGGTTTTTTGGCATTTGTTGCCATTGGAGCTTTCTCTGACATTGCTGTTTGAGGAGCAGTTGCTGTTGCGTGCAGCATATTCTATGTTTGCGCGTTTTTCTGCACGCTTGGCTCCTGCAATGAGCGCAGGCATGGAGGTATTAGCCTCTGGAAAAATGAGGACAGTGACAGAGGGTTTCATTTTTTTGATGAATGAGGCTCTAGTATGTACATTGTCAGCTTGCGCTGGGTTTTTGATTTTTGTGGTGTATTTCCTCAAATTCATTGGTGTAAGCTGTGATAGTGGTCTTCTGAGGAAGATTGCTGAGCTGTATTGCAATTCCTTGGAGGGATTTTGTGACACGTAAATTGTGTGTGATGTCTGCTTTGAACTCTTCCCAGTTGTCAAGCTGGTCGTTAGTTTGTGAGCCAACCCAGATAGCAAACCAGTTAGCTGTGGCCTTGTACAGGCACTTTCTGGCTTCCTGGACCCATTTTTTGTGGGGGATGCAGCTGGCGCAGAGTTTAGCAACTGAGTGGTCTAGCCAGTTGATGACATTTTCCTTGTTTTTACCAAAGAACTTGTCAATACCAATGTATTTGGTGTTGGTAACTTCATCTGTGATAGGTGGTTGTGCATTTGTTTGTGGTTAAAGAGAGCAACTGTATTGAATTATCTTGGTGCATGCTTTGGGCATGACCAGTCCTTCAAATACAGTGCATCCACTAGGTATGTCTCTGTTGATGTTGTGTGCGTGAAAGTACATTTTCCAGGTCTCCTGGGATGTGGCCTGGTTGAGTATGTGAGCAAAGGTGGGCAGGTTTTGGTCAGTCATTTTCTCTTTCTTGGGTGTGGTCAAAAAACTGTAGCTGCTACCAGTGATAAGGAGTGCCTTTTGGGGAAGCTTCAAATATGGAATTGAGAAAGAAGAGAAGGATCTTTTATTGGATAATACTTTAGACTTATATAGAATTGGCTGTGGCAGAGATTTAGTTAGATTGAACCTAGGGGTTGGTCATGTGTGATATGGGTTCAAGCCACTGGATACGTGAACAGTCATGTGATATTGCTTGGTTGCCATTCTTGGTATGTCAAACGGTATATTGGAAGGCCACAAAATTGGGCAATGGCTGGATGTTGAGTAGGTTGGTGGTAGCCAGAATACTTGTACATCCAGATCCTTGACATTGTATTTTTAGGCTTGTATTACTTATCACGTGTTTAATTAAAATTTTATTTAATTGCTTTGTTAAAAGATAATTTCATTTACATTTATTTAAATTTAAATTGTATACTCCAAGTATAAATAAAAACTAAACCTAAATAAGTGTAGTATCACTATTAAGTTTAGTAAAGCTAAACTGTTTATTTTAAAATTAATTCTTTGATTTTTAAATCCTTTAAAATGTAGATCTGATCTGCAGCTTTAAAATAAGTTATTGGACATCAAAATTGGCTTAGTATTCACTGAGATACATTGATTTTAGTTTCTGTAGTGTGTATTAAAAGTAAATTCAGATAATATCAAATCGAGTCCGAGCCTTTGATTATGACGTGAACCCAATTCCTGCACTTAATTATATATCTCAGCAGCTAGAGCTATCATGTTTGGTACCATTTTGATCGGAATCATCTGAAAATTGATCTACGTCCTCTAAATTTCATGAAAATCATTATATTAAAATTTAATTTTACCATAGTTAGTTTACTCCACTGATGTTCTTTTGGGATGAAGCTGTGGCAAGCAAGGTTTACTATGAAACAATATGCAGCCACTTGAATCAGATGATGCATTCAATTGAAAATTTACATTATTTTGCTTGAAGAATAAGAATTCTGAAATGTCCAAGCCAGCCATCTCCTTCTTTAAACTAATATTTATATGTCTAATTTGAACTGTATCACTTTAAATTGACCAAGCTCTCTTTTTGTTGTCAATTCAATCCTCAGCACAGAGCATAACCATCCAATCATATAAAAAAATATAAAACAATTACTGCTTTCCTTCCAGTTTTAATCCACCCATTCTAGAGTTGGGTAATCTGTAAAGATAAGCCACTTTGATATGTTTGAATGAGGTTATCCACTAGTTCAAAAATCAATCAATTAAATTTAAATTTATAGAAGTTCAAGTGGCTTATATTTTAGTTTGACATAGTTTAGACTATACTCCACTGAATTTAATCTGTATGATTTTAAAGATGCACGTAAGGGATTGAATGTAAGGATAAGCCAAATCAAGCTTTTGGCTATACAATCAACTTTTAAAATCAAATTTAACTAAAAATCAATTCAGTCAAATCTCTTATGGCTTGAGCCCACCTGAGGTGACATTACAGACAGACTCCCTTTTATATAAATTAATTAGAAAATTAAATCAAGGAGAACTATGGAAAAATATGCTGTCCCTCTAATAAAAGCCTTGAAGAGATTATCCAAAGATCTGAAAAAAGGATGCATTGCGCCCCTGTCTGGCTCTTTTTGACCAGGTTGGTGAACAGAAGGATATGAAAGTCTATTTCTTAACTTCAGCTAATAATTCCTTCCCTTGTTTGATGAACCCTTATGCACTGTCAGGGAACCAACCCTTGGCAGCCAGCCTGTCATTTTTTGGGATTTAATAGACCGCAGGTCAGCAGGTAGAGCCCATCATAGGATTAGTGCTAACTTAAAGAGGTATAATAAAGATTTTTCTGCCCAAGATTGCAAGCCAGAGGCCAAGATGATAGTGTCAATCACCCCATAAAGAGTGATGACAACTAATTCAAGCAGCTTACTATGGTTGTTTAGTGGGAGTTCAGAGTCAGACATAGCATTATTTTGGGGGTAAGAGGTGGTTTCATGTATAGTTAATAGGCAAGAAAAAAGTTGTATTTATCTTTAAAGAGTTGTGATAAAGTGATAAACCAAGTGTCCCTTCTATTATACCTGATTGCCTCTTTAGTGTGGGCCAAGTAATTGCTTGTTAGTATTTTCTGAGATGTGGATCCCTGGTATTTAGGTTATAATGAGTACTCTGTGAAGTAGACAATACCAAATGAAGCACCTAAAGAACAAAAAGTTGTGGGCAGGTGTTGTGAGCCCTGCTTCATGTGTTTAAAAATTGGATAAACAGGTGGTTTGGTTTTAGGTAATGGTTGAAAAATTGAGGGGTTGCTTTCACTCTTAAGTGTTCAGTTTACCCAAGAATGAATCAAGAGCAATTAGTGAATCAGCCACACCTTTACATGTGGTATGCTCCATTGGTGTCTTTACTAATGATACATCAATCAATTTACGTGGTATTTAAGGAAACTTCCCTTTCTAAAGAAATCTAAGTTTATCTAAATCTACTTTTTGAATATTCATCTTTAAGCTTCAAGCACCCTCTTCCTACTGTTTGGAAAGATATATTTACATTATTCCAAATCAGGGCAAAAAGATAATACACTTCATCTTTTCACAACACCAAGGTTGCTAACTCATACTTAGCTTGAAACTGCAAGCTTTTTTCATAAATACTTTCTGCCAAGTTCTCTCCTATTACAATATAGAAGAGCACAACTCAAAAAAATTGTGCTCATTACAGGGGCGCTAAGCCCCTCTCTTACGCCTTACATCAATAACTTTATTGGCCTTATTTGTCTACCTCTCTATGAATGCATGTTGCCCACAATAAACAGTCCCTCTATCAAAGAAGACATCTCCTATGTGCCTGAAATTTCTCAAATCTATCAAGATATCCATCAGACCTCTAGTAGACCCTCTTGCTCTTGGAGCTTCTTCTCAAGAAAAAAATCCAAAATGCTGCCCTCAGACTTTACAGAAAATTTTCTTTCACTGCTGGAAGTCCCCCTGGTATAGCTCTTACTAATGCCACTTCTGATCTACTTCTAATGCTAGTATATGATGTATATGTTTGACAGTATCTAACCAACCTGTGTACTATAGGTGATTGGGTATGACAGTTTGTGCATGTCACAGCCCATGTCAGAGTCAAGCTGAACTCTCACAGGGGAGGTAGGCTGGGCCTGGAAGGCCATGTACACAATTGGCGCTATTCTGACCAAGTAATTCACTGCAGTAGCTAGGGGACACCAACTCCCAGTATAAGGCACAACTTGGTTGGCCAGCCCCAATAATGTGATATAAACAAACCCCAAATTACTGAAATCCTGAGCAGGAGAAACATTGGGCAGGGGGGAGTAGTGGAAATCTCCTTCATAGCTGGCAGGATGATCTCTCTTGCGCAACCAGGAGAGAGATCCAGATGGTGGGGATGGAAGAACTCCAAGTCAGGAGCACAGTGTGGTTTAACTGAAGCAACAGGAGCAAAGCCAGGAGGGTACAAATAGGCGCAGTTATATTGTAGAGTAGATTCACAAATAGATGCAAACAGAATAATTATATTGGAGCAAAAATAGATGATTCCTGCAAGAAAATAATGGGTCCTGGGCATAATTTTGTTTATTTTATGATGTAAACAGTGAAGAGGTCTTTTTCTTCTACCTACTTACACTTACTGGTGAAGGTGCAGCTTTTTGTGTCACCAGAGATCTGGTGGCATCATTTTCAGTCAGACTGGCAATTTTGTCCGGGAATTGTGTACTTGAGTTTAAAAAATGTATGGGTATTGACTATCATAACAGGCACCTTGCTTGAGCTGCAGCATGCCAAGGTGCCACAACTATTCATAGAGCCTGCAAGCAATCAAGCACCTGATTGTACTCCCAATGTACTATTTCCCAATAGTAAAGTGGGCCAAATTTGTTAATAGAATCAAAGCCAGGGATTTAAGACTTGTGGGCCTCTCAAATCCCAGGCCATTTTTTTATTTGAAAGGGGGGATTCTCACTTTGGGAGACAATTGGTAATGATTTCCAGGCTGTGAGTTGTTTTGCCCCTAGGAAGGCCAGCTAATTTTCCAGGGCATTATGGGCCCTGACAGTGCACCCCATGTTGGTTCACCATCAGTTGGCACTGGGTTTGATTTCTTTCCAACTCAATGAAATGACTGTGGCATCTAGAAAGAATTAAACCAGTTTTTAGCCTTCCAACAATGGGCTCACAACTTGTTGTTGTTACTCTCTGGAAATCAGCAAGACACCTTGGTGATACAGCAACATTTTCAAAAAACCACCAATTCCTTGTGTGCCTGCCTCCCCAATTATGTGAAGGAGCAATTCCAGTCTTATGAGGAAGGGTTTGTTCCTTGGCAGTTCTCTGAAGAAGCTTGCCTGGCTGCCCAAGAAAATGGAATGTAAAAGTTAGTTGAACAGCTTAATCAGTTTCAAGAGAATATCAACCATCAGTTCACCCTATTGGAGCAGCTTGTTTCTGCCTCCTCAAATGCTGCTCAAGTTTCCTACACCACAATGCAAGATGACTGGTTTGCCTCCTTGCATGAACGGCGGACTTATGTAGATACTCAGTATAAGCCCCTGCCTGTGGCGCCCCCACTTCTTCCCTCAACAAAGTTGATGATAGTATGAGTGATGTATGGGCCAACATCCAGGAACTTAAAGCCACTATAAGACAACAGGCAGCACCAGAAGTGCACACTTCATCTCAGCCTATTCCATACCTGCAGATTGCTGTGCTCACTGAATTGATGGCAGAGTTGCAGGCTGAGTTAGATGAGCTACATGCTCTCAAACAACTGCTTTCTTCCCCCTCCCTTTAAAGCCAAATATAGATTATGTTGCCCTGGACTTGAAGGAGCCCCAAGATCTACTACACTATTGTCCTAGACAAAAATGTTCAGGATATCAGGACTTTGTCCAAATATCAGAGTGTTGTTCAAAAATCACTACAAATTGAATGAGGATCTTCAAGAGATGAGTGAACTCAACCAGAGATATGAACACTCATTTTACCCCCTCTTGTTTCAAATCCAAGAGATGGCCCTGCAGTTGGATGAAGTCCAAGCAGCAGCTGCTGTCCAACAGATTGACCTGGATAATTCTGCTCTTAAGGCTGCAGCCGCTGTAGAAAATAAAACTTGTGTGGCTTCTTTCCTCACCACTATAGAGAAAAGTCTATGTCAGCTATGGGAACAACAACCTCTCATAGAGAGTGTGAATAAATTCACCAGAAGAATCCATGGTCTCAACATTAAATCTCAGGATGACTCTGATGACACTACATCATCTAGCATTGAACCTAATTACAAGCCAAATTTCAAACAAGTGTTCTATAATAAGACCTCTACCATTGCGGTGTTCTTGGTTATTTATGAGACAACAATGATACATGCTAATTATGAGCTAAAGAGGGGACACATTCTCACTTGTCTACATCCCATCTGTCAAGAAGTGGTCATCCCTGAGCTTGCTAATATAACTTTTTGGGCCCAAATGAAAAAGATGTTAATTGACAAGGTTGGAGGGGATCTGACCTTAGAGGTGAAAAAGATGCTTTCATGCATATTTCCTTTAAACCCAAAGAGACACTTGCTGAGTTTGTCAAATGTTTCTATATTTAGGGACAACAGCTTATCACCAGTCAACAGCTATCCATCAAAGAAGCTTACACTGCCTGTGCCAATTCCCTCAAAGTCAATCAGCTGCTTTTTCTTCATTTCAAGGCACATAAACCCATGTTGACTTCCATGAAGGGGATTAAAACTCTGCTCCAAGATATGCATTTGATCCATACAAACCTGTTAGTTAGAGAGAATTGACCCTCCTCTAGAAGAGACAATCATAATCCCCACATCATGGCCTTAGACAACAATGGTGCTTTTAAACATCAAGGGTGCCAGAACTGTGGGATTGTTGGCTTCCACTCCCAGGACTGCACTAATTCTAAGGTAGAAGAAGCTGATCCAAAAAGTCAATTGGGGAAAGCCCTGTAAATTTAGAGGCAGAGAAGCTCTCTGTTGACAATAATCCACTGTCTTCTAACATTGCAACTCTCTTGCAAGCTTTTCCCCCTCCATCTAGTTCTATCACTCCTTCCATCTTACACCTCTTCCACAACATCTTCAGTAATAGTGAAAATGACAAATGTGACACAGATGATCATGATAGACATGGATACTCTGTGCTGGAAGTTTCTGAAGCTATTAATGTCTCCTACAAGTTGAGGTAAGGCAAAACTATAATCACTCCTAAGACTATGCTTGATCTCTCTACATATAGGAAAGTAGTTGCCTACCCCTATCCAACTCAGACACAACAAGCTCCTTTCCTAGTAGACTCCTCTGCTGAGGCTGCAGAGCTGGCAGAAGCTATATTTCAAACGTGAAGATATCACTACCTCTCCAAGTGGCCTACAAATAGATACCTACTCTCTGCTGTACCATGAAGAAGTAGGAAAAAGAAATTTCTGCCTCTCAAGACATTCTGGTCATCCTGACCCCCCCCCTTTGGACACAATACCACCAGGATAGAGGTATATATACATAAGGTCAATACAAAGCATCTTGTATACTGGGTTGCCAGTCAATGTGGTCTTTTTCCAACTTATGAAGAAAATAAATTGGCTTCTGATTTGACATATACCCAGTCTTACAGTACAACTGGGGTGTCCACCACTTGGGCTATTAGTGCTTATTCTGCCTAACCCCTGAAATTTGGGAAGCTACTCCTTCCCTTGCCCAAAGTATTAATAGAGAATAAAAGCTGTGATCTACTCATTGGCAATCAATTTCTTAGAGAATACAATGGGATTGTCAACTTAAAGGATGGTCACCCCTCTTTTTTAGGATATTAATTTTGTTTGATCTTTGAAGAACCTATCAAAGTTGCTGTTAAGCGCTTAAATATGTTGCTGTGAATGCTCATATTCACGCTCTTTCCATTTTGACTTTGGTGGGTTCTTTTGAGGACAAATCTATTGCTTTTGCCTTTGCCCCTCAAAATTAGTTGATTTTCAAAGATTAAAATATAGCTGTTTGTCTTCCTTGCTCTTTGCAACTCACTTGCCCCACTCATACCTGTGGCAAGTGATCCCACTGTCCCTATATTGTTTTATAGTAACCTCAAATGATATATATTCTTTTTCACCATCACCAATAAAAATAAGTTCTATTCAAATTTTTCTTTCTGTCTTTAAGTACTTCAGCGCCTATCTCTAGTTACAACTAGCAGAGATTTACTATTCAGAACCACAAGGTAATTGTTTCACCTTCCCTTCCAACTAACCCAAAGCTTGGCACAAACCCAATCCTAAGGTTAGGTTTTCCTATTATGTGTCTGTGCCACACCTCAGAATACAACAAAAATAATGTTCACTACAGAGGCTGCAAGCCCCTTGGTTACCATTTCACCATTACATTTCAGGCCTGTCTCCCCAACTACAGGAGTCATCTTCACCTGAAATTACTAGTCCCCCTATTGAAGGGGACATCTCAGACCTGCCTATTATCACAACCGTCCTAAACCTAGGAAATGAACCAAGCCTAGTAGCTTACCCTATGTGTATCCCTGACTTAGAACAGTTCACAGCAGTAGCCCTTGGGATAGCTTGTGACAGTGCCTTTAACAGCCTTCAACTATAGTTTAATTGAGCAGAATAGTACAATTTAATTATTGCCTTGCAATTCCTGCAACATCTCTTGGTGGCTGGTTTTTCTGAACATCTGATCACATCCTTTGTCCAACCTGCTTTGGCCTATCATCAGATGGTGTTTGGGCTTCACATCCAGGAAATCTTGTCCCTTAAAGCTGGCGTAACCAATCATTAGGACCGGTTTGCTGATTATCAGCAGTGGTTCCACTCTCTGTTATATCTGGTTTCTGATAACCAACATGATTTTATTGCTTCTCAATCTTTTCTGGTTACCTTCATTAAGCAGGTACATTTTCCCATCCCTGAATATGTCAAGGAATTTCTGCATGAATTCCATCGGTTACAGCAGCCCTGGAAAACACAAATGAACTTCACCCTGAACACCTATCTCTCTGACTTCAAACAACTTTTGGAACAACTCAATAAGTTTAGTGCCTACTCCTTTGACTAGCTACAGAAGGTGGTACAATACGCAGCTTGAAGTCTACATGAGCTAAAGGAATAAGTTGCTCAAGAAAGGGCTTCCTCTGCTGCTTCCATTGCAAAAATCCAAGCCCAAGTGGACAAGCTGTCTGCGCCCAGGGTGAATGCCCCTTTTTACTTCTTTTGATGATCTGTGGGATAGAGAACAGAAGTTATGGGATGTCATCCAAGAATTACGCATTTCTACTTACAGCCAAGGATGCTTGGAAGCAACTCCTTAATCTGACCTGCAGGTGGCTGTCTTGACTGTTCAGGTTGCTGTTTTTCAGCAAGAAGTTACTGCTACATGTGCTGCAGAGACTGATGCCATTAGTTCTGTTGGGTCCTATGGCAACAACGGCTGCTGCCCTGAGCTGCCTGGACATTCTCAAATCCATTGCACTAGTGAGTTGATTACTCTAGCTAATGAGGTTAATCCTATCAAGCGGGATCACACCAGCCTGGACAGAGATGTCCAATAAACTAGTGAGCTGATTGACTCTGTGAATGAGAGGCTCTCTCCTTGCCTCTCTGCAGGACCTTCTTTAACCTTTTGCTTAGATGAACTCTCTACTGTTGTGACTATGCATGGCTGTCAACTGGACATTTATGAGCAGCATGTTGACCAAGCTAACAATATGAAATCCTGCAGCACTGCTGAATTAGCTACTCTTGATGATAGTGTCCACCAACTTTAGACGCAACAACCCCCCTCTTAATCTGAAGCTGAATTCTCTCTTCATATCAATGTGGTAGATAGCAACAATGATGGTCCTACCCCCAAAACTCACTTCAAGCCTACATTCAAGAAATTCTTTGACCCTAAAGCGTCCACCATTGCGGCTTTCTGACCATCTATAAGACAGCCATGCAACAGGCTTATGAAAAGGTTAAGAAGGGACACATTTTAACCTGCTTGCACCCAACTTGCCAGGAGGTGGTAGTGCCTTAAATGCCCTCCATTGACAATCGGAAGGAGATGAAACAGCTTCTGATCAATGAGTTTGGTGGTGATCTCAGCCTAGAGGTAAAAAAAGACGCATTTATGCATATTGAGTTCAAACCTAAAGAGACCTTGGCTGAGTTTTCAGACAGGATATATATGGAAGGACAGCAGTTGATAAAAATTAGGAAGTTAATGGTGCATAAAGCCTATGTGGCTTGCAATCAAGCCCTCAAAGTTAATAAACTCCTGTACATCCACTTTAAAGCTCACAAGCCAAGCTCTTGGTATGAAGAATATAAAGACTTTACTACAGGATATGCACCTTACTCACTCTGAATCTGTCATGCAAGAGAATTGAACAGCCTCTAATTCTGGTTCTTCTTCCCGCAGTCCTTGTATCCTCACTATGAACTTGCAGAATCCTCCTAGATACTAAGGATTTCATAACTGTGGACAAATAGGCCATCACTCCTGTGTCTGTACCAATCCGCGAGTTGAAGGTGCCAACCCTAAAGAGCCTGTGGGAAAAGGACGGTCAACCTAGAGGCAGAGACCCTCTTGGTTGACAGTTTCTCCCATTCTTCTCCAATTCTCCTGTTCATAACATATTCTGAGCATTACAATTACCAAACTCCTACAAAATACGCTCTGGGAAGACTAAAACCACCACCAAACCTCTGGCCAAAGCCAAGGAGGTTGTCTCTTGCACTTACTTCACGCAAGCTAAGATATTGCCTTTAGTAGAGTTGTTAGAAAAAGTGGCTGAAGTAGATGATGCTGTCTTTTAAAATATGTCAGTATCTCTCCATCTTCAGACTGTCTACAAGGAGTTTCCTGGTTTGAGGTGTATGATCAAAAATGGGACAAGGAAATAGTTGAAGCACAAAATATCCTGGGTGTCCTCCCGCCCTTTGGTTGTACTACTACTTGTGTATAGATATCCATCCAAAAGGCGAAAATCAAGGCTGTCTTGGACACTGGATCTCCTGTTAATGTTGTCTCCTCAAAGCTTTTCAAAAAGCTCAAACTTGCCCCCAACTATAACTATCATCAGCCATATGGTACAGCTGGGCTATCCATGACTTGCGCCATAGGGGCATATTCTGCTCTCCCCATGCAGTTTGGCAATAATCTTTTAGCTGAACCTGCTGCTGTCCTGAAGAATAAGAGCTATGATCTCCTAGTTGGTACCCAATTCCTTAGGGAATATAATGGGATCATCAACTTTAAGGATAGTTACCTCTTTATCTTGGGGTATGAAGTCACTTTAATCTTTGAGAATCCTGTCAACGTTCCCAGAAAGCGCCTCAAGACATGTGCCTTAGAATATCCCACTGGTGTTTTCACTCTAAAATACTGTAAACACTCATCCAACATGAAATATCCTCCTATGGATTGCCCTGCGTCTGAAGGAATTCCTCTCCTGGCCACTTCTGCTGTGACCATTTCCCCTGGATCTCAAGCTATCATAGACTCTCAGATATCATATGAGTTACCTGAGCGCACGTTCCTGGAGCTGTACTCTCCTCCCTTGCTAGGCCACAACAAACCCTACCTCTTCCCAGGGATCTTAGACATCTCTCATAAATATCCTGCTCAATTGCTGGTAGCCAACTTGACTGCTCTCATATATCTGGCTCTAGAGGCCAGGTTGTTGGCTAAAGCAAGTTACTGAATGCTCCTTATGTCCTATTGCTACATTCCTTTGGTAATTTCCAGGACTTTTTACTTACCTGAAGAAAAACCCCAAGTCCTGTCTTTGTTTACTGTGCAAGACTTTCTGCAACTGTCCCCAGTACAACAGAAGGAGGTGCTTGATATGCTAGATCAGTTTTCAGATATCTTTGCTAAAGATAGCACTGATTATGGTCTAGCCAAAGGAGTTATTCACCAAATTGATATTGGTTATGCTCCCCCTTTTGAGCTAAACCTTATTGCTGTAGTTGAGTGAAGGACACTCAGGTGTCTAAAGAGCTCAAACAACTATTAGACGCTGGGCTACTTGCTCCTTTCCAAAGTCCATGGGCCTCCCCTTTGCTCATCTTGAAGAAGAAAGACAAGGTCACCACATTATAATGGATTACCAACGGGTAAACTCCTTAACCAAGAAGGATTTCTATCCTCTGCCTTGCATAGATGGCGCCCTTTGACATCTTGGAGACTCAAAGTTCTTTTCCGCCATGGATATGCAGTCTGGATATTAGCAAGTTGATATCTCCCCAGAAAATAGGCAGAAGGCAGCACTCATTACTTCTGATGGGTTATTTGAGCCTACACACATGTCTCAAGGGCTATGCAATGCTCCTGCTACCTTTCAACATGTCATTTATTCTATACTCCATGACCTAAAACTCTCTTACATCTAGGTGTACTTGGATGATATAACTATATTTAGAGCAACTTTCACAGATCACTTGGTTTACCTGAAAAAAGTATTCCTTAAGATTTGGGAAGCTGGCCACAAACTGAAGCCATCTAAATGAGCTTTCTCCAAGGAACATCTTGAATTTTGGATTGTGAAGTAACTCAGACTAGAATTTTACTGATAATCAAGAAGGTTGAGGCTATTGACAAGATGATCCCACCCACTAACCTTTGTGAAGTACAGGTCTTTCTAGGCATGATGAGTTACCATAGGCAGTTCATCCCTGACTTTACTGACACTAGTGAGCTCCTAGTCCAGTTACTAAACAATGATCCCTTTGAATGGACTGCCAGTCAACAACAAGCCTTTGGAACCATTAAGCAAAAGCTCAAAGAGGCTCCTATCCTAGTATACTACAACAATGATAAAGAGTTTAGCATCTACTCTGATGCCAGTGATCTGGCCATTGGGGCCATCCTTGTCCAACTAGACAATGAGGGAGTGGATCACCCTGTGGCTTATACGTCTTGAGTTTTCAAAAAGCATGAGAAGAGCTATAGCTTTACAAAGAAAGAGTGTCTTGCTGTACTGCATGCTGTTAAGCAATTCAGCCATTACTTCTACAGCACCCATTTTACTGTAGTTACTGACCACACCTTGCTTAAGTGGTTACAGCAACTCAAGGAGCCTGAAAGGCGTTTATCTAGGTGAGCCCTTTGCCTTCAAGGATACAAATTAACAGTATTGCATTTCCCTGGGATCCAGCATCAGAATTCAGATGGGTTATTGTGAATGCCTATCTTAGCCCTTCACCCTGTAGAGGCAGATAAATTGTATGAGCTGGTTGGATATCCTTCAATTTTGGGATATTAAAACCAAAGAAATTTGGTCAGCTCTGGCTAAACTATCAGAATACACCCTCATTTGCAACAACCAGCTATTCATGAAAGTTTGCAATCAGTACCTGCCCTATGTTTGCCCCAGTCTTTGCCTATTGCTGGCGCTCTAAGAATACAAAGAGACTGGTCTTGGGGGCATTGCTAGCACCTAAATTTTTTTTATAGATCTACTATTGGGAAAATCTTTGGCTGCTGATACCTGATGTCATTCCTAGTTGTCATGACTGACAGTTACAGCGTCTTCAAGCTGCATTCCATGAGTTCAAACTAGTCTTTCCTTAGCATGTGTTTCACACAATCAGCATTGACGCTGTAGGGCATCTTCCTTGTTTGCAGTTAGGCTGTTGCTTCATCCTGATTGCTGTTGACTACTTCAGTAAATGGGTAGGGGCTTGACCTACCAAAACATCACTTCCAAGACTACTGTCTCCTTCTTGTTGCAGGATGTGTTCTATTGCCACAGTTGCTCACAAGTACTATTGTCAGATAATGAATCCAACTTCACCACAAGGCTATCAACATCTTTTTTAGAGGCTTTAGGGGCCCACCAGTCTTTCTTGGATCCCTATAATCTGTCTACTAATGGGGTTGTAGAATGCACTAACTCAACTTTAGTTTCCATCATACAAAAGCCTTTCTATTCAGATGCTGCTAATTGGGATCTATACCTGCCTGTTGCCCTATTTACCTATTGCCTTAGTAAACATTGTGTCACTGGGTACTCCCCTTTGCTATGTTGTATGGGCTTGAGGCAACCACTCTGTTGCTCTTAGGAGATCCCTTACTCTCTTCTGATGATGTCCTGGGCCCTGATTCTCACATCAAAAATATGGTCAACCACACAATTGATATAAAAGCCTCTGCCTACACCTCCTCTTACAAAGCCAAGATTTTAGAGCTCTCTCCTGATAATGCTGGATGTTCTTTGCTGCCAGATTTCAAGGTTAGAGACCACATCTTATAATATCAACACAGGGGGGAAGAAAATGCTCATAAATTGGATACCCTATAAATTGGACCTCTAGAGGTTACCTGCAAGAATGGTTTAGAGTACACTGTAAAGCTCCTCTATAATGGGTGGCCATTTACCTGAGCATATGCCAAGTTTCTCTGCAAGTACCAACCCCTAATGCCAATCTAGATGGCGGCAATGTTGTGAGTGCCTACATTCACGCTCTTTCAATTTTGACTTTGGTGGGTTCTTTTGAGGACAAATCTATTGCTTTTGCCTTTGCCCCTCAAAATTAGTTGCTTTTCAAAGATTAAAATATAGCTATTTGTCTTCCTTGCTCTGTGCAACTCACTTGCCCCACTCATACCTGTGGCAAGTGATCCCGCTGTCCCTATATTGTTTTGTATTAACCTCAAATGGTATATATTCTTTTTCACCATCACCAATAAATTAAGTTCTATTCACATTTTTCTTTCTGTCTTTCAGTACTTCAGCGCCTATCTCTAGTTACAACTAGCAGAGATTTACTATTCAGAGCCACAAGGTAATTGTTTCACCTTCCCTGCCAACTAACCCAAAGCTTGGAGCAAACCCAATCCTAAGGTTGGGATTTTCTGTTATGTGTCTGTGCCACACCTCAGAGCATAATAGACTTGTGTACTTAAGTACCCTACAGGAATATTATCCCTCAAGTTCTGCATGCACTCTGCTAATTTGAGGTTGCCGCCATCATCCTGCTTGGCTCAAGAGGTAATACCTCTACTTTCCCCTCAGGCTTTCTCTATTCCTCCAGGCACCCAGGCTCTTGTAGATTTTCACATCTTCTATGAGCTGCCAGCCAAGACTTTCATGGAACTATACAACCCAGAATTTTTAGGATGTAAAAAACCTTGGCTTTGCCATGATATCCTAGATGTAACCTGTAAGAAACCAGTACAGCTGTTGCTTACCAACCTTACTGCTACCCTTATTCAGATTTTTAAGGGTCAATTACTTGGTCACAGACATCTACTTAGTGCAGCTAATGTCCATTCTCTTCACCCATTTGGCACTTTATCAGACTTGGATCTACCTGAAGAGGACCCTCTTATCCTATCCCTGCTTTCTGCTAGGGACTTCCTGCAATTTTCCCTTCACCAGCATTCAGAGGTGCTTGAGTTTCTAGACCACTTTGCCAACATTTTTATGCAAGGTCAAAATGACTATGGATTAGCTAAAGGGGTCATCCATCAAATTGACACTGGTGACACTCCCCCTTTCCAAGCTAAGCCCTAATTATGTAGTTGAGTTGAGGACACCCAATTATCTAAGGAACTGTAAAAACTCCTATATGCTGGGCTTTTAGCTCCATCCCAGAGTCCATGGGCCTTCCCTTTATCAATCCTTAAGAAGAAGGATGGAGGCCATTGAATTTTGATGGACTACTGCTTCTTGAATCCCCTTATCAAAAAGGATTCTTATCCTTTACCTATTATTGATGATGCCCTTTGCTGATTAGGAGGGTCTAGATTTTATTCAGCCATAAAAGTTGGCTTCTTATTATTGGCAAGTAGATATTTCATCAGCTGATAGGGAGAAGGCAGTATTAATTACCTCTGAAGAGCTGTTTGAACCCACACATATGCCACAAGGGTTGTGCAACGCCCCTGCCACTTTCCAACAAGAAATAAACTCCATTTTTCAAGACTTGAAGCTCTCCTGCATGATTGTATATCTAGACAATATAACTGTGTTCAGATCTACCTTTACTGATTACTTAGAGTACCTCAAGGCTATTTTCACCAAGATTTGTGAGGCTGAACTCAAACTCAAGCCTTTCAAGTGCTTTTTCTTTAAAGAACAATTGAAGTTCCTGGGACATGAGGCCATCCAAACTGGAATCTGTCCTATGTCTAATAAGGTCAAATTCATCAACAATATGTTCCCTCCTACTAACCTGAGGGAGGTTCAGGTTTTCCTTGAAATGATAAGTTACTATTGCCAATTAATCCATGACTTTGCTGAGATCAGTGCACCCCTGGTACAGCTACTTTAAGGGGTCCCTTTTTAGTGAACAGAAAGTCAGCAGCAGTCCTTTAATACTCTAAAACAAAAGCTTAAAGAGGCCCTTATCTTAGTGTACCCAGATTACAACAAAGAGTTTATCCTGTATACCAATGCCAGTGGGGTTGCTGTGGGAGCAATATTAGCTCATTTGGATGACAAAGGCGTAGATCATCCAGTTGCCTATTCCTCTTGTGCACTCAACAAGCAAGACAAAAACTATAACATCATGGAGAAGGAATGCTTGGCTGCTCTACATGCAGTAAAATAGTTTCAGCATTATATCTATGACACTCATTTTACCGTGGTTACCAACCACTCATCCTTTTGATAGTTACAGCAACTAAAAGAGCCAGAAGGTAGATTGGCTCAATGGGCATTACAGTTATAAGGATATGATTATACAGAAATTCACTGTCCTGGAGCTCAGCATTGAAATGCTTATGGGTTGTCTCAAATGCTGTAGAGCAAGTGTGGTTGTTACTGGTATAATTAAGCTACATAGAGATGTTAGCCTTACCAATGTACTCTCCTTGTCTTATTGAAAGAGCACTACAGATTAAAGTAGAATAGAAATTTTTAGATAATTACGTTTATTGAGTCTGGAGTACAATCTAGCCAGCAGCTGCAATCTATCCAGATGTAACTAAGAACTTGTTGTTATCCTTTCAGGTGTCTGTATCTAAATATACTTCAACAATCTTTGTTCTCATCCTTTCAGAAAGTTCCCAGTGACTACCTTTGCAATAGGTCTATTCTTGCTGGCTATGCCTATCCTTATTGGCTACCCTTAGCACATGTGCTTCTACTGGCCTTTACAAGGCATACATGACACCTCAGCTACAACCTACTCTCTTCTTGAGCTAGCCTACTGGCAATTATCAATTGGCTGTATCTTTACATATCTATTATGGTACTAGGAAACTTTGCTATATTTTCTTGATGCTTAGAAATAGTCCCAGTTCTATCTTCCTAATTTGGAATTTATAATTATGGTATTCCTGTTTCCCCTTTTTAGGATTTAATCTGTGATTTTTTTGTATGGCAAGCCTTCTGCTTATTAATATGGGGTTTGAGTTGAGGATTATACACCGTATAATGGCTGACTCAATCCAATAAAAACCAATTATTATCTGCCGTGTAATAGCAACCCAAAAAAATAAGGAAACAATCATCTACCATTTAATGTCAATGTGAGTTTGGTATTTCATAGATTTTCACACAGCATTAGTCTATATATACATATACACCTTCCAGGATGGGTGGGGCTGAGCTGATACAAAATCAAGTGGGAAATAAAAAGAGATATACAATTGATGATCTATTGATTACATGGCGTGCAATTAATGATAATCACTATATAGCTAACAATTATATGCTGTATAATAACCATATAAATTACAGTAGCTTTAAAAGCTATGGCAACAACCAAAAATACCTTAGATTTAGACAAAATGATTTCAGATTTAAACATATTCCAAGTTGCGCAAGATTCAGGATTCAAATAAGTTAAAATTTTGGTTAACAAATGAACTGTCAAACAATAAAAATTTTCACTATCACATTATACAAAATTATATCAAACCTCAAGCAGCCTAGTTAAAAACACAAATAAAATGGACTGACACATCAAGTGAATTGAATGAATGCTGTTCCAGAATATATTATAATCCAATCAGGATTCATACAGGCCATCAACAGAAGGACTAAAATTAAACAACCTTTGAGAAATCTGGAAGCAAGATTTAACAAACACAAAACAAAATGAAGTCACACAAGATGTGTAGTATGAGCAACCTAAAATAGAAAAAGTAGTTATACAGCCAATAAACAGCTATCCAATTTAGAAAGGAGGTATTTTATTCATTTTCATGGCTCCTGATTTGTGTAAAAAGGTTTTGATAATTTTCCAAATATGGACTCAGGATTACAATAAAAATAAATCATAAAATTCTAAGCTTCTACTTTTAGTGATTTTATCATAGGTTTCTTTTACAATGGTTTTCAACAACAACAACATTTTTTACAGCTCCAGCAAAAAATCCAGCAGCAGCCAAGCCAGCTTTAATGGAGGTGACACTCAGAACGTGAAGGCACCCATTTATACCCAAGCCTTTGATTCAGGTAATGAGGAAGCTGACCTGTACTTGACCCCTGACCCCTATGGCTTTGACTTGTTCAATAGTTACTTTGCGCCCAGCTCTACCCCTTCTCCCTTACCCACCCCTGCATAAGCTGTCAACCAACCAACCAATAAGAATGGCAACCCTGATTTGGAACAACTTCCTGTCACCAGCCAACCTGCTCACTAAAGCCAATCAGGCTACAGCTCCTGCGGACCAGCGCACCAAGTGACAAATTATCCCTTCCCAAATTCCTCAGGAAATTGTGGTACTGCACCTGTGTGGTTTGACATGGGACAAAATTGCTGACCAATTACAATTTACACAAGACATCATAATGCAGGAATTCAATAACATAATTAATAAGGAAAACCTGGCTGGGACAGCCAAGAAGCCCAAGAAGGCCCCAGAGTCCCAGATCAGTAAGGTCTGCCCAATTATGCTTGATCTCCTGAACCAGGACCCCAAGCTTCCTCTAACCCAGGTCCAGAAGCAACTTGTGCACCATGACATTTGGGTGTCTGAGCGCATGGTGCAGCTCTGGATGCACAGGAAAGTGGCGTCAATCAGGGTGTTGACCTATTTTGGCGGCAATCAATGAAATGGTAGCAAGTGTTGAAACAGCAAGCTTGACCTGCTAGCAAGGTTCCAAGTAAGCAGGTTTGTGACCTGTAACCCAATTGTCTATTCACCTGAAGCCAAGTTAGGAAGACAACTCAAATTTCCAAATACAATAACATGAACAGAAGCTGATCACTCCCAATGGATGACTTGTATTGGTGCTTGACTATTTACAAGGATCAAGCCACCCCCTTCACCATCCCACTGTGTGATAAGCCCAATCATGTTCCTGTTATCCACAATTTGCAACAACTATATAATCAATATCTCTCAATAAAGAATATATCTAGTTTCTAAATATTTTCCCCTTGTAACTTGGCTAAAACAGCACAGTTACAGCATTGGTAGCACAGGTAGGGTTTCTATGCTACTTTATTTCCCAAAATTCTTCATGTTGCCTGTACCTGCTGTGGTCAACAAATCCTTTATAGAATCATGTCTGGCCTCCTGCTGGACTGGACTCTGTACACACCTGGTACAGAAATACCCAATGGCTTTGTCCTGTATCAGAACACAGTGATCCTGCTCTCTGCCTTCAATGCCATGTCTGCACAAGGGTTCTTCCAGGCTACCCCTGCTATGCCTTGTCCAACTGATGAGAATACCATGCCAGCCTACATAGCCCAAAGACTTTGAAGCGCTGCCCTGGAACCTTTTGCAGGAGCCAACAACAATAACGCCGCGGCATGGATCCAGTCTGCCCAAAGCAAGCTGGCCCAGATGGAATTCCCACAACAATTCTGGATTGCAGAAATCTCCATTTGATTGACTCACAACGCTGGCACCTGGTGCAACAAGTGGCATGAAGAACATACTGAGAAGAATTGGGACACCTTCAAACAAGACTTCTTGGCAAGATTTTTGCTGAAGGACACTGCACTCATGATCATTTACCAAGTAAAGAATTTGACCCAGACTGGCACCATAAAGGAGCTCACCCGCGCTTACAAGGAGCTCCAACTACACGCCCCCTCCAACATGGCTTTTGACACTCCAGCCACTCACCTCATGTACTATAACGCGCTCAAGTTGCACATAATGAGACACATGAACCTGGATCAAGTAACCAACTTGCAAAGCCTATACTACAAGGCAAAGAAAGCAGAACAAACGTCCATTCCCTCCACAAGGCACAAACAGGAAAAAGAGAACAACCCAAGGATTCTCACCCAGCTAGATGTTCCAACAAACCACCCCCTGGGAACAACAACAGCAGTGCAAACCACAAACCCGCAGGTTCAAATAGACACGGGAACAGGAACAACAGCCAATTAAACCAAACCTATTTCCGTGTCACTGCCACTCAAGACAATCAAGACGGGGGAAAGCCCAGGGAGAGCATTAAGCAAGCCAAGCTCTCCCCAGACTATTCCTGACTTGCCCAACAATTAATCCCAGCCTGAGGATGTGGATCAATGCCCAATGATTCAAGTACCATCAGAAGACCCAGTAATGTAAACCATCACCAGACACCCAAATAAACTGATGTCTTACACTTTCTGCTTTTGCAGTTACACAGGCTCAGAACTCCTGGACTCAGACGCAGATCAAACCCTGGTCAACAGCAGCTTTGTAGACAAGTTCAAGCTGACCACCAATCCTTTGTGGATTAAAAATGTGGTCTTAGCCAATGAACACCACATTGCTGTGACACAGGAAACTGCCCCCTTCTCTTTCATGCTAGAGAACCTACATTTCACCATTCAAGGTCCTGTCATTGATTTCTCCAAGTTTGACATTGTACTGGGACTGGACTGGCTGCAAAAGAACAACCCTCATGTAGACTGGACAACCTCTGTATTGACCATCAAACATGAAGGCGTCAATCACCAGATCTACCCTGACTCAGTGGATTATCTCCTCTGCAACCATGTCTTTGTACGTATCACAGAGACCTTGGACAAACAGGAGAACCTCAAGGCAATTGACTGGGACTCTTGCCAGTACAAGATTATCCATTTCAAAGATCACCAGGACACCACCACACCTCAGGATTGTTAAATTGTAGCCCAACACCCAGAAATCTTCAAGGGGGCTCTACCTGGGTTGCTACCGTAGAAACACATCCAACACTCCATCCAACTCAAAGGAACAGTAGCTAAGGCGCAACCTATTTATTGCCTCATCCCAAAAAAGGAGAACACCCTGTGTGCTTACCTCAAGGAGGCATTGGAGAAAGGACTTATCTGCCCCTCACAGTCCCCCTTTGGTGCTGCTGTATTCTTTGTAGCAAAGAAATATGGTACCCTGCACTTAGTCACAGACTACTGAGCCCTAAACAAAGTTACAGTCAAAAAGTGTTATCCACTATCACTTATTGACGACCTCTTTGATGCCTTGGATGGTGCTACAGTCTTCTCCAAGATTGATCTGACTGCAGGCTATAACCAGATCCGTATCAAGGAAGAAGACATTCCCAAAACAGCCTTCTTCACTAAATACAGCTTGTACAAGTGTGTGGTGCTCAACTTTGATATGACAAAAAGCCCTGTAAACCTTTGTGACCTTCATGAACAAGGTGTTTGCTCCCCACATTGGCAAGGATGCCCTGGTATACCTGGACAACATCATTGTCTATAGCCTCTCAGTGGAAAAGCATCACAAGGACCTAGAGGCAGTCTTTGCCACCCTAGTGCAACATAAGCTGCTAGCCAAGCCCTCCAAGTACCAGTTCTTCCGCAAACAACTACCCTTCTTGGGACACATAGTTTCAAAAGACAGCATTAAACCTGACAGCCAGAAGATCCAGGTTATTTGCAAAATACCACTACTAAAGGACTAGTCAGAACTCTGCACATTCCTGGGATGTTTGCCTATGTACAACAATTCATACCCGACTGTGGCATTCTAACTGCACCTCTTTCTGCCATTACTGGCGCCAAATCCAAGTTTTTATGGAACCCCCAATCGTTACCTTTTCTTCAGAAGCCTTAAAGAGAAACTCACAACAGCACCCATCCTCCAGTACCCCAAACAAGATGGAGAATACCAAATGGAGACAGACGCCTCTGACGCATCTATTAGAGGGGTACTACAAATCAAAAATAACAATGGTGACTTCCTACCTGTGGCCTATGAATCACACAAGTTGACAGATGGCAAGTGCCAGTATCCCATACATAAAAAGGAGCTGTTGGCAATTTTGCACTGCCTAGTAAAATGGTGTTACTATCTGGAACAACACAAAGAATTCACAGCCCTGACAGACCACAAATCACTCATATACTTCAATACCCAAGCAAACCTATCCCGCAGAAAGCCCAATGGATGGAGCTTCTTGAAGGTTCAACATGCTCATACAGTATAAGCCAGGCCCAGAGCTGGCCATGGATGATGCGCTGTCACAACTATACATCAGAGCCACAAGGGACAAGAATGGGCTTGTCCCAGACTGGCCTCTCCTAGTTTTGCATACAAAAGATGAAGGATTTCCCCTGGGACTACAGATATAACAAGAGAAACCATCATCAAAAACAAGCACCAATTTGCTGACGTCTACAGAACCCTACACCAAAAAATGTCTGATGGAACAACCATCCCATACATTCCCACACATCAGCAAGTCAATACAATCTTGCACTACCACAGAGACCTGGGCCACACAAAAGCTGTAACCTTTACAAATTCCTTAAACACAAGGCATGGTGGCTGACCTTTTATTGGGATGTTCAGGAAGTCTTGAACCAGTGCAAAGTGTGTGAAAAATTTGCAAAGAGTGAGACCCTGCCTAAATCAGTACTACCCATCCACACGCAACTACCATTTAAAGTGTGGGCCCTGGATATTGTGGGGCCTATTCCCGGTAAACATAATGACAAAAAGTACATTATTACCGCCATCAACTTTGCCATGCAGTGGCCAGTAGCACAAGCAGTTAAAACACATACTGGCAATGGCGTACAACACTTCATAGTAAATGAAATCATCAGCAAGTTTAGAAAGCCAGAACTCCTGATAACCAACAGAGGCAAAAAAATTGACCTCTGAAGATACCAATGTATACCTAATCAATAATGGGGTCCAGCACACGGTGATAACACCTTACCACCCTCATGCCAATGGACGCGTAGAGCAGCTGAATGGCAGCCTTGTGCAAGCCTTGGATAAACTCACCTCCAGAAGACCTGAGGACTGGTACAAGCAGCTACTAACTGCATTGCTTGTATGCTGGACCTGTGTGAACAGATCCACCAGCAAAAGCCCCTTCAAGTTAGTTTATGGAAACACAACCCAATATCATACAGGCGCTATCAGGACCTAAGCTGGAGATTACAGATAAGGTTCCATCCCGCTCAGATCCTCAGGTTATACAGGCCAATAGTGACCAATTAGAAAAGGAAGAAAAGTGTCTACAAAAGACATTTGCCCCCATCAAAGACAGACACAAGGTCAGCAACAAGGTCTGGGTCATGAATACCAACAAGAGTAAACTGCAACCAGAAAAAGTTGGCCCTGCCATCATCCTAAAGGTAAATGAAAACAACACTTACCTTGTGCAAGGGCTCCGGAAACAAAAACAGGACAAAATCCTCCACCATGATTGCCTCAGACCCTGCAAGGCAAGACAAAAGCAACAAGAGACTGTGTTACCCGCCACCAAACAACAGTTAGTCCAGTATGGCGCCTGGGCTCCCAACAACCTCCCTGACAACCTGCCCCCAGAGGAGGCCAACCCTCAGCCAGGGGATGTCAAAACAGCAGGCTCAACCTGCCAGCAAGGTTCCAAGTAAGCAGGTTTGTGACCTGCAACCCAATTATCTATTCACCTGAAGCCAAGTTAGGAAGACAACTTGGATTTCCAAATACAATAACATTAACAGAATCTGATCACTCCCAGTGGATGACTTGTATTGGCCTTGACTATTTACAAGGATCAAGCCACCCCCTTCACCATCCCACTGTGTGATAAACCCAATCATGTTCCTGTTATCCACAATTTGCAACAACTATATAATCAATATCTCTCAATAAAGAATATTATCTAGCTTCTAAATATTTCCCCCTTGTAGCTCTGCTAAAACAGCACAGTTATGACACAAAGATTCCCCATATGATCCTCCCATTGAGTCCACTGTGGTCTGATGCCTGACAAATTTATCAGATGAAGTCATGTTAATCTCCTATTACAAATTGTCCATTACTTTTGACAATTTTGGTGAGCAAGGAAAAGCCACCACCAAGAATGGAAAAAAGAAGGTCAAGAGGGGGACTTTCATTGGTACATTTCTGGCTGTTTTGGCCAAGGGTTTTGTCTACTATTGGACAAACCCAGATTTCACCAATGGCAATGAGTACAGCCATATCCTCAGCAAATTGCTCAACTCCTGGGATAGCTCAAATTCTACTCACCAGGTTTTCTTAAGCCATCATACAATTGGTAGCTCCACTGCCCTTGAGGCCATCCAAGGACGTGGGCACCAGGCCTCTGAGTACCCAGTTGGTCACGCTGACATCCATCTGGATGATGTTGTGTTCTTTAATATTAGAGATACACTTTGGGAGCACAGCCCTCAGGATTTTAACAATCTCTATCTTGGGGTCCTTGACCATGATTCTCTCTTTGGTTGCCAAATGGTGGCTGACCTGTTTGCGCAGATGGTTTTCCATATGAATATAGGCCACCAATCACAGAAAAACAAGCGCCTCCCACCCCATGCCACAGCTGCCTACCAGCCAATCAAGGCAATGACAGATGAGAAATATGACAAGCGGTATATGGCAGCCATCATGTGCAATCCTCCTACCCCTACCCCTGCCACCACCACCCCCACCCAACCCCAGACCCCCCAGGCCAGCACTGCCTCTATGTCTTCCTTCCTGTGCTATTCTGCCTACTAGGTATCACTCTTCTCCTGCCCTAATAAACCCCCTATTGCCAAAAAATTTCTATTCCTATTATCTTTTTTTGAATTTTGATTGTTCATTTTCTCTTTGTTTATAATTGGTTTTATTCTTTATGTTCAGCTTATTTCTATAAAATCATATGTTTACTATGCAGTGTATCTAGATCCAGAACACAGTTATTTTTGGCGCTTTGCACTACCCCTTGTAATAATATTTTCAACAAGTTGGTGGTTGTCAAAATTTTTAATTAGAAAATTATAGGTTAACTGTGTTTAGATAAAGTTGTTACTGATCCAAATTCAAAGCCTTAATGATAAACTTTAAGTCAATCAGGAGCCAAGTGATAAAGTGATTGTTGTGACATAAAGGGTCATTCAATAATTCTTTGATGCATGTGCTCTAATTAATCTGATTGGCTGGTTGTTTTTTAATTGAGCGCCATTGCTGCTGTGACAAGTTGTTGGTGGACTAGTGCTAACCCAACAGCTGATTGGGTTAACACTAGTCCACCAACAACTTGCCACAGTAACAATGGTGCAAATTAGCAAAACAACCAGCCAATCATATTAATTAGTGCACATGCACCAAAGAATTATTAAATGACCCTTTATGTCACAACAATCACTTTATCACTTGGCTCATGATTGGCTTAAAGTTTATCATCAAGGTTTTGAATTTGGATCAGTAACAACTTTATCTAAACACATTTAACCTATAATTTTCTAATTAAAAATTTTGACAACCACCAACTTTTTGTTAATATTATCACAAGGGGTAGTGCAAAGCACTAAAAATAATATGGCAATTAAGGAAACAATGCCAACACAAAGCAAACAACACATATTTAGATAATCATAAATCATATGCATAATGGGTAAAAAGATGGGATAATGTAGTTGTGATGATCCACATGTAAACAGTTTTGCAGGCAAGGGTTGATTTGGCTTCAAATAAAGACGCTATGCTAAAGATTGACAATGTGTTGTTGGTTTGTGACAGGTAGAGGCCTAGTAGGGAATAATGGCTACTAGGAAAGGTAAGGCCTAGTGTCAGGAATGTTCCTTTGGTAAATCCTGACAACTATCTATTCCTGTTATTAGGAAAAGAAAAGAATCTCCCTGTAGATGCTACTAGATTTCCTAAAATTATGGGATTAGTTAGTAGTAAATGTTATTTTTTACCTGAAGAGGATTTCTCAGATTGGTCCGCAGATCCAGCAATTTCAGCACCAGGATTTGAACCCAGGTCTTCTCTGGTGTCAGGCACCCACCTGCTAGGAAATAATCTCCCTAGGTGGAAAATTATTGCAGAGGGATTTAGTCCCGTGACCAGAGACCCCACAGGCAAGGAGACCATTCCTAAATGGAATAGTTCTCCAACAAGTCAATACCAGCCTAGAAGGGGGTTGAAGCGCCCCAAGAAGAAGTACGTTCCCAGATAACATAGTAAAAATGCCAAAGCCAATGGACGGAAGACTTGGGGCTTGGTAACCTGGCTGGTGGAACCATAAACCTTGGTTTCTTCTTGGACAGAAGGGTTGTTTGATAGAAGAGTTGCAGTATACCAGACGCCTGGAATCACACGTCTCCAGGAGCTGTCAAGGAATTGGGACTCTGGTGTTGTACCCAAATCAGCGTTTGAACCCATAGAAGCGCTAGTAAACACTATCATAATCAGGACTATCCAGAATAACCATTTATACCCAAGAGACTCCATATGAGGAGTCTTGGGTAATTTCATGGTTTGGATTTCAGAGGCTTAAGTCAAAAATAAAAGATAAGCTAGACAAATCACTTGGGTGAAAGTAGACTTTATTGATTGAACAAATACTGAAATAGAGAGTGCCAGCTTTTTATAGCATGGTAGCAGAAATAATATAGGAAAAGGAGTTTGGGAAGTTGGAGATGAAATGTGGGGATTTGGCAGTTATGATCTTAAAAACTGGAGAGATAAATTATTTCCTTAGGTTTCTTAAATTACTTCCTAGCAAGCACAATAATTTCCTTAGCTAAAATTTCAACTTCTAGACTGGCTTTGAGATGTAGTTAAACAACCCCACAGAAGGCGGGGACCAGGAGGTGGCCTTGGCAGCATTTACAGAAGGAAACAGCAACAAAGGACTCAAAACCAGACTAGGAAGGCTTCCTGCTTCCTCTGAACTGTCAATGTCACTGAGCTAGTGGCCAAGAAGATTTGAATTGACATTGTTGAGCCGTGATTGGCTGGAGGCCAGTGCAGAAGGTAATAATTGGCTCAAATCCGTGTTAACAATTGTTTTCAATAGATATGTACCAACTGAACCGGAAGGCAACCCAGGTTTGAATCCCATTGATGAAAACAATGGCTCAGAAGCCATTTCCAGGTCTTGAAACAGAAGGTAATAAAGAACAGATACTACTTACTAACCCATTCCCTTTAGAAGATTCAAAAGCAGATGAAGAGGGAGACAATTCTGGCTCTTTGAATAAAAATAAATTGTTGTCAATAATGTTTAAAGAAGCATTCATGACATCTGGGCTCAGTTGCTTCAGATCTAGTTGAAGTTAGCTTAAATTCAGCTTTGAACCAATCATTACCTTTTGATGGTGATTTTAGCCAATCAAAGTTTGACAACACAGATTTAAAATCCTCAGTTATTGCTGGCAGTGCATTTATAACGTTTCTGACTTTCCTTGCCTGGTTTTGGGTCTGTTGTCTCCAGTTCCTTCTTGTTGCAATACTCCTGGTCCCTGTCCTTGTTTGCAGATCAGTTAAGCAATGCCTGTCAGTTAAGGTTTGAAAATAGTTGAATTTGATTATTTTGGCTACAGAAAGCATAATTTTGAAGGAAATTATTTAATTATCCAGTTTTATGATTCTAACTCCTCAATTTCTCCAGAAACATCTTCAAATTTCCCTACCTCCTTTACAACTTGCCCCAACTTCCTTATTTCTACCATGCTATATAAAGCTGGTAATCTATAATTATGAATTTGTTCAATCAATAAAGTCTACATTCACCCACTGTAAATTATTTGCTTACCTTTTTTTACTTGACTTAAGCCTTAAAATCCAAAACCATGAGATTACCCAAGACTCCTCTTATGAAGTCTCTTGGGTATAAATGGTTGTTTTGGATAGTCCTGCTGCCAACTGTGTTTGCCAGCATTTTGATGGGTTCACATGCAGATTTAGGTACTACTTCTGAATCCCAATTCTTAGACAGCTCTTGGCGCCAAGTTATTCCTGGAGTTTGGTATACTGCAACACCCCTATCACACAACCCACCTCTCAGAGAAGAGACCAAGAACTATGACTCCACAGCCCAGGTTCCCAAACCCCAAATTTTCTGCCCTTTGGCTTCAGCTTTCCTACTGTGTTATTTGGGAGCATACTTCTTCTTGGGACGCTTCAACCCGCTGCTAGGCAGATATCAAGTGTTTAGAGAATTATTCCATTTAGGCATGGTATCCTTGCCTGTGGGATCCTTGGGCACTGGATTAAATCCCTCTGCCATCATTCACCACCTAGGGAGATTGCTTCCTAGTGGGTGGGTGCCTGACACCTAGCTAGTAGGTAGAAAGACTACTAGAGGCAGATGTTGTCTCCACCCAGTAGAAGATATTAGCTGCTGTGGGCTAGAGGTCCTTCCCCAGCAGGGAACTGTGGCTTCTTTGGTTGAGGAAAGAGATAGCTCAGCAGGGAACTTTAGCTGCTTGAGGTGGGAAGTGTTCCAGCCTGCTGGGTAGCTTGTGCTACTCAGGCTGGAAGATATTTAGACCCTGGCAGGTAACGCAGGCTGGCAGGGTAGAAGAGTGTGCCAGTATGGTAGGTCACAGGGCTACCAGGGCTGTAAGTTTGGACCCCTGACAGATAGCACGGGCTGCCAGGGAGGAGAAGAGCTCTGAGGGCTCTATGTATCCTGATACACTTACAGGAGGTCTGTGAGCAAGCATCCTACCTAAAAGACTGATAGGGTGTCCTTGTTTATGTCCCTATGGGAGCTTTGGGGTGATCCCAAAGTGAGCATTGGAGGGCATAGATTTGCTCTGAGGTGTCACCAAGGTGGTTGCTTGGGGAAGCAGCTGCAAAACTTGGTGTGATCAGCCTCTGGGAAGTAAATTTCAGGGCCCAGAAAGCCCTGGACAATCAGCTGGCCTTCCTAGAGACAAAAAACCCCACAGCTTGAGAACCCCTATCAAGTGTCTCCCAGAGCAAGAAACCCCCTTTCAACTAACAAATGGCCCAGGATTTGAGAGGCACACAAGCCTCAAATCCTTGGCTTTGATTCTACTATCAAATTTGGGCCTCTCAACTATTGGGAAATGGTACATCAAGAGCGCAATTGTTTGATCACACAATTGGGTGCTCAATCATTTGCAGGATCTTTAAATAACTGTGGCACCTTGGCATGCTGCAGTTCAAGAAAGTTTCATGTTATACTAACTAATTAGCACCCACCTCCTGGACCAAGTACGCAAATTCCAGTGAAAATAGTAAGTTTGACTGCAATTGATGCCATCAGTTCTCTGGTGGCACAAGAGGCCTCAAAATTACCAGTAAGTATAAGTAGTGAGGAGGAGAAGCCCTTCTCACTGTTGAAATCTTAAAAATAAACAACTTTATGCTCAGGATTCATTATTTTCTTGCAAGAACTATCTACTTTTGCACCAATATTACTATTCTGTTTGCATTTATTTGTAACTCCACTACACTTTACAACCTCACGTATCTGCTCCCTCATGGACACCAAGAGTGATCATTTTGCCCTCCGTGCTTGATATTCCTCCTACTCCCCCTGCCAATTGTGCCTCCTGCTCAGGACTTCAGTAATTTGGGGTTTGTCTATATCACAATATTGGTGCTGGCTGACCAAGTTGTGCCCCATACTGGGAGTTGGCGCCCCCTAGCTACTGCAGTCAACTACCTGGTCTGTATTGCGCCTATTGTGTACATGGCCTTCCAGGCCTGGCCTGCCTCCCCTGCGGGAGTCCAGTTGGACTCTAGTATGGGCTGTGACAGTAAATCTGGTTAATTTGCAACTGAAAGCCCAGACTTAATCAACTGGGTGGGTAAAGACAACATCATAGACTTTGATGATCTATGGTTGGATAGCCTAAGTGGATTTCCACTTGCAAGGGCCCAGTCAAACGCCAGTTTAATGTAGAATCATGCCTGGGTCTACAGGTTCTGGTAACAGGGAATGAGATAAAGAACCTAGGTGGTTCATAGTTTGGGATCAGCAGAGAAGACTAGTAATAAGGACTTTATGATCACAGTAAAGACTAGTTGAGGTACTGTTGGTTCAAATCAAAGTTTGGAACCAAAACACTTCATTGTGCAGGTGGAACCAAGGTGGTTCCTAGTGAGGATGAGCTGTTTGAAGACTGAAAGGAGCTGTTTGTGGACTGAGATGAACTGGTTGCTGGTTAAGCTGAAAAGATGAAAGATGTGGTTGAAGAACTGGCAGAAGTATCAGAAGATATTAGTGCAGGACTATTTATGGAGCTAGAAGATGACATAGAAGGACTAGCCAGACTGGATATAGAAGCAGGAATGCAGATTTTGGTGTCTTAGAAGAGGAAATATTAAGAAAAGAAGCAGTTAAATAAGGATTTTATGCTGCCAATATTATAGTATAAAAAGATAATTAATTAGCATATTATATTACAAGAAGAAAGAGAAAGAAAAATGAATTACAGTGTTTAAACTGTAAGTTTATTGAGTTTGAGTAAGGCAGAAAGAAGCCAGAAAGAGGCCAGAAACAGGACAGAGAAACTGTAAAGGCAAATGAGCAAATTTTGCCAATAATGACTAGGAGAGACAAAAAGGCAAGTGACGGGCAAGTTTAAAGGCGCAAAACGTTGAAAAAAATGCAGAGAAACATAGAGAAACGTTGAAGAATCAATGGTCTGAAATTCTCTAAGTAAAACATATGCAGAAGCGCTCAAGATTTGCCAGAGAAATGTGACAGGAATTACGGCAAAACTGTTCAAAACACAAAATAGTTGTTTACCTGGAGCAAGACTGCTTTGGGTTTGAACCATAGTCAAGAGCAAGTCATTTGGGTAAACTGTTTGGCAAAACAGTTGAATTGAGGTGTATGACTGGCTGCAAGCCAAAGTTTATTTAATCAGTGTTTTGAGGGTTTAACTTGAGAGTAAAAGCCTAAAAAAAATGAGAAGCAGGAGCAGAAGCAGAAAATTCAGGGCTTTCATTGGCTGAAGTAAGTTTTAAAGTTTAATATATTGTAGAGGAAGAAAAATTGGGTAGTTTAATTTTTGGAAAACAAGAGTTCTGAGAAAGATTTTGGTCTGAAACAAGGAGCTATAAAAGGGGAAGCTGTCTGAGACTCTTCAGGGACTGAACCAAGTGGATTACAAAGGCCACAAGGACTACAGAAGAAGCTAAAGACCAAGCTAAAGGTGCAGAAGCCCAAGATACAGCAACCAGAGCTAAGGATAAGAAGCCAGAGATGAAACAGAACACAGGAGCCCAAGACCAAAGAACAGGAGCACAATACAAAGGTGCAGATACCCAAGCCAAGTACAAGGAGTCCAAGAGATTGTTGGAGGACTCCAAGTATTGGCAAACCCATATTGTTTCCCTTACTCAGGCATTATATAAGAAGGTTTCTAAGGGGATCTTCCTTCTGACCGTGAATAAAAAGCCTATTACAACCCCTGCCCAAATTTTCTAGTGATCAGAGTACAAGCCCTATGAGTGAGTTACCACATATTTTTTACCCTAGCCAAGGGGAGAAAGATACCTATTGTCAAAGTTGTAGAAGATTTGCTACCAGTAAGTCTTCCCAGGAGGAGTGGGAGATATTAACTAGACATCTTGAGATGACAGATAGGGGAAGGGAGTTTATCAGAAATGAATTTAATAGGCTGTTACAGGATTGGTACAAGCCCACAGAGGGGCTAGCACCCGCTGAAGTACTGATGCATGGTGGGGATGCCTGCCTGGTAATTGGAAAAGTGCTGGAAGAGTTTGCAGTTATGCAGGCCAAGTACAAGCTTCTGACCAGCCACTAATCACTGCTGGGGAATGACAACTTCTCCAAGCCGGTCCCTGGCTATGACCCAGGACACACTTTGGGGACTGGTGACCAGGAACCACACATTAGTAAATCGGAAAATAAACAGGGATGAATAAAGAGGCAGCAATATCAGAAAAACACATATTTTATTGGGGTGAAAGCTATAAAAAAATATGAAAAGGTTAGTGAAAAATCAATGAGAGAACTCAAGAAGTTATTGAAGGACCTTGACTACATAATTGCTGAAATTAAGGAAATTGACCGCAAGGTTAAAGCAAAGGTAAAGTCCACTGTCCTAACAGGGGAGAAATTAACAAGTCTTCCACAAAGGCCTTGTTGGCCAAGATTCCAGACACATCTGAGAAGACAATTGAGCGCTTTAAAATGTCCAGAAGGCTGTTGTGAAAGGCATTCAGTTCAAGACCTTTGCCCTCTCTGCACCGTCTGTATGTGTTGCTGACCCCAAGATGTATGCACATCTCAATCCAGCAAAGTGCCCCAGACCAGAGGATACTGAATTGCTGGTGAAATAGCTTGCTCTAATAATGGCTAAGCTTACTGAAGCCGCCAACAAGGATGAAACATAAGAAAGTAATATAAAAAAGAAAATTAATAAAAAGTCTCAAATTCTTACCTGTTTTTTAAAGAAAATATTGATGGCAAATTATGCCAGGTCCTGGTCCCCTTTGTCCCCACCAGCTTTTACACCAACTATGCCAAACATATAACCAAACCTATTTCTGTTGCCCCCTTTTTGCTCAAGCTGGAGGACCAAATACACAGAACCTTTCTGATGTTGCAGGAGGCATTAGCCGGTCAGAGGCATGGTAAGTGGGCATATGATTGGGCAGTTACTGCTTACAAGAATGCCCGGTTTGTCTGCCTTGACCTGGTGGTCCTCAGTGGAGTTTACTGTATAACCTTATTTAGCTTGTTTGGGGCTGTCCTGGAGACGCTAATATCTATGAACATACCAGAGATAGGTAAGTTACATGCGGCTTCTTGCTTCTGCTTCCCAGTGGAGCACACACCCTCTTACCTGATGGAGAACTTTGAGCGTGTAGTGGGAAAATTGGCTGTTGCAGACACAACAGCCATCAAGAAAACAAAAATCTTCCTGGAAGACTCAAGCTGTCCTGGAATGCCAACAAAACAGGGCTCCCTCTGGAAATGGATCCCACCTTTGCAAAGAAAAAGCACAAGAAGAAAACTAGTGCAGTGTTTAACAAACTGTGTGAGTTTACAGAAGCCTTTTCTGGGCAAAGGCTGTATCCTGTTATTTACCTTGGGTTCCTTTTTTATTTTGGGATGGGGGCTAACATTTAGGACCTGGATGGGGTCCTTCTTAGTATCAACAAGGCCAGGCTCTCTCTGGATGGGAGGAAGGTCCCCCTGAATACTTCTCAGTGGATCATGTTATCCAAGATGCCCTGGTCCTGGCTGGAATTTACAAGTCTGCAGCCCTACCTGAAAAGCTGCTGCTTCAGTCCCATCTCACCATCCTCTCTTTTACTAGCAGGCAGGAATATTTTAACCAGTGTGTATCCATTGTATACAGGGTGGCAGTGGAGGTTGTGCACCACCTCCATTACCAGGTGGGCATACCAAAGAACCCACTACAGGCGCCCTCAATAAAATCTCTTCTACAATAAATATACACTATAATTTATATTATTTTTAATTATAATTAATTTTTAAGCACTTTTTTATTCCAGTGATTTATTACAAAAAACAAATCTTAAAGCAGGTCTTTATACAGAAATAATAATATTTATTAATAAAAATCACATATACCTTGACAGCTTACATTTTAATTTTTAATTACCTTTTATATTTATATGCCAGTAGTGACATAAATATATATTTGCTTATACTTTGTTATTAAGTGTTTTGGAAAGCTACCCTGGAATACAAAAGAAAAAATAAATTGCAATACAAAAATTAAGCATCTGCATCAGTGGTGCTTTTCTATGTGAATGCAGGCTTGGAAGCTTCAAAATATAAAATGATAATCCTTAAATCCAAAAGAGTAAATTAAAGAATATAAAAAATATCAGAATTGTTAAGCCTTTAGTTGATTGGCTGTCTGGAAAGGCACATGGGAAGAAATGAATTAGTGCGGCCATAGAATTTGGCCATTGTCTTGGCTGGAAAAATGTGGATTCCAGTCTGCAGCAAATAAAAGAGGTCCTTGGTCCCAGTTGGCGTCCCCCGCTTGACAACTTGCTTGAGCCACCCAAAGACCTCCTCAATAGGGTTTAGGAATGAGGTATAGGCAGGGAGGAATAGGAGGCACAAATTTGATGCAGCCAATTGTTGGGGGCCAACTACAATGCTGGTGTCAAAAGCTGAAAATTTCTCAAGAATATCTTCCACCTTGTGGAGACTAACATTATCTAACACAATGACATTGTGTAGCCCGGGCTTGTGCTCCTCAGGTGCTCCTGGACCAATTGGAGGAACAACATGAAGGTCATACTTATATGTGATCCCAAGATCATTTGATACAGCTTAATCCCCTTTGGACCAAGGAGAGCAACCATTGAATATGCTGTGGCGCAGACTGCAGCACGCTGAGCTACCCCATCATTGGAGCCTTTGGTGATATAGCCATAATCATTGTGCATTGACAAGGCAAATGTTGATTTGTCAGTATAATAAAATCTGACAGTATTATTGGCTTTGAGGGCAGTGTATTCCTCAGTGTATTTTTTGTGGGTATCAATATTGGTTGGGCTATTTCTATTGTAGGGAGATACCCCAAGTTTTTCCCACAAAAATTGCAGACCCTTGACCAAATGAGTAGTAAAAGAAATTATGGCCTCAACCCCAAAAGTAGATTTTTCCATTTACTGTATATTTACCAGTTAAAAATGGAAGTCTAAGGTTTTCTACTGGAGGATTGATCATTTGTGCTCTTTGATGAGCATGGTAGATACATGCAAGGATTTCTTTGCAGCAAGAAATTGGCCAGTATTGATGAATTTGTTGAATACCTTGATGGTTTACTTGGTATCTACCTCAAAAGAGAGCTGAAGCCTCCTTGTAGTTGCCAGATTCCTATATAAGCTGGAGAAGAATGATGTGCTTGATGTCAGAAATGCGCTTCTGGGAGGCCTTGGTGGGTTCAGATGGGCCAGGATCTGATTGGCAACTGGTATGCAAGGCATGGGCACCTTGGTATAGAACACAGCAGCATTCTTTAACACAGGCTATCCCTCTGTAGTACTATAGAACTCAGACTTGTTGTTGTTTTCCTGGTTGCCATCACTAATATAGGGCTCATAGCTGGCATCAAGAACAAGTTTCACCTTTTTCATCATGGCTGTTGGGACAGCTTCCTGGCAGTAGACAGGTGACACACATGAGGTAAGTTTAATCTCTTTGTTTCTGACTTTTTTGGTTGTGGTAACCTTGGTGGGCTTCCAGGTCAGCTTGGGGACCCAAGGGTTGATGCTCCACACCCTTGCATGTTGTGCTCCTTGAACTGGTTGTGTCATTGTAAACTCACTATTAAACTCTCCTCTGTCATCTTCTTGAGTAGGCACTTGTGTTGCACTAACTCAATTTTTTGACCCTCAGAGGCAACCACAACTGCAGCGCACAACAGGTGGATTGCTACTCTGTTGTTGTGTTTGTTTCATTTCAAAATTCAATAAAATACTAAATAGATTTCAATTAAGTTACTCCCTAATTTTAATTTTTGCTTTTATCTATATATGGATATTTACTTAAAGTTTTCCCCATCCAATATCCCAATTATAGATTTTTTATTTTTTATTTAGTTGTTTTTGGTTTTAAAATACCAATTTTAGAATACCAAAATAATTACACCCTTTTCCCAGATTTCACGCCAAATTAAGCACCCAATACAATATTTTTAAAATTCTTGTTTCAAATCTTGTGTATTTTTTAGATACCTTGGTATCATTTTTGATTACAATACATTGCACACATAATTGAGTGGTTTTGTTTACATATTGAGTTTCTATTGTGTTTTGTTTTTGGATTGAGTTTTGACTCACCGCGCTTAAGTGAATTTTGCCACTGATTTACATAGTAAACATGTGGGTCATTATTTTAGAGATTAGGCCTTTTTCTAATGCACATGCTGCTCAAGTCGCAGCATAACACAGTTCGATTTTGAAAAAGTAACTAATTACACAATTTATATTTAAAACATTAATAACTCAATGAAAAATTAATATTTTTTCACACTGTAAACTATCAAAATGAAGCTAAGAATCTTATCTTTCTATTGGTGTAAAAATTTTAATATTTATACTATGCTCAATATTAAAGCAAAAGTAATTTAAAAGAGCATAATCCAGATTTTATTATATGATTATATCTAATGATATAAAGTAGATCACTTCAAAGCTAATAAATACTCTTTTTGAATACACAACAGATGTTTTTTATTTGACAAAATTAAAGATAAGATCGAGAGCTTTATTTTTGCATTTTATTTTATTTAAAAAGCTCAATTCTCTAGGATTTTATGATAGTTTGAAGTTAGGATGTTTTTATCACTGTTTAGATTGATTTTAAGGTTCAAGTGAGCTTCGAACCTCAAATTGACATTCTTTAAATGGAATTCTTTAATATTTTATCATTTAAAAATATGCAGAAGAGTTACAATTAACTGAATACATCATTTTAATTGATTTGCATTGATTACAAAGAGGATATGATGTAATAATAATGCTTAGCTGCTTCACATATATCACTTGTGCATGAAAACTGGGTATTTAATTAATTTCTGCAAACATAAATTCAAGTTCAAACTATAATAAAAGCTATCACACCATTTCTTTCAGAATGGTGTCATTTAACTGGTATATAAGAGCTAAAGTACCACAAAGCTTCTAATCCAAATAACCCAATTCAAAGACCACATTCTGATCATAACTACTCCATCATTAAGGCACACATCAAAGATCTGACCTAATTACAGATTCAAAATACTACCATGTCCTCAGTTAAATTTACTTCTTCCATGCTACCCTTTTTTCCTTGGGAGCTTCAACAAAAAGAGAGAGAATTGCAATGTTAAAAAAGGCATTCCTCTTTATTGCTGGTGATGATCTTGATAATTTCATCAAGCACTTCCTTACTCAAACTGAATTTGGGAAAGCTCAGTTCCTGCCAACTATTCAAAATCAAAAAGGCAATGAGTTCATTGAAAACTTAAAGGATCTCATGAAATCTTCTCCCCAAAAACATATCCCAGCCTTGCGATCTCTGGCTACTTCCAGTTACTCTTTAAAAGAGCTTAATGATATGGGGTTTAATATAACCAAAAGTGAGTTTGAATACTCAAGAAAAATAAATAAAAATAAAAATGTAAGCTTAAACAAAAAAAGCCAAAAAAATAATAACTATTCATTAAAAAAAGAAATAACTAAAAAAACAATTAAAAAATTGCTGGAAAATTCTTTTGAAACAAGCCAGTTTACAAAAAAAGTGCCTGAAAAAATTTATAAAGATATAGAAAAAGAGATGAGTAATTGCTCAACTGAAATTAAATACTCTCTACTTAAAACAAAAAAAGAAATATATGAAAATATGAAAATAAAAAATGAAATTTCAGTTTCAATTTCCACTTACTATAAATTAATCCCTAAAAATATAATAAAAAGTAAAAAACAAACCGATATGTGCAATATTTGTAATTTAAAAAATTCACTAGAAAAAAAGAAGGAAGAATGTGAAAGTAAAAACTTACCATTACCAGAATCTATAGACAATGACTTAAAGACTATTAATCAGCACCAAGACTTTTATGTTCATCAAAATTGTGAATATAAAAAAGATATTAATGAACTAGATGATGAGTCTTGTGTTGTAGTTATAGGTTATAAAGAAAACTTAAAGGTTGGAGGTGGTCCAATTGAGACCAATAATTGTTTTTATTCAAAAAAAACCAATCTCATTATTAGGGTTTGCATTAGTTTTTAAAGAAAACAATAAAATTAAATATGAATATCATGATTTTTTGTCTCAAATATTATCACATGATTCTTTATTTTCAGGTGAATGTCTAATAAGTCTTCTTAAATTAGATAGATTTAAAAAAATAAAAAATATAAAAGTATGGACAGATAATGGAAATCATTTTAGATCATATGAATTTTTATATTACTTATTTAAAGAGGCACCTAAATATATTAAGGGTTCCATAAAATATAACCGTTTTGTTGAATGCCATGGAAAAAGCATTGTTGATGGTCACTTTGGTGTAATATCAAAAAATTTAAAGGAAAAAGAAAATGTACTTTATATTAACAACATTAATGATCTAAAAAATATTTGTGAGAAAGAAGAAAGAAGAAAAGAATTATACAATTCATCTTTAACTGGTTCAAATGTTTCTCAAAAGTCATTCTTTTATATTTATGAAAGGAAATTTAGGCCTATAAAAAGAGAGCTTGAAGTTAAAAATCTCGCATTAATCTTTCATATTTGATGAAAGATGGGAAGTTATATACTTCACCTTTAACATTTGACAGCTTCTCAGAATATTCTGAGATATTTTATCATTTGAAATCACGTGATGATACCAGAGAAACAAAAATATCAGAAGATGCTAGTAGTGTATTGGGGCAAGTTCATGAAGTAGGGCAGCTTACTAGAGGGTGTATTTTAAATAGAGTTATCAGTCTTTCAAAAACAACAACCTTTTTTCTGAAACAAACTAAGAATATTTATGATGAGCCAAAGATAGGTTAATAGCATTTATAGCTTTGGGGCTGCTATTACTCTCCCATGCAACTCATCATAAATATTTTTGGTTTGTAGTAGCACTTAAGATATTTTCAGTAGTACTATAAGTTGCAATTTTCAATTATAAAATCAATGAATTATTTTTTAAAAAATCACCCAAGCCCAAGATCAATTAAATATTTGGGATTGATTATATTTTACTCTTTCTGAATAATTTGAATATGAATAATGTGATTAAGTTATAAAATAACCAATCTGGCGCCTAGGCATAACAAGAAAAATAATGTCCCATGTGTACACTGAAAGTCAACTCACACCATTTTTATTGTGAATCCATGTATTTGGTTTGTATTTTGAATAGTTTTGTTGACATGTAAGCAATTTGTTGCTGTGTTGACTTATTTGTCCATTAACACAAAAAATCCCTGTTAACAGAGTGTATATTTTAACCTGATAGTTGGAATTTGCTTAAATCTGAAATCATTTTGTTTGAATATGAGGTATTTTTTGTTGTCATAGCTTTTAAAACTAATATATAATAAACTATTGATTACACTGTGTATAATCACTACACCTAATATAATATAATCTAGTATAATATGGTGTGTAACTGATAAAGTCTGTGTGTGGTGATTAGTCTGATCATTTGTGATCAATCAGCCTAATCTCACATGGCCCATATTAATAATGGTAAATCTCCAAGAGAGTTTCCCACCTGATACACCAATAGAAATTCAAGAGAAAGCCTTTAAGAACAAATATATGTTCAAACATGTATATGGTACTCCACATCACACATTACCAAGCAGCAATACTATATCCTATGTCCCCTCAACACAAAAGATTGACACAATTCTTTAATACCACAGAGACCTGGGACACACCCATAGTAGGAACTTACATGAATACCTTAAGACACACTATTGGTGGCCCAACATGTTGGACAATATCAAGGAAGTACTCAAACAATGTGAAGTATGTGAAAAGTACTCCCATTCCAAGGCAGCTCCCAAGTCAGTAATTCCAGTGTCAATCACACAGCCTTTTAAAGTGTGGTCACTGGACATTTTGAGACCTATGCCTGGAAACAGCAAAGGCAAAAAATACATCATCACAGTCATAAACTATGCAAAAAGATTGCCTCTGGTACCAAAGCACAAAAATAACACAAAGGAAATGATATCAGAAAATTCATTGGCAAATAAATAATAGCTAAGTTTGGCAAACCTGAACTCATGGTTACAGATAAAGAAACCAAACTTAAAGCTATTGCCACCAATATCTACCTTGCCAAGAATGAAATAAAACACACCATAGACAGCCCCTTTCACTCACAAGCAAATGAAAGAGTTAGAAGACTAAATGGCTCCCTAGTAGAAAGCCTTCAGCAAGCTATCTACCAACAATTCAAAAGCCTGAATTGACATGCTACCAACAGCACTCATGGTATGCAGAACACAAGTTAATTGCAATACAGGCAAAAGACTGTATGAACTCATCAATGGGCACAATCCTGCCATTGTCAGCACCAAGTCAGGACTCAATTACCTCTACCAAAGAAGGTCCCAGACAATAACAGCCCTGATGTATAACACACCAGAAGGGACCAAAGACCAAGGAGAAGGAAAGAGTTGGAGGGGAACAATCCCCCTTCAGTAAGAGAGATTCCAAGTTAGAGGCTATATATGGGTTGTAAACCATGATCAACATAAGTTAGACCTAGGATTAAGAGGACCAGAATAGTTATGGAGGTCAATCCAAACAACACTTATCTCATCAAAGGGATTGGTAGATGTACTAAACTCAAGCATATGCACCACAACCAACTCCACTTATGCAAAGCAAGAACAGCACAACACAATTCATGATTACCTGTCCCCAATGCCAAACTGGATCAATACCAAGCCAGAATCCCTGACACTCTCAAGAAAATTCTCAAGGTTCCACCTTTCAGTCCCCAGTGGGAGATGTTGCAACATCTTTGATTACTCCCTCTCAGAAAAGTAATTCCCAGAGTAATTCCCTGAATAATTCCCAAACTAATCCTTAAGTTGGTAGCACTATTATTAATTGCCCATCTAATATGGGAAAAAATTACAAACCCTAAGATGAACAATTACTTCAATAAGCCCCATGACTACCATGACCTACATGGACAGCATGTGGCTTCTCATGATACCATAAAATACTCTAAACTCATATCAATAAAGTATCATTCTCTTCTTGATTTTCCCCTTTATCTTGTTTTTTATACTTCCCATAAGTATATACTCAACACAAGCTTGCCCAACTATCATTTCTCTTAGTAGATTTTAGTTTTCTAGTTGACAGTGCTCATGTTGATAAAAGTAATGATATGAGCAATGTTGACATGGGCAAATTGCCTTCTTGATATGTCTACTAACCATTACAAAGTGTCTTAGTAAAGATAAAGTTAAAATTGAGTTTTTAGGAATATAGCAAGTAATGACTCAGATTATCAGGATTTAAAGTATATAATTTCTATTTTAAAATAGTTGGTAGATTAGTCAAAGTGCTAAAATATTTATTTTTTTGTCTCTCTGATTGCATGAACTCGGGCATATAATGTATATAACCACTTTCCCCAAAGATATCTTGGTAGGGCATGAATTGTAGGAAGGGGCGTTGATTTGTAAGCTCAAGAAGATTGTGTGGCCTGTAATCGGTGTGGATGTATTGGAGTTTTGGTGCTGCGTCCAACAACTTTGGCCAGAACTCTTCGGCTTGAGGAGCTATTGAGGAGAAATGTATTAGATGGGGAAAGAAGTTGATAGCCAAGGAAAAGAGAATTCGTTGGCTATGACTTCTGGGATAGCCTAGGCTTGGGTAATATATTACCATTGGAATAGTTCTACTGATATAGAGATTCTGAAGGTTTGGAAATCGGTCACTTGTCAATTTATATAAATTTGATCCATCATAACTACCCTTCCCAAACGATACCTTTGTTGCCTGATAGGGGGATTCATAAGGTATAATATTATTGTAGCAGTTGAAATGAAGTGAAGGAAAGTTTGGAGCATATATATCCATGAAAACATCAGACTGACAATAGCCAGAAAATACTGAGAAATGGTCAACGAAGTCAGGTATCTTCAATATTTTTTCAAAGACACGTTCGCTCCAAATCACAATTAAATTTTGCGATGAAACATCACTCAAGCCAATTGATTCCATGTTCTCTGAATAGCCTGGGCCATGGGGAAGTCTAAGATAAAAGTGACAATAGTCCTTCTCTTAAAGTAAACCCAAGTATGGGTTAAATTTTTAGCATTCAGCTGCAGCTTGTGTCGGTCATCGTAAAGCAGAATTATTTCATTTGGAAGCTTGGATGCTTCTTGATTTAGTTTATCCAAATCATATACACCATCTTTTGCATCTATTATGAGCCTCTTTGGGCCACTTTGAGGCTGCCAGTTCTCAGGAAGTGTGCAATAAAGAAACCTGACATATAGCAACTCAAGAACTCCATAGAGAGGGAATAACATTTCTGGGACTTCAGATAAGCAATTATTGAGGCTTAAGTACTTGAGATTCTTAAGTCCCAAACAATCTTCAACTAATTCTTCACATAAATCTGTATCTGAGTTTAACATATGGCAGGATAGTGAGTCCATATGCGGAAAAACAGTAGTCAGTGATAGCCCTGATTCAAGCAGCACCTTATAATCTTTGAGACTTTGTATGATTAACCCTTTTACATGTCTGCCATTCTTCTTTAAGAACTGCTGATAGTCAATATATTTGACATACTTTAGGCTGTGAATACGAAGCAGTAGAGGGAAAGCTGCTTGATAGAAGGCAAGGCAGAGCAAGCGGAGCCTGTAGAGTTGTTTGCGGTCAAGTAGGGAGAAGATTTCTTCGAGGACGATTTTGGGGAGCATGGCTTCTAACTTGATAAGCTTTGATGTATTTAAGGTGTGATCGATAGTGGAGATAAGAAAGAAATAAGCTATTCTTATGATGTCATTTAAACGAACAAAGGATGTTACAAAGTGTGGCATGTGGAGTTGTATATAACATCGTAGCCAATCGGATGGCAATTGTTTAGAATTGAAGTCGGACTAGACATTTGATTTAATAGTTTGAACTGCGTATGACCAAGTCGCAGCAATAGATGAGTGGCTTGGTTTACAAGCTTGGTCCAGTCAATTTCTTTAGAATTTCTGCAGTTTAAAAATAAGATGTGCTAAAAATAGCTCAGTGACTTTGAGGATTTAATAGCTTACAGCAAGATATCAAAACATCTAGTTTTGCAACATTGTTTTACGGAAAACTTATAAAACTAGTCCCAAATAGACTGGCAGAATCTTCATATACCTATCATCTATTAGATGCCAATAAGAACAATACCATAAAATATGAATAATGTCAGGATTCCTAAAATATGTTATTTGTTTAAACTTTACCCTAAATGATATTTAGAAAAAGGCAAAAAGTTTATCAAAAATAGTATATATGTGTAAATACCAAGGCTAAAATATGATTTAGTAAAGTAGTTTTACAGCCTGCTGAGAAAAAATTGGTTCATTTCTGTCAGGATACCAAGAGTACTGCACTACCTCTTCAGGTGAGGGAGGAGCAGAAACAGGTACAGGCATAGCCCACCAGATGATGGGACCTAACTTTACCAGGTAGGAAAGGGCCTTCCCCCACCCCTGGTCCAGCCACTGGCAAGGCAGAGACAATCAACCCAGTGAGTGCCAGGTATAGCACTTCCAGGAATTGACTACTCTGGCCAGTGGCATCAGAAGTGAAAGGGGCTGAGACAGTTGGTTTTGGTGTCAAGAGTGGTTCCATTGGGACCAGGTAGGTAGAAGGATTGCTGTATTTTCTGTTGAATATCAAAGGGTATATAGTAATTTCTTTGTCATCAGGGGCAATTTGATATGAATCTTTGAAAGCGTCTGGGCAGGTGTATCACTGCAAGTCTCCCAAAGTCCAGGGTTTGTGATTGGGGTTGGGGTATACTCAGTGAAGTGTACAGGACCAAACATAGCATCAGGAGGCAGTAATAATCAGGCGCTTCTGAGTCTCCAGCTGAAACTTGATGTATAACACCTGCGGTTGAGTTCTAGTATCTGGGCAATTGAAGGTGAAAGAATATCAGAAATATGTGTGATAAAGAGATTGGTGAATCAAAGGTTTATAAAAAATTATTGGGTAAAAATGATGATGCATAATCTCACATGTTCTCTTGATTTATATAATCACTCACATCCAGGTGCCTCTGGGCATTTTTTTGTTTCTGTCTGGGTGATATGGTTGGGCATATCAAATTTTGTTGACCTTTTGGCTGGCTTGTCATTACTTTTGAGTTCTTCAGAAACAGCTGCTGGGCCTGATAATGGCCTATCTTTGTTTGGCTGGCCATTGGTTATGGCAAGGTTGGTTGCTGTGTCATGTGGACATTTCCAATTCAATTACTATTTTTGGGCTGCCCTGACAAGCATTTATGAGGCTGGTAAACTTGAGTAAAAAAGGGGTTTTCAATTTGGAACCCCTAATTTCTAAATGGAGAGTGGCTTGAACTGGAAGCCCTGGGCAGCTAAATTTGGCCTGCCCAGGCCCAGCCAAATCCACCAAGGCTTGGGCATTGCTTTTAGGGCCCAGGAAGGCTTCCACAGCTGCTGGCAGGGCAGGAATGATTTTTGCACCTGGATATTTGCTTTTCAAAGCAAATCCAGTTTCAGGCAGACTCAGTGTAATACGCCATCTTGAAAACGCCATCTAGAAAGATGCCATCTCAAAAAGTATCCAAAAATGTCATCTAGAAAGACGCCATCTTGTACTGTAAATTCAGAACCTGAATGTAAAAATGCGGGATTGTCAAATCCTTGGTCCAAATTTAGAATCACTTTTGCAAGATGGACTTTTTTAATTAAATTGATTTTTTGTATATTTATTTGAATTTTTAAAAATGCAGGAACTCATAGACACTTTGAAAATTTTAAGTCAAACTGCATATTTCAAATGGACAGAATTAATTAACTGGATGTTGCAACCAAGTTTCCAGACTTGCCTGCTAACATATCTTACAATACACAGGTGTTGCAACTGAACCAATGAGAGTTCAGTACTTGGAATTGGGGAAGACAACAGCCCAATAGGAAAGGACAGAATAATAAGAATAAGGTGTTGTTTATTGTAGAATATTGTGATTAATATACTATATGGGGAAAGCCACAAGGCCACAAGGGGGTGGCATAGTGGGAAGTTCCATGTAAGGTTTGGAGCCAAGGAATAACTTGTGCGGGGATCAACAGGTCAAATTGGCAACACTCCTAATTAGGATGAAGTACCCGCCATTTGACATTGCCATCAGATTAATCCATAACATTAGATACGTCAAGGGGCAACTCATCAAGCGCCCCCTGTGTATTGTAAGATACGTTAGCAGGCAAGCCTAGAAACTTGGTTGCAACACCCCCCTTGCCCCCTGTTTGTTGTCAGACACCAGGACTGGAGTTTGCGGAAGGTCTGGGAAGGTCCGCACAAACAACCTTTGTGTGGGGATGGCGCGGCAGGGGCGCAAGCAGTCATGGTGAAGCTTCTTGGTATTCCCTTGGGCATCCTCAAGTTGGTAGGTGTGGTTGTCATAGACCGCAGCTACCTTGAAGGGCCCTAGGTGGTTGGGTTCTAATTTGGCAGAATTGGGATTGAGGGTGTAGACGGGGTCACCTACAGTGTATCTAGCTTTGAGGTGTTTTGTCCCTCCTGCAATCCGCTTGTGTTTAATCTCCTGGGCTTTGGCACGCCATTGGTCTAGGGAGGGCGTTGTCACTAGGGGGCTTGTCAGGAACCTTGGACCGTAGTTTCCCCTGTTCAACCCCGGTCAGGCTGTCAGGTGTTCCAAAGGCCAGGGTGCTAGGGCTGAACCCAGTGCCCCTGTTGATTCTTGCTTGCAGGATCAGTAGGGCGGTGGGAAGATGTTCAGTCCACGCAGTGTTAGGGTGCTCTTGTGAGAGCTTGGCAATCAGTTGAACCAGGGAGCTGTTTAACTGTTCCACGCAGCCATTGGCTTGCAGATGGTAGGGGGTTGTGACTATATGCTGGAGCGCGTTCTTGACGCAGTATGCCTTCACAATGTGTCCAACAAGTTTGGGTCTGCCATCTGTGATGAGACGCTTGGGTCGCCCAAAGCAAGCCACAATCTCCTTGCCAATAAAGCGGGTAATGGTGGTGGCGGTGTGGTTGGTTGTTGCCCACGCCACTGGCCAACAGGTGAAGTAGTTGATAGCAGTGATAATATACTTCTTACCCAGTCTGTCTTTGGGGAGCGGTCCCACAATGTCGAGAGCCCACTGCTCAAAGGGTTCCATAGCCTTGATGGGTAGGACAGACTTGGGAGGTGCAGGTTTGGACGTATTCTTCTCACACAACACACACGTCTTAAGGAGGTCCAAGATGTCTTGCCGCATGCGCGGCCACCAAACCTTACGTTTCATGATCTTGAAGAGGTTACTCCCTCTGATGTGACCCAAGGTTTGGTGGTAGTGCAAGATGGTGTCCCCTTGTTGTGTGGTGGGAATGTAAGGCGTCTTCTCACCTGTCTCTGCCCGGCGGCAGACGTTTCCAGCATCAATGGTGAACTGACTTTTGTTGTCCTTCAGCTTGGAGATGGTGACCGAGTTAAGGCCCTTGTAGCGGGTTGCCTCAGGGCGCAGGTAGAGCATGGGCCAGTCTGGGTCCAAACCGTTGTCCCCAGTGATGGACACTACATAGAGTCGTGAAAGAGCGTCGGCTGTGACAAGTTCCTTTCCAGGCTTGTATTTGATGCGTAATTGATAGGGGGATAGACGCTCAACCCATCCTGCCTGGCGGCGTGTCAAATGAGACTGTGTGTTGAAGTATTGGAGTGACTTATGGTCCGTCAGAACGCGGGGTGGGAAGGTCGCACCTTCCAAGTAACAGCGCCACTTCTCAACGCAGTGTACAATGGCTGCCAGCTCTTTATCATGGATGGGGTAACATTGTTCCAAGTCAGTGAGCTTCCTGGACTCATATGCTACGGGAAGGAAGACGCCATTGTCAGTTTCTACCCTTAGCACACCCCCTATGGCCCTGTCAGAGGCGTCAGTCTTGAGTTTGTACTGTCAATTTTGGTTGGGAAACTGCAGTACTGGTGCTGTTGTGAGCCTTTGCTTCAACGTCTCAAAGGCTTGATCTCTGGCAGGGGTCCAATGGAAGCGCTGTTTGATATTGAGGAGCTCAGTGAGAGGTGCAATTAGTTCTCTGCAATTGGGGATGAACTTGCGTACATAGGCAACCATGCCCAAGAAGGTTTGCACTTGGCCCACATCAGTGGGGGGCAGCATGCTAGTGATTGCCTTGATTTTGGCAGGGTTGGGCTTTATCCCTTGGGCAGAGATGGTGTGCCCAAGGAATAGTAACTCCGACTTGAGAAACTCACATTTGGAGGGTTTAGCTTTTAGCTGATTTTTCCAAAGGGTGTCAAGGACAGCGCAGAGGTGTTGGAGGTGTGTGGTTTGATCTTGACTGAAGACAATAATGTTGTCAAGGTACACAACCACACACTTTCCAATCAGTTCCTCAAAGGCTTTGTTCATCAACATGGCAAAGGTGGAGGGAGCGTTGGTCATTCCAAAGTTCATGACACAACACTCAAACAACCTGTAGCGTGTGCGGAAGGCAGTTTTTGCCTCATCCCCTGGTGCAATGCGGACCTGGTTGTACCCTGCAGTGAGATCAATCTTGCTAAAGACCTTTGCGCCTGCAAGTGTATCAAACAGGTTGTCAATCAGCGGCAGGGGGTACTTATTTTTAACTGTCACCTTGTTTAAGGCGCGGTAGTCCATGACCAGGCAAAGAGACCCATCCTTCTTAGCTACAAAGAAGACAGCCACCCCATATGGAGATAGCAAGGGGCAAATAAAGCCCTTATCAAGCGCGTCCACAAGGTGCTGGCAGAGGGTTTCATCTTCCTTTGGTGTGAGACAGTATAATGGTTGTGCTTTAGGTAACAATCCTTGAAGTTGTACAGCGTGCTGGATCTCCCGGGGCGGAGGTAGTTGTTTGAGTGTTTCACTGAATACATCCTTGTACTCCTCAAGGAGTGCAGCTAGCGCTGGTGGTGGTGATGATGACAAGGGAGGGACTGCAGATGATTCTGCACAGATAACTTTGACTGAACATTGGTTAAAGTCTAGTTTCCCCCCCTTGAAGTTGTATGAGCCCGTCTCTGTTATCCTGACAAACACAGTGTCATGTAGTAGCTTGTTCATTTCCACAGGGTAGATCTGGAACCCCACCCCATTCCTATTGAGGGTGATGACAGAGGTATCCCAGTTGATGTAGGGACAGTTATGCTGGAGCCAGTTGAGGCCAGCAATTACGTTGTGGCTGAGGCCTGCCATGATTGGCCCAGAGAGCTTAACCTGGATGTTCCCCATTCTTACGGAGAAGGGTACTGTCTTGTGGGTGATGGCCACTCTGCAGGAGTCAGCTACACGTACTGCTTTGAATCTGCTGGGTACTTGGTCTAATTGTTGGGAGTCAGCAAACGCCTGATCTACCATGGTGTGATCAGCCCCAGTATCTACCAGTAACTTGTGGGTGTTCCCACAGAAACAGAAGGGATAGGACAAGCGTGTTACTTTATTTGAGGAATGAGCGGCTTGCAACACGGGGTCATTGCTATGGACCTGAAAGACGTCTAGGGTTTTGACCTCGTGAAGATTGTAGTTGCGGGAGTTCTTTGCAAGCAAGGGCTGAGAGGGCAGGTCGGTCGGGGTTGTAAGGCCTCTTGTTGTTACAACCCCCAGGCTTTTCCCTGGTCCTCAATTAGCGCTAGCTGGAGCTCCCCCTTGCGGGGGCGTTTAGCTGCACTTTCTTGTTGACAAGGTTGGCAACAGCCCACTTGACCTTGGCCATTGTTAGGTGCAGGACGTGGTTGGGGTGGAGCATTGTTGGTGCGGCAGAAGCCCATTGAAGCCTGGTTATTGGCCTCTACAATGGCTTTATAACAGTCATCAATAGAGGTGCAGCAACTGACAGGGACCCACTTGCAAATATGGGGTTTTAACCCATTAACAATGAGAGTGAGCAACATGGCGTTCCCATTGGTCACAGCTTTGGGGGCGGCAGCAAGGGCTTGTTGCCAAGCGGCCAGATACTCAGGGACAGAACCAGTCTGCTTGATGGCTAAGAGGGGAGTCCCCAAGACAATGGGAGAGAAAGTTTCACTATATCAGGATTTGGCGGCGTCTTGGAATGTTGCCCAGGTGACGTCAAACTCCTGGCTGGCCCAGTTGGTGAACCACACAGCAGCAGGCCCTGTAAGGCGGCCAGATGCCGTGGCAACCCACATGGACTCCAGGACCTGACAGATACAAAGGCGTGTTTTGGTGGACTGGAGCCAACTGACAATGTCAGCTCCTTTGACACCGCCAGTGAAGGACTCTAGTTGGAGGTTGAGCATACGTTGAGACAGGTCCAACTGTGGCAGGGTGACGCTAGCGTCACGCTGCCCGAGGCAGAGCCAATTGTATACACTGGTAAGAACTAGCTGATCTTGATAGATGACATAACCTTTGGGAATGTCCCCCTTGGGAATTGGAAGGAATGTCTCTTGTTGTGGAGTAGCCATGCGGCCCGTACTCTGTCCTTTCTTGGGGGGAATTTTGTTTTTAAAATAGGTCGTAAACCTACTTCTGCTACCACTGTTGCAACTGAACCAATGAGAGTTCAGTACTTGGAATTGGGGAAGACAACAGCCCAATAGGAAAGGACAGAATAATAAGAATAAGGTGTTGTTTATTGTAGAATATTGTGATTAATATACTATATGGGGAAAGCCACAAGGCCACAAGGGGGTGGCATAGTGGGAAGTTCCATGTAAGGTTTGGAGCCAAGGAATAACTTGTGCGGGGATCAACAGGTCAAATTGGCAACACTCCTAATTAGGATGAAGTACCCGCCATTCGACATTGCCATCAGATTAATCCATAACATTAGATACGTCAAGGGGCAACTCATTGAGCGCCCCCTGTGTATTGTAAGATACGTTAGCAGGCAAGCCTAGAAACTCGGTTGCAACACAGGGGGCGCTCAATGAGTCACCATTGACGTATCTAACAACATGAACCAATCTGATGGCAATATTGAATGACAGGCAATTCATCCTAATTAGGAGCGTTGTCAATTCAACCTGTTGATCCCCGCACAAGTTATTCCTTGGCTCCAAACCTTACATAAAACTTCCCACTATGCCACCCCCTTGTGGCCTTGTGGCTTTCCCCATATAATATATTAGTCATAATATTCTACAATAAAAAATACCTGATTCTATTCATTCTTGTCCTATTCATTGAACTGTTGTCTTCCCCAATTCAAATACTGAACTCACATTGGTTCAGTTACAACAGTGGTAGCAGAAGTAGTTTGAGGCAGAGCGTCACTAGTACAACAGAAGTCCATTGAAGCCTGATTGTTGGCCTCCACAATGGCTTTGTGGCAGTCATCAATGGAGGCTCAAAAACTTACAGGGACTCACTTACAGATATGGGGTTTTAACTCATTGATGATGAGGGTGAGTAGCATTGCATAACAGTCAGTTACGGCTTTGGGGTAGCAGCAAGAGCTTTTTGCCAGCAACAAGGTAATCAGGAAGGGATCCAGTTTGTTTAATTGCCAGAAGGGGAGTTCCCACCACAATGGGCGAGAAAGTTTTGCTGTAGCGGGACTTTGCGGCGTCTTGGAATGCCGCCCAGTTGACCTCAGTTTCCTGACTGGCCCAGTTGGTGAACCACACGGCAGCAGGCCCTGTGAGGCAGCCAGGCACAGTGGCGTCCCCACATGGATTTGGGAACCTGGCAGATACAAAGGCGGATTTGGTGGATTGAAGCCAACTGACAATGTCCACCCCTTTGACTCCACCTGCAAAGGATTCCAGCTGGAGATTGAGCATGCACTGTGAAAGGTTCAACTGGGGAAGGGTGACACTGGCATCACACTGCCCAAGACAGAGCCAATTATACATGCTTATGAGGACTAGATGATCTTGTAAATAACATATCCGTTGGGGATGTCCCCCTTGGGATTAGCAGGAAAGTTTCTTGTTGGGGAGTAGCCATACAGCCCGTACTCTGTCCTTTCTTAGAGGGGATTTTGTTTTAGGTAGGTTGTTAACCTACCGCTGCTACCACTGTTGCAACTGAACCAATGAGAGTTCAGTATTTGAATTGGGGAAGACAACAGTTCAATATAAAGGACAAGAAACAAAAAAGGTATTGTTCATTGTAGAATATTGTGATTAATATACCGTATGGGGCTAGCCATAAGGGGGTGGAATAGTGGGAAGTTCCATGTAAGGTTTGAAGCCAAGGAATAACTTATGCAGAGATCAACAGGTCAAATTCATAGCGCTACTAATTAGGATGAAGTGCCCATAATTTGATATTGCCATCAGATTGGTTCATGTTGTTAGATACGTCAAGGGGTGACTCACTAAGCGCCCCCTATGTATTGTAAGATACATTAGCAGGCAAGTCTGGAAACTCAGTTGCAACACCCAGAAGCCCACCAAGGTGACCACAACAAAAACAGTCAGAAACAAAAAGATCAAACTTACCTCATTTGTGTTTGAGCCTGTATACTGTCAGATTTTGGTCCTGTCAGCCATGCTGGAGAAGGTTAAGCCTGTACTTGACACTAGCTACGAGCCTTACATCAGTGATGGCAACCAAGAAGGCAACAACAAGCCCAAGTTCTATTGAACCACAGAGGGGCAGTTAGTGTTAAAGAAATCTGCTGCGTTTTATACCAAGGTACCCTTGCCTTGCAAACCTGTCACCAATCAGGATCCTGGCTTGTCTGACCCCACAAAGCCTGCTCAGAAGCGCATTCCTGATATAAAGCACATCATTCTTCTCTGGCTCATACAGGAATCTGGTTAATACAAGGCAGCCACAGCCCTTGTTGGAGTGGATCCCAAGTACGCCTCCAAGACATTCAACACCTTCATTGAGACTGGGTGAGTCCTTGTCGCGGAGAAATTCCTGCGTGTGTCTACCATGCTCACTTGGAGCACAAATGGGCAATCCACCAGTGGACAACCCAAGATTTTCATCTGGAACTAGCAAATATACAGTCAATGGTTAAATCTACTTTTGGGGTTGAGGCCTCAATTTCCTTTTACTACCATCTGGTCAAGGGAAAGTGCTTTTCCTGTAAAAAGCTCAGGGTATCCCACTACAATTGTAACAGCCCAACCAATATTGATACCCAGAAAAAATACACTGAGGCGTACAGTGCTGTAGCGGATCCAGGCCTAACCAGTCTATCCTACCACTATCCTGCCCTTGACTCTTATTGCCATTACCTTCCTGTGACAAAGCTTTGAAGAGCTTTTCCTCCAGGGAGGCAATTTTATGGGACAAGCTTTGTTGTAATCCCGCCAACAAGCCATGATTTCAACGTTTTTTTCCTCTCTTGCTCTCAACGCCTCAATTCCACAGTTTTCCATTTCTTTTACTTGTTGTAAGATTTCATCCCATCCTACTAATAAGTTCCAAGCATCCCAATCATAGATTCTGTTTGCTTGGGCGGGAGTCCCCTCCTTTGCAAAGTAATTGAAATACAGCTCTTCAAATGCAGGCTTTATTTCCACCAAAGACTCTGCAGGAACTTCTTGGTGACCTCCAGGCTGGCCCAAGCTTCTTCCAATAAACTTGTAGGAACCTCCTTCCTTGCAGCGGCAGTCTCCACACAAAGTACTCCAAATTTGGCTCTCTCAAATTTTAATAAAGAAGACATGATAATTGAAAGATAGGTGAGGGGGAAGCATCAAAACCGACAATGTGAATATATTTTATTAATGTTTAACTGTTTTTGATTATATACCATTTGGGGCATACACGGCTGAAAACCCCTCCAGTTCCTGAATCAACCAATGATTTGCGTCACGTGGCCTATGACATTTGAGTCATCCAACATAGATCTTTACCTAAAAGATCACCAACAATTCTCAACCTATGAGAAATGACCTACAATGGGCAGAAGTCACCTGACTCCATTCAACCCAATGTGCCAATTTGGCACGGAGATTCTCCAGCTCCCAGTGCTAAAACCCTGTGGATTGCTGTGACAGATCCAGGCTTAACCAGTCCATCCAGTCATTATCCTGCCCTTGACTCTTATTGCTGTTACCTTCCTGGGACAAAGCTTTGAGGATCTTTGCCTCCAAGGAGGCAATTTAATTGGATAACACTTTATTGTCATCCCGCCAACAAGCCATGATTTCAACGCTTTTTCCCTCTTGTGCTCTCAATGCCTCAGTTTCACAATTCACCATCTCTTTTACTTGTTGCAAGATTTCACCCCATCCTACCAACAAGTTCCAAGCATCCCAAGCATAAATTTGGTTCCCTTGGGCAAGAGTCCCTTCCTTTGCAAAGTAATTGGAATACAGCTCTTCAAACGCAGCCTTTACTTCTACTAAAGATTCAGCAGGAACAGTCTTAGCAACCTCCAGGCTGGTCCAAGCTTCTTCCAATGAACTTGTAGGAGCCTCCTTCCTTTCTGCGGCGGTCTCCACACAAAGTACTCTAAATTTGGCTCTCTCAAATTTTAACAAAGAAGACATGATAATTGAAAAATAGGTGAGGGGAAAGCGTCAAAACCAACAATGAATATATTTAATTAATGTTTAACTGTTTTTGCTTATATACCATTCAGGGCATACACAGCTGAAAACCCCTCCGGTTCCTGAATTAACCAATGATTTGTGTCACGTGGCCTATGACATTTGAGTCATCCAACATAGATCTTTACCTAAAAGATCACCAACAATTCTCAACCTATGAGAAATGACCTACAATGGGCAGAAGTCACCTGACCCCATTCAACCCAATGTACCAATTTGGCATGGAGCTTCCCCAGCTCCTGATGCCAAACCCCTGTGGATTACACATCCCAAACTCAGCTATCATTGTTCCAACTGGGAACTAACTGATCAAACCTGAATTCCTAGGCATCCTTGCCTTTATTTAGTTATCTTTGCATTTTATGGTTTTTTGCCTTAAAACCCATTAAAATGCTTCAAAACTCAAACCAGGCAACATCGCGGCGCCCAGCAATTTCCCCAGGCGGCGCCCCAGTGCCTGAAAAAATTTGATAGCAGCGGCTTGGTGCTTCTCAAATCCATTAGGTGGCGTGGCGGCACTTATAACCCAATAAATTTGCCAACACAGCACTTTTAACCCAAATTCTGGGGGTTTTCCCATGGTTATCCTTAACCAAACCTCTTGACACAGTCAAGGCAATTAACTACTGTAATTAAATCCTCATTAATTACATTAGCTTGTGTTTATTAATTAATCTTCCTAATTAATTAAACCGTTTTGAGATGCCTATTCTCCAAGATTGATTCTTCCAATCTTGCCTCAATTCTCCTAGTTAGCCTAACCTAACTGACCATTTATATTCTGTTCTTTTATTAAACATAGATATCCAGTTTCTAGGAACCTTTACCTTAAGGATTCCAACCAAACCTATCTATATGCAATAAATAGCAAAAACATAATATCTTTATATTTTGGAGCATTTTTTTGGCTAAATACTCAGCAGTGACTGTAGTACAGTCACAAGGCCCCTTCCTTCCCTTTGGGGGAATTGTCCTCATCTTCTCAGATCTTTATAAGCTTCAATTCCCCATGAAATAGCTTAAGGAATTGAGGATGAACACAGTACCATTCTTCTCCCAAGGTAGCTCCAACCTCTCAAATTAGGTAGTTTGGCCCTGGACTAACCAAAATAATATTCATAGGCCCTACCCATTGCTGAAGACTTCTTCTTGGGTGCTTTTCTTGGCGCCTTTGATCAAACCATAACGCATCCCCAACCTGGAAATGATCATGAGGAAGTACTCCAGGCTTTGAGTTCCACTTGGCGGCACATTTTTCTTGAACCTGCTCTCCTTTACTCCTTGCCTCAGCAAATAACTTCTGCATCTCAGCTGCATGTTCCTCTACGGCAGCTTCATAGGAATGCTTTTCCACAAACTCCCATTGGCCCACTTCAGTGCTGGTTGTAGTCTCCCGGCCATACAACATCCAAAATGGTGAAAACCAAGTAGAATCATGGGGCATTGTACGGTATGCCATGACACTTATTGCTAGGTGATCCTTCCAACAGGTTGTAGCTCCATCAGCCAATTTTTCCATGATGCACTTTAGGGTTCCAATGGTTCTTTTGGCTAACCCATTGGTCTTAGGATGGTAGGGGGCTGCGGTTAACTTAGAAATGCCCCATTTTAAGCATTCCTTAGTCAAAGCTGGCCCTACATAAGGTGGTCCATTGTCAGTGAGAACCTTCTCAGGACACCCATGTTGTGCTATGATTTTTTCTTGGAGAAACTTAGCAAGTGCAACACTTGTTTCCTTGGCCAGCGCTCAAACCTCTACCCATTTTGTAAAAGAATCAACAGCAACCACAAAGTATTCTTTCCAACCACTTGGTAATTTGATATGACCCGTATCCATTGAGACCAAGTCAAATGGATAGTGTGACATCACTGACTTGAGCTGCACCTTAGATTTTGCCGCTGAGAACTTAGAGCAAACCTCACATTCTCGTAAAATCTGGAGGACTGTAGCTCCCATCTCTGACCACCAGTACCAGGCTTCTACTGCTTGCCAGAGCTTCTCATATCTGAGATGACCTCCCCATTGAACATGAAGATCTCTAACCACTTGAAGATGTTTGGATTTTTCTACGTAAATCCTATTCCTCAATAAAGCTTCCTGGGCTTCCTGCGTTTCAACTTCACAGGCCAATAGCGCTTGGGATAATAAGTCAGGAATCTGATTTTCTAATCCAGGTTGGTAAATGATATCATAGTCATATCCAGATAGTTTTTTGGCATACAATTGCATACAGCCTTATAAGTCTTCCTTAGTTCAAATTGCTCTTAATGCTGCGTGATCAGTGACAATAATGAACAGCATCCCCAGGATATACATCCTAAAATACTCCACAGCCCATACTATTGCCAATCCCTCACATTCAGTAGCAGAGTATTTCCTTTGAGTGGTCCCCAATGTTTTGGAACCATACACAACAGGATGCCAGGACAACTTTGACTCTCCTTCCTGAGTAAGAACAGCACCCAGACCAGTTGAACTCACATCTGTTTCAATGTAGAACAACTTCAACCAATTAGGAAATCTTAGGATGGGGGCTTTGGAGAGTCTCTTTTTAAGCTCTAAGAAACTTGACTCTTGTTCCTGTCCCCAAACAAATCTGTTGTTCTTCCTTGTTAAAGCAAACAACGGCTCTCCAAGCGCAGAACAATTAGGAATGAATCTCTGATAGAAATTCACTAATCCCATAAATCCCCACACCTCTCAAACCAACTGTAGTGACCTCATGCTCAGCAACAGAGTAACTCTCATAGGACTTGGCTTAATCCCCTGAGAATTCACAATATGTCCTAACACCTTGACCTCTCAATAGGCAAGCTTAGTCTTAGATACACTAATCTTTAAATTTGCTTTCTCAATTTGGCAGAATACTTCATCAAGATCCTTCAGGTGTTGTTCCCAGGAAGGGCTATATACAGTAATGTTGTCTATATATACCAGGACACACCTAGGCTGCAATCACGCCATAATCTGGTCCATCACTTGCTGAAACACAGCACCTGCTGTTTTCATTCCTAATGGCAAGACTTTGCATTGATACAGACCATTGGGTGTAGAGAATGCTGTAACCTCCTTAAACTTCTTGTCAATCAACAGTTGGTGATATCCCTTAGTCAGATCCAAAGTAGTGAACCAAGAAGATCCAGCCATGGCATCCAGCTGATCCTCAATTAGGTGCATTGGGTAGGCATCATTTATAATATCCTTATTTACCATTTGGAAATCAATACAAACGTGTATGTTCCCATCTAGCTTTGGAACACAAACCATTGGAGCAGAATAAGGACTGATGCTCTCCTCAATCAGGTTGGCTCTTTGCATCTTCTCCACCTCCTCTCTGATTGCAGCAACTGCAGCAGGACTACAATGGAGTACATACCCTTTGTATGGCTTCTCAGTAAGTGTTTTTATGATATAGGGTGGACCGGTTCTTCCTACATCATATTTGTCCAACAAGAAACAACTACTCCATTTACATACCAGAGTATACAGCAGGGTACCTGGTGCTTCATTTGGACATAGTATATGGGTTAAATTGTTGAATGGCACACAAACATAAGAGACAGTAGGTTTATTTGTTATAAATTCCCCAACCACAGGCATCCAAACCCCAATACGTTGACCCTGCTGAATGTCCACAGGAACCACAGAAGTGTTGAACAACTTCCAAGATTTGAGAGATTCACCATTTGAACCATCCTCAAATATTGCCACATTTGAGGATATATGACAGGGCAATTCTGGGATAGCCTGTCCTCCTTGCGTTCTGCAATTGAAAGCTACTGGTTTTAACCAAGCAATTCTCTTTGGTGGAATGGAACAATATTCCTTGGCATAGATGACAACTGACTGGATATCTTCTGGTGCTGGCGGAATTGTCAGTTGTTGATAAGTGTATTCAACTCCTTCATGAACCAAGACATTCTTGACAGCGTCCAGGCTCACCTTGGCCTCAACAATCCAAGTCAAACCAAGCAGAACATCACATCCTGCCCTGGGTAAAACTACGGCAGAAGTCTTGACCTCTGTATTTTTCCATTTTATTACCACCTCATCAAACACATCTAGTTCAATAGTGGTAACCCCATCTGCAGAAGATAAGGTCAGAGTGACCAATCTTGATGGGTCCATGCCATGTTTACAGACAAAGTTCTTTGATACCACCACTCCAGCACACCCTGGATTGTAGACTGCCTTTGCAGAGATACCATTGAGCAAAATATCCAAGAGGATAGCCCCTTTTAATGCCCACACAAAAGGTTTTGCAATCAATAGTGCAGGCATACTCTGGGCCACCTTTTTACACCATTCCACTTCCTTGAGCCAATCCACGCTCAACTGAACTTGCACAGGCTGCCATGATAATCTCCCCATCTTCCTTCATACCTAAGTGCACATCCAATATCCACTCATCTGGAGAGGCATCTGGACTTCCCTCAGGCAGAGTTAGACAAGAGACATCAATTTCCTTTATGGAGTGGTTCCACTGGTTGACTGGCGCTTTTCCTGTATTCCTTCAAAGCCTTCCCAGATCAAAGTCTCATTCTCCCATTGTTCTCCAAATTACCAGACTCAGGTTGAGAGACACCTAAGCCCGCCTTTCTTTTCCCAAATCCTTAAACATAAGGTCAGGATGCTCCTTATCAAATTCCGCATGGTTGGGACACTTTCCAGCAAAATGGCCATCTTTCCCACAGATCCAGCATCCCTTGGCCATGGGAAACTTACATGCCCGCTTAAATCTTGACATGCAGTCCTTATCAGATGGACTTTGTGGACGTCTGGTTCTTTTGGAAGATTCTTCCCCTGCCGCAACATGAGCTCCTACTCTGGGACAAGGAGCACTGTGTGGAGGGCCTCCAAGATCCCACTTGATCTGAATAACCTTTTGACCAAGTTTTGACCATGACAACTTCTCACGGTGTAACATAGAGGCCTGATTTTGCAACCTGGGCCACATTCCAGTGAAGAAAGCATCTTCCACTAGATCCTGATTATGTTCCACATCAACAAAGGATAAGAACTCCTCCATTCTGGAAAGGTAAATTGACACTGTCTCATGGCCAGCTTGAGTAACATCTTGAGCCTTTTGTAGAGCATCACCAGGTCTAAGGGTTACTGTATAACTGGCTCAAAATTCCTCTAGCAATGTGGTCCAATTGTTGTCTTTGTGCCTTTTGAACCACTTGAAACAGGCAGGTCCTGCAAGAACTTCCAACCAATGATGTTTCTCAATCATCTTCCAGACCAAAGGCTTGGATAAGGAAACCCTCCAGGAAAGTGTTTCCTTCCTTGGGATTTCCAGAAAACGGTGACATCTTGGCAAGCATAGACTGGACTCCTTTCACCATGGGTTTTTTCTGCCCCGTGTTGGGCTCTGTTGAGGATCCAGGCCTAGCCAGTCCATCCTACTCATTATCCTTCCCTTGACTATTATTGTCATTACCTTCCTGTGACAAAGCTTTGAGGAGCTTTTCCTCCAGGGAGGCAATTTTATGGGACAACGCTTTGTTGTAATCCCGCCAACAAGCCATGATTTCAACACTTTTTTCCTCTCTTGCTCTCAACGCCTCAATTTCACAGTTTGCCATTTCTTTTACTTGTTGTAAGATTTCATCCCATCCTACTAATAAGTTCCAAGCATCCCAATCATAGATTCTGTTTCCTTGGGCAGGAGTCCCCTCCTTTGCAAAGTAATTGGAATACAGCTCTTCAAATGCAGCTCTTTACTTCCACCAAAGACTCTGCAGGAACTTCTTGGTGACCTCCAGCCTGGCCCAAGCTTCTTCCAATGAACTTGTAGGAACCTCCTTCCTTACAGCAGCAGTCTCCACACAAAGTACTCCAAATTTGGCTCTCTCAAATCTTAATAAAGAAGACATGATAATTGAAATATAGGTGAGGGGGAAGCATCAAAACCAACAATGTGAATATATTTTATTAATGTTTAACTGTTTTTTGCTTATATACCATTTGGGGCATACACTGGCTGAAAACCCCTCCAGTTCCTGAATCAACCAATGATTTGCGTCACGTGGCCTATGACATTTGAGTCATCCAACATAGATCTTTACCTAAAAGATCACCAACAATTCTCAACCTATGAGAATTGACCTACAATGGGAAGAAGTCACCTGAATCCATTCAAACCAATGTGCCAATTTGGCACAGGAGCTTCCCCAGCTCCCAGCGCCAAAACCCTGTGGATTGCACATCCCAAACTCAGCTATCAGTGTTCTAACTGCAAACCAGCTGATCAAACCTGAATTTCCTAGGCATCCTTGCCTTTATTTAGTTATCTTTGCAGTTTATGGTTTTTTGCCATAAAACTCATTAAAATGCTTCAAAACTTGAACCAGGCGCCACCGCAGCGCCCAGCAATTTCCCCAGGCGGCACTGCGGCACCTGAGAAAATTTGATAGCGGTGCTGCAGTCGCTTCTAACCCAATAAATTTGCCAACATGGTCACTTTTAACCCAAATTCTGGAGGGGGTTTCCCATGGTTATCCTTAACCAAACCTCTTGACACTGCCAAGGCCATTAACTACTATAATTAAATCCTCATTAATTATATCCCATATTTATTAATTAATCTTCCCAATTAATTAAACCATTTTGAGATGCCTAGTCTCACAGATTGATTTGGCCAATCTTGCCTCAATTCCCCTAGTTAGCCTAACCTAACTGACCATTCATATTCTGATTTGTTTATTAAACATAGATATCCAGTTTCTAGGAACCTTTACCTTAAGGATTCCAACCAAACCTATCTATATGCAATAAACAGCAAAAACAGAATATCTTTATATTTTGGAGCATTTATCTGGCTAAATACTCAGCAGTGACTGTAGTACGGTCACAAGCGCCATCAAATCCAAGAGGATGAATAAATTTTATTACATTGATGAATCAGCATTTGCTTTATGTTGTGTTCTGAGGTTCAGCACAGACACACAACAGGGAATCCTAACCTAGGATTGGATTTGTACTAAGTCTTGGTTAGATGGCAGGGAAGGCTATGTAATTAACTTGTGGCCCTGGATGAATAATCTCTACTAGTTGTGGCTAGAGAGAGGCGCCAAAGTACTGGAAGACACAAAGACAAAAATGTGAATATAACTTAATTTTATTGATGGATAGGAAAATGGAATATATATTGGTTGGCAATACCATAAAACACTACTAGGACAGTAGGATCACTTGCCACCAGCATGAGTGGGGCAAGTGAGTTGCACAGGTTCAGGAAAACAAACAATTGTACTTCCTGATTCAGTCATAAACTCATTTCAAAAGCCAAAAGAAAAAGTGAGGGATTCATCTTCAAAATGGCCCACTGAAGGCAAAATCAAAATGTGGTGAATAGCAGTATTCACGACACTTTGTCTATGCGGAATGCATATGGGTATGTCCCAAAAGGCTCCAATGATGGGGTAGCTCAGTTGCTGCAGTCTGTGCCACAGACTATTTGATGATGGCTCTCCTTGGTCCAAAGGGGATTGAGCTGTATCAAATGATATTTGGTTCTCACAATAGCAGGACCTTCTTTTCATTCCTTCAATTGATCCAGGAGCACCTGAGGCGCACAAACCTGGGCTTCTTTGATGTAATTGTGCTGGATAACGTTGGTCTCCATAAGGTGGCCAATATTATTGAAGAATTTCCATCAATTGACACCAGCATCACAGTGGGACCCAGCAATTGGCCCCAGAAATTTTGCGCCTTCTCTTCCTCCCCGCCTATTTGCCCTTTCTAAATCCCACTGAAGAAGTTTTTGGGTGGCTCAAGCAAGTTGTCAAGCAAGGGACCTCAACTGGGACCAAGGGCCTCTTTAATTTGCTGCAGGCTGGTATCACACCCTCCCAGCTGAGACTGTGGCCAAATCTATGGCCACACTGATTTGTTCATCCCTGTGTGCCTAGCCAAGCAGCCAATCAATTAAAGGCTTAGTGCGTCCAAATTTTTTATATTCTTTAATTCACTATTTTGATTTAGAAGCTTCTAAGCCTGCAATCACATTCAACGGGATCATCAATGAAGGTTTGTAATGTACTTATTTTATATTAATTTTTTTATTATGGCATCTGAGGCTATCCCAAGCACTTGATACTGGATTACACAAATACATTTATATCACTATTATCAAATAAATATAAAAATGGCTTTAAAAAATAGAATGTATAACATACAAATTAAAAGTATATTTTATTAACATATATTATTATGCTTTATGAAAACCTTATACGGGATTTATTTTTCAAAACTTGTTTGCTAAAATAAAAATTATAAAAATTATTTATAATAAATATAATATAAAATGTAAATATATTTATTGGAAAAGAGAGTTTTAAGGGCGCCTGTAGTGAGTTCTTCTGTATGTACCCACCCTGCAATGGAGGTGGCACACAACCTCCACCGCCACCCTGTATACAATGGATACACACTGGTTAAAATATTCCCGCCTGCTGGTGAAGGGGAGTAGGGTTAGGTGCAAACTGAGGAGCAGCTTTTTGGGCGGGGCTGCAAACCTGTAAATCCCTGCCAGGACCAGGGCATATTGTATCACGTGGTCCACCAAGTCATATCCAGGGGGACCTTCTTCCCATCAAGTGCAAGCTGGGCCTTGTTGATTCCCAGATGGACCCCATTTAGATCCTCTACACTGGCGCTCATCCCAAAGAAGAAAAGATACCCGAGGTAAACCACCAAGTGAAGCCTTTGCCCCAAAAAGGTTTCTGTGAACTCACATAATTTATTATAGACCACACTGATCTTCTTATTGTGCCTGGTCTTCCCAAATGTGAGCTCCATTGCTGGAGGGACCCCTGTCTTGTCTGCACTCCAAGCCAGCCCAAAGTTGGTAACAAGGATCTTGGTTTTCTTGACAGCTGTTGCATTTTCAACATTCAATTTTCCCACTACACACCCAAAGTTCTCCAGCAGGTAAGATAGGGTATGCTCTAAAGGGAAGCAGAAGCAAGCAGACGCATGAGCCTGGCCCATCTCTGGTATGTTCTTGAATGGGAGTGTCTCCAGGACGTCCCAAACAAGCTCAATAGAGTTTACATAATAAACTCTACTGAGGGATACTGGGTCCATGCGGACCAGTTGGGCATCCTTGTAGGTCTTAACTACCCACTTGGATCCCCCTTGGCATGTGTTAGCTCAGCCAATGCCTCCTGTGACATCAAAAAGGACCTGTGGATGCAATCCTCCAGCTCCTTCAAGACAGGATGACAAAAAATCCTCTTTGCCACATGATTGGTATAGTTGGCGTAGAATGTGGCAGGGACAAAGGGAACCATGACCCAGCGGATTTTGCTGTCTATGTTTTCTAAAAAAACAGGTAAGAATTTTGAATTTTTATTAGTTTTTTAGATTACCTTCTTCTGTTTCTTCTAAGCCCGCAGCCTCAGCCGGCTTGGCCATCCTAAGTGCAACCAGCTGTGCAGGCATCTTGCTGTCATCCTTTCTTGCTTGCTTGAGATTTTCACACATCTCAAGGTCATTTGTCCAGACAGACTGCACAGAAATGGTTTAGGCTTTGAAATTCAAGCCCTCAACCATTTTTTTCAATGTTTAGAGCAGCTCAATGATTTTCTCTGATGTTTCAGGCATCTTGGCCATAAGCGTCTTGGCCAACACCTTCTCATTTTTCTTGCCAGTGAGGACAGCGGACTTCACTTTTTCTTTGACCTTGCAGTCAATATCTTTAATCTTTGGCATTGCAAGGTCAAGGTCTTTAAGCAGTTTCTCTAATTCTCTCATTGATTTTTTACTAACCTTTCAATATGTTTTATAACTTTCACCCCAATAAAATCTGTGTTATTATGATATAATTGCCTCTTTGTTTATCCCTATTTGTTTTCCCATTTACTACAATATCTCATCTTTTTACCCATTGTGTATATTTTTTATGCTTATCTCAACATGTGTTGCTTGCTTTGTGTTGGCCTTGTTTCCTTAATTGCTATATTATTTTTAGCACTTAAACACAGCCCATTGTGAAAATATTAACAACAATTTGGTGGTTGTCAAAATTTGAATTAAAAAATTATAGGTTAATTTTGTTTAGATAAAGTTGTTGCTGATCTGAATTTAAAACCTTAATGATAAACTTTAAGCCAATAAGGAGCCAAGTGATAAAGTGATTGTTGTGACATAAAGGGTCACTCAATAATTCTTTGATGCATGTGCGCTAATTAATCTGATTGGCCGGTTGTTTTGTGTTGGAAATTGCGCTATTAATGCTATTTTGATATGGCCTTTGAATAATGATACATGCAAAGACTTGACTGATTTTTCTTTAAAGTTTGGGAATTCCTCCCCTTCTGTAAATGGGTCTGTACTAATTATCACCCATTCCTGAATACCATACCTTCCCTTGTCTCTTGGTATGACCTCATTCCAACATGACCCCCTTGGCCACTCTGTCTATCTAATGAGTGATCACTGTCCCTTGTCTACTATTTAAGTAGAATTATTTCTCCTAATAAAGACAAGTTTATCCACATTTGTGTTGGCTTTATATATTCTTCAAGCGTTTTCCTTTCCTTTTGCCAAAAGGAAATCCTCATCTTGTATTCCAGGAAATTAAGGTACATGCCTTTAATTTTACCCTGAAGGCTAACCCAAGGCTAGCTTTGAACCTCAAATCTTTTGTTATAAAGATTTCCTGTCATGTCCTCCTGGATGTTGTCCCCAGTAGCCAAACACAACAAAATGGTGCTCACTACAGGGGCTGCAAGCCCCTCAGTTACCCCGTTCCCACGTGCATTCTCTGGTCCTTCTACTTTTGTTTCTGAAGTGCCCAAGCAACCTAAAGTTTCTAGTCCCCCTCTAGAAGAAGATATAACCAGTGCCCCCTCCACTCCTATGGTAATGGTGCTGTCCCCTGGGCCCCTTCCAGCTTTCTCACTCAACTACAAGCAAGCTTGTGCTGCTGCCCGCTCTCTCCTCCACACTGGCGCTGTGGCAATGCACACTATCCCTGGTCTCCGTCCTGGGTATGCTTCTGAAGACATATATTCTTTCCTCTTAGATTTTGGTCTTCCCCCCGCACTGATGGAATCAATGGAAACTATTGGTGTGTTAGTTAACCAATTTATCTAACCTGTGCTGGTCCATCATCAACTGGTGTTGGGCTCCTAAAACCAACTCTTGACTGCTGTGGCCACCACTGTTTCTAACAACCACGCTCAGAATATGGCCTATCAAGAATGGTCCCATAGTCTGTTTGCTTGCATCTCAGATAACCAGCACAACTCACTAGCTTCACAAAAATATCTGACTTTGGCTTTAAACTCCCTCTGCTCCTTGCTCCCTGGGTATATTAAGGACCAACTTTGCAAACTGGATGTCCATCAAGCTACGTGGCGCGGCCAGATAGAGTCAACCCTCCTAAAATGCTGTCAAGATTTTGAGACTCTAGTTGCTGAACTTAACCAGTTTCAAGAGCATTTTAATTCCCAGCTCAAGCTGATTGGGACCCACATCAATACTTAGGGCCAACATCTACATGTACATTATGGCTTGGACAAGGCTTCTTTGAGAAACACTCTGAGTCAGGTTCAGAACTCTGTCAATAATAGGGTGGCCTTCATTGAAGTGACTCTGCCAACTCCCTCAGTTGAGACCCCGTCTGCCTTTGAGGCTAGAGTATGGGAAGCTATAACTGAACTCAAAGCTACTACTTGACTTCAAGCCTCTGCTCCCATCCCCCGTCTGTTGAGCCTACACCTGATCCCCGCATTGCCATGCTGACTGACCAAATGGCTACCTTGTGGGGCAAGATTGAGTACTTGAGACAACACCTCTCTGACCCAGATGACCTGTCCTCTGAGTTTGATGGTGAGTGGGAGACTGAAGTCCCTGGAACTCCTACCCACCGTGACCATGGGTGCTGCCTGGGGTTAGAAGGTCAGCCTCTTGTCAACTGTGCTCTCACCTTAGATCACTTAGCGTCAGTAACAAATGATGTGGCAGATTGACAAGATGCTCTGGAGCGTGAAGTGCAAACCCTCTCCTGCCTCACCAAGACAATAAATAGACATGGTTACTCCTTTGACAGCCCAGGCTACCTCCTTAGCCACTTGTGCCAATGGGATCACTGGTACACTGGCAGTACAACAGATAAAAATTGATAATTTGGAGCTGCTGTTGCCACTGCTAGAGATATTAGTGGACAGAATAGCTCTACCTTGGATACCCTAGAGGAAAGCCTTCAACTTCTCTGGGCTAAACAACCTGCTACAGAATCTGAGTTTGAGGGCAATTCCCACATTAATGTTCTCAATCCAGGTGATAACATCCAATCCACCTCATTGTTCATTGACCCCAACTATAAGCCTTTGTTCAAACAGATATTTGACCCTAAAACCTCTACCATTGCTGCCTTTCTGACAATTTACAAGATTGAAATGTGTAGGGCCACCAATGAACTTAAGAAGGAGCATATTCTTACCTGCCTGCATCCAACGTGCCAAGAAGTTTTGGTCCCCAAACTACCCTCTATTGTAACCTGGGAAGATATGAAGCGCCTTCTTAATGAGGAGTTTGTAGGGGACCTCAGCTTGGAGGTCAAGAAGGATGCATTTATGCACATTGCCTTGAAACCCAAGGAAACCCTGGCTGAGTTCACAGATTGCTTCTATATTGAAGGGCAATAGCTAATCACCAGTTGACAGTTGACTCCTTGGGAAGCATCCATGGCTTTTTCAAATGCTTTGAAGGTGAATCAGCTTCTATGCCTACACTTTAATGCACACAAGGCTTCTCTCACTTCTATGAAGAGTATTAAGACGCTCTTACAAGACATGCATTTGATCCATGGTGGTACTGTGGTGTATGAGAATAAAGCCAATAATGCTGGAATCACCTCTTGTACATCACACATTATGACTCTGGGCTCAGGTGGACAGACTAAGAGACAGGGCTGTCATAACTGTGGCCAGATTGGACACCACTTCGCACACTTGCACTAATCCCTGGGTAGAAGATTGTGATTCTAAGGAACAGGCAGGAAAAGAGAGGTCATCTTAGAGGCAGAGACGCTATCTGCTGACCAATCTCCCCTGTCTCCTCCTGATCCTCCTTCTGACAAGGAAGCCCATTATTACTCTGGCCCAACAATTCTTCACCTATTTCACAATATCTCCAGTGATTCTGAACCCAAGGATTCTGATAGTGATGAGTCTGATAGCTATGACGACTCTGTTTTGGCTGTCCCAGAGACTGTGTCTGTCCCTTACAAGCTTTGTTCTGGGAAGACCTCCACCACTTCTTGAGCATCTTCCAGTGAAGCCAAAGGCATGGTGGCTTGCCCTTACCTAGCCCAGGCCCATTGACCTCCCATCTTGGTTGACTCCTCTGAAGAAGCTGCCAAGCTAGCTGAAGCTCTCTTCCAGAATGTGATTGTATCTCTCCTGCTGCAGACTGTGTATAAGGAGATTCCTGCTTTGAGGTGCATGTTAGCTAAATGAGAAAAAGAGCTAGAGGCTGCACAAGATGTGTTGGACGTCTTGCCTCCCTTTGGGAAAGATACAGCTCGTGTGAAAGTATCAATCCAGAAGGTTAATATCAAAGCCATCTTAGACACAGGTTCTCCAGTTAATTTAGTGTCTTCAAAACTAATTAAGAAGCTTAAGATGGCCCCTGACCTCAACTACACTTAGTCTTATGGCACAGCAGGCATAGCCCAAACTTGAGCTATTGGCGCCTAGTCTTCTCTACCCATGAGGTTTGGGAAACTCCTCATTGCATACCCCGCTGTTGTCCTTGAGAACAAAAGCTATGACCTCTTGGTTGGTACAGAATTCCTCCAAGAGTATAACAGGATTGTGAACTTACAGAATGAATATCTTTCTCTCTTAGGGTATGAGGTCCTTTTGATCTTTGAGGAACCCCCACAACTTCCCAGAAAACGTCTTAAGACTTGTGTGCTTGAGTACCCCACAGGTATCTTCTCCCTCAAGTATAGGACTCATTCCTCCAACATGCGCACCCCTCCTCCTTCCTGTCCCGCAGAGGAAGGTGTACCTCTTCTTGCCCCAGCAGCTATCACCATCCCTCCAGGCTCCCAGGTGGTGATCAACTCTCAGATTTCCTATGAGCTACCCGAAAAATTGTTCTTGGAACTCTATTCACCTGAATCCCTAAGCTGTAAAGAACCCTGACTGTGCCCAGGAATCCTAGACCAAACCCACAAAGAGCCTATACAACTTTTACTTGCCAAACTGACAGCCCTACCTATGCAGGTGACTTGGGGCTAGTCTGTAGGGCATGGCTGCATACTGGGAGCTGAACAAGTGGCCTCACTCTACCCTATTGGAACTTTCAGTGATTTCAATCTACCTGAAGACAATCCTCAAGTTCTCTCCTTATTTACCGCTGCCAACTTACCCCAATTGTCACCCATCCAACAAAAAGACGTGTTGGACCTACTCAATCAGTTCATTGACATCTTTGCCTCTTGACCTACAGACTATGTCCTAGCTAAAGGGGTCATCTATCAGATTGATACTGGTGATGTACCTCCTTTTTGTGCCAAACCATACCACTTTAGTAGGATAGAGGATGCTCAGGTATCAAAGGAGCTCAAACAACTTCTGGACGCTGGGCTACTGGCTCCTTTCCAAAGTCCTTGGGCTTCCCCGTTACTGATTCTCAAGAAGAAAGATGGCAGACATTGCATTGTAATGGACTATTGCCGCCTGAACTCCCTCACTTAGAAAGACTTGTACCCCCTACCCATAATTGATGATGCTCTTAGACGGCTGGGTGGTTACAAGTTTTTCTCAGCCATGGATCTTGCCTCTGGGTACTGGCAGGTTGACTTATCCCCAGAAGATCAGGAGAAGGCTGCTCTCATTACCTCTGAGGGGCTCTATGAATCTACTTGGATGCCCCAAGGACTCTGCAATTCTCTGGCTACGTTTCAAAGGGCTATGGATTCCATCCTACAAGATATAAAGCTCTCTTGCGTCCTCGTGTACCTCAATGATATCACCATATTCAACACTACTTTTACCAACCACTTGGAATATATCAAGGCTGTTTTCATCAAAATTTGCAAAGCTGGCTTGAAACTCAAACCCTCCCAGTGCTCCTTCTTTAAAGAGAAACTCAAATTCCTTGGTCATGAGGTCACCTAAACTGGAATCCGCCCCATAAATAATAAGGTGGAAGCCATTGACAAGATGCTACCTCCCACAAATCTTTGAGAAGTTCAAGTATTCCTTGGTATGATAGGCTACTATTGACAGTACATACCCAATTTTGCCAATTTAAGTGAACCCCTAGTCCAACTTCTTTGAAACGTCCCTTTTGATTAGACTGACAGTCATCAACAAGCATTCAAAGCATTGAAGGCCAAGCTCAAGGAGGCCCCTATCCTAGTCTACCCTGATTATGATAAAGAGTTCATCTTATATACCAACACTAGTAGAGTAGCTGTGGGTGCCATCCTGGCGCAACTTGAAAATGAAGGTGTAGATCAACCTGTAGCCTACTCTTCTTGGGTCCTCAATAAACACAAGAAGAATTACAGTGTCACTGAAAAGGAATGCCTGGCGGTGTTGCATGCGGTAAAGCAATTCAGACACTACATTTATGGGACCCACTTCACTGTGGTCACAGATCAATCCTCCCTTAAATGGCTGCAACAACTAAAAGAACCTGAAGGTCAACTAGCATTTTGGGCTTTGTGCCTGCAAGGATACAATTTCACAGTGGTACATAGTCCTGGGGTCCAACATCAGAACGCTAATGGCTTATCAAGGATGCCAATTCTAGTTATCCACTCCGCTGATGCTAATTGACTATACAAATTAATAGGGTACCCTGACTCCTGGACCACTGAGCCAGAAGACATCCAATTGGCTCTACAGACCCTCTCAAAAGACACTGTGATTTGAGATAGACAACTTTTCAAGAAAGTCAACAATGTCTATCTACCCTATGTTTGCCCTAGCATGAGAATAGTCATTATCCTTCACGCTCACATTGACACTGGACATGGAGGTATAGCCAAAACCCATGATTGACTATGCAAGAATTTCTATTGGGAAAATATGTGCTTCCTAATCCCTGATGTCCTTGCCTCCTGCCATTTGTGCCAGCTCCAACGCCCTTGCCCTTCTCAGCACTAATTCAAGCTCATCCCCCCTAAACACGCCTTCCATACTATGAGCATTGATGCTGTTGGTCCTCTTCTGTTTTCTAGTTCTGGATGTCAATGTTTCTTGGTAGCTGTAGATCACTTTAGTAAATGGGTTGAAGCCCGGAAACCAGAGATATAACTGCCAAGACAACTACTAATTTCTTGTTACAAGACATCTTCTATTGACATGGCTGCCCTCAAGTCCTGCTTTCTGACAATGGTACTAATTTTAACGCTTGCCTCATCACATCTATTTTCAATGCCATGGGTACCCACCAATCTTTTTCCGCTCCATATAACCCTTTGACTAATGGCACTGTTGAGCGAGCCAATTCCTCCCTGGTGTCCATAATGAGAAAACTCACGCTCTCAGATGCTGCCAATTGGGATATGTTCCTCCCTGCTTCCCTCCTTGCTTATTGACTCAGTAGACACCAAGTGACTGACCAATTCCCCTTTGCCATATTGTATGTGCGTGAAGCCACAAAACCCTCAATCTTGGGACCCCCTTTGATTGAAGTTGATGTGTCTGCCAATCCTGAAGCTCATGTTAAAGACTTAACTAATTGTATCATTACCATCCAAGCAACATCATATTCCTCTGCATACAAGGTCAAGACTTTAGAGCTCTCTCCGTCCAATGCTGCTAGAGACCTCCTCCCTGAGTATCAAATAGGTGACCTGGTCCTCTACTATCAGAATTGCTCAGGCAGTAGAGCCCATAAGTTAGACTCCCTCTGGGTTGGGCCTTGTGAAGTCACCTTCAAGAAAGGCATCAAGTATATTGTAAAACAGCTGTCCTCTGGACGGTTCTTTGCCCAAGTCCATTCCAAATTTCTTTGCAAATATAAACTCCCTGCGTCCAATCTTGAGGAGGGAGATTTTGGAAATCGCGCTATTAATGCTATTTTGATATGGCCTTCATATAATGATACATGCAAAGATTTGACTGGTTTTGCTTTCAAGTTTGGGAATTCCTTGCCTTTTGTAAATGGGTCTGTACCAATTTCCACCCATTATGGAATACCAATACCTTCCCTTGTCTGATCCTGGTATGACCTCATTCCAACATGACCCCCTTGGCCACTCTGTCTATCTAATGAGTGATCATTGTCCCTTGTCTACTATTTAAGTAGAATTATTTCTCCTAATAAAGACAAGTTTATCCACATTTGTGTTGGCTTTAATATTATTCAAGCCTTTTCCTTTCCTTTTGCCAAAAGGAAATCATCATCTTTTATTCCAGTAAATTAAGGTACATGCTCTTAATTTTGCCCTGAAGGCTAACCCAAGGCTAGCTTCAAACCTGAAATCATTTGTTATAAAGATTTCCCGCTGTGTCCTCCTGGATGTTGTCCCCAGGAGCCAAACACAGCATTTTGCCATTGTGTGCCACAGCAGCAATGTTTCTCAATGGAAAATCATCCAGCCAGTCATATTAATTAGTGCACATGCATCAAAGAATTATTGAATGACCCTTTATGTCACAACAATCACTTTATCACTTGGCTCCTGATTGGCTTAAAGTTTATCATTAAGGTTTTGAATTCAGATCAGCAACAACTTTATCTAAACAAAATTAACCTATAATTTTTCAATTTAAATTTAGCTGATCACCAAATTGTTGTCAATATTTTCACAGGGGGGCTGTATTTAATTGCTAAAAATAACTGTTTTCTGGATATAGATACACATCATAGTAAATATATGATTTTGTAGAAATGAACCAAGCATAAAGAATAAAACCAACCATAAACAAAGAGAAAATGAACATACAAAAAATTAAAAATAAAAACAATATAAAAATAAAACTTTTTGGCAACATGGAGTTTATTTTGGGATAAGGGGAGTGATGCCTACTAGGAAGAATAGCATGAGAGAGAAGATGTCAAGGTGGTGCTGGCCTGGGGGGTCTGGGATTGGGTGGGTGGGGCTGGAAGTTGGGGGTGGTGGTGGAGGGCGTAGATGCAGATGGATCTATTGTGATGGACGCCATATGCCGCTCATTATACTCCTCATTGGTCATTGCCTTGATTTGCTGGTAGGTGGCTGTGACACAGGGTGGGAGGCGCTTATCCTTACATGATTGGTTGCCCATGTTCATGTGGAAGACAATTTGGGTAAACAGGTCAGCCACCATTTGGCAGCCAAAGAGAGAATCATGATCAAGGACCCCAAGATAGAGATTGTTGAAAGCCTGAGGGCGGCACTTCCAGATTGTTTCTGTAAATTCACTGCCACCTCTGGCTCTGGATTGAACTGTTTCCCCCCGCCACATCAAAAAAGGGGCAAAAATTACAGCTAAGTCACTCATTCTCTAGGAGATTTAGCTTATACTGTTGATAAGAGATTTGTTCTAGCCTATTCTGCAGACCCCCTGGCTTTGGCTGCCCCAGCCTGGGAAGAATCACTGGTCAATTTAGTCTATTTGTTGGCATTGTGTCATCCTCTTTTAAAAAAATTGGGACTGCCCAATCAAATTATGCACATCTAGGACCAGAAAGTCAAATGAACTTGAACTGGTTGAG